>OZ002728.1:22323530-22744083 GCA_963924305.1 Polygonum maritimum | reverse complement strand
ACGAGGGCCACGAACGTTCCGCGTTGGCAACGCGATGCCTCGGTTGACCATGGGGAGCGCATCCCGATAATGGCAGGGTTCGGAAGGGCCCCTGTGTTGCGGCTACGGTGTTAGTACGGGGGCATATGGGCTAGTGCTTTGCACTTAAAACATCGCTATAAAAAGAAGTTTTACCAATGATTCAAGTACTATTCGACATATTGCCAAGGGTGCCCGCCTTTTTGTTTTCTAACTCATCGACATTTCAAACGTGTTTTGTTTTTAAATCCGCGCGGAAACGTTTTCTCGTTTTTATCCTCATGTTTTCTTGTTTTGCAATACTAGAATCAAGTACTTGAAGGGGTTAAGCCCGAGCCATTGGTAGACGAAGGCCCTACGATACGAATGCGTAGGAGTTGCACGGATCCCATATTTGAAGAATACGGATGTACGAATATACGAATATACGAATATACGCATATACGATTGTACGAATGTACAAATATATGAGTATACGAATAAGAGCACCCTAATCTGCATGGCCACTCACTGCTTAAGCTCCGGCCCCTATACACGGGATAGTACAGGGTATACGAGTATAGGGTTCCGGAGGGGGCAATTGTAGGCGGGCAAAATTCCCTATCAATTAGTTAGCATTTAATTCTCTATCTTATTTATTTTGCTATCCATATTTATTTTGCTTTATCCTTTAATAGGGTAGTTACTCTAGTTAGGATATTCTTTATGGAGGAGAATCTTATCTTCGCCTGAGATAAGATATTTGGTTGATTTAGGGAGCAAGGCACTGCCCTAACCCTAGTGGGCCGACCCCCTAGGCGCGCGCCCCCCTTTGTCCCTCTCCTCTATAAATACACATGTATACCATGTCGAAGGTAAGTTCCAAGCTCTAAGCCATAGCTCTGCCTGACGCCTTTTAATCGACATTGTAACTATTCTGACTTAAGCATCGGAGGTGGATTAGGGGTCGCTCGCCCCTTGGTCCATTGTTTTGCAGGTCATTGAAGGCGAAGAGGCTGGGAGAAGAAGCTTGAAGAAGAAGGTCATTGAAGAAGGAATTGAGACCTGTACACTGACATATTTTGTGTGCTAACATCTATCTAATTAGATTTACTCCGTATGCTTTTAGTAAGATGTACACCTATATGTATGGGATCCCCTTAGGGTGAATTTGTTGAAATAACCCTAAATAGAATTGATTAAGTTTGAGCCATTGATGTATGTATGTTAATGTACCATTTGATGTAGAACGATGGGAAACAAAAAGAATATGATCATATTTGATGTGGTCAATTGTAATCTATTAACTCTAGTGGTAAAGAAGGAATCCGTTTTTCCTCAAAAAATAAAAAAAGAAGGGATCCAAATCTCCGTCCCACCTACACGTCCCAAAACACGCCCCCATTGCCTTTGATTGTGTAAAAGCATAGAATTCATAATTTTCTTGTGTTTTTTAAAGTCTCAATCTAATATTTCACCCAATCAAAACCACCGGGATGTGTTTTGGGACGTGTATGTGGGACGAAAGATTTGAATCCGTAAAGAAGGATCCAAATCTTCCGTCCCACCTACACGTCCCAAAAAACCCGTAAAAAACACCCTTAAATTATCACACTTTTTCAGAAAACCACCCCTAAAAAACTAAATCTCAATAAACACCCGTATAAAAGAAGACCTTCTACTTAACCACCCACTTCCTAACCCCGTTAACTCCCTGTTAATTATATAAAGAGACGTTTATGTCCTTATCCTTCTAGAACTGTAAGGTCTGTAACACCTTTGAACCTTTTATGTTTCATTTAGTTTAACTAAATTAATCAATTTTATGTACTAATTAAAATAATGGATTTGTTAAATTTGAAACTCATACTAATTAACTAATGGGAAAATATAGCTGTCCCATAACATATTGGTAATATCACTAGTTGAACCAAAGTTGGAAATAATATGCTAGAAAATGCAATTAAGTGTAAGAGTCTACCTAAGAATTAAGAAAAAAAATCTAGCTAGAGTTCATTTCAAGTTTATGAAAAAGATCACTTATTTTTTCCAAAAAAGAAAGAAGGTTAAGGAAATCAATGTCCTTATTTTAATTAGTTAACCGGGAGTTAACGGAGTTAGGATGTGGGTGGTTAAATGAAAGATTTTCTTTTATATGGGTAGTACTGAATTTATTTTTTTGCGGGTGATTTTCTGAAAAATGTGATAATTTAAGGGTTGTTTTGTGTAATTTACTCGAAGATTTATTCATGGCTACGTTGCTCTTTTTACGTGTTTAATCATATGTGGTTGAATTTTTAGCGTAATTTTCTCCTTTTTTATTATTTTCATGATATAATCGGTATTTTTGTTTTTAAAATCAATCCTATAAGAATACTTGAAACGTATTTTAAATACCTTTTCTCGTTTAGAAGAACGATTTTTCTAACGATATAGGATAAAAGTCCAAATAAGAAAAATATATTTTGGATTTATGATTAAAATTTCTTTAATTCATTTATAAAAGGGTTTACTAAATAGATATAGCTCTAGTTTCTAATAAGGATTCTTATTGTCTGTCTTCAAGGTATATGATAGAAAAATCAATACAAGAATAACATGATTAGAAAGAATAATCAATCATATTTATTAGAGAAGATGTACAAATTTGTTTTTATACTATGCATATTCACATGTTATAACAACGCGAACTGTGCAGTTACCATATAATGATATAAATTTTGGCTCTCAATTCTATTTCTACTTTTATAAATGCCTAATTTTAAAGTCATCCCCCATTTGAAAGCAAGTGATTACATGTATTTTTGTATAACGTTTTCCTTCTCAATCTAGGACAATTAAACTCTATAAAAGATTTATTCATTTTCTTCTTCTAAGATACTAGCAAAGGTGAGTTTGCCGTCTTGGTTCTCCAATCTCCAAAGCTACATACAAACTAGAGCAAGGAAGACGGGGAGAAATTGAGAAAGTTGGAAAGTGGTCCAATTTAGTGTTTTTTTTTGCGGGATGTCGGATTCGGTTATTGACTCCCTAAGAAATGAGCACCCAATTACCCACCAATCTGCCATTTCATTATATTTGAGTGCATTTTAAAATAAGTTTCCTTCCTCATATAATTTGGTGACCCGCCGAGTTTGACCCAACCCTAACCCATGAATTTTGAGTTTATCGGGTTGGGTTTAAACTTGGTTTCAGGTTGAAACCATGAAAATTTAGGGTCAGGTCGGGTCGGGTTTACGGGTCGGTTTATCTTTTGACAAGTCTAATTAGGTACATGAATGATTAAAGTTTACTCCTACTCCATCATTTCAAAATTGAAGTTGTCGATCCGAGATCGAATTTTGACTTGAGCATGTTTTTTATGAATTATATGCATATTTGTATTATCTATAAATAAATAAAATTCAATCACTTCAAATTATGTAAAAACTATTTTTTTTTATAATTAACTAATTTTAATTATTGAAATTAAAATTATATTTTCTTACGATATCAAGATTAGGTAAGACATCAAAAATAAAAAAAAAAGTAGATCATATTAAATGGATAAAAAGATTATTTTTAAAGGATATATTTGAAAATTAAAATTATTATTTTATTCAATCTGGATGATGTGATGCAAATTTTAAAAGATACTTCGATTTTGGTTGATATTGTATTATATATAAATATATAAAGGGTTCAGAAAATTGACAATAAATTCTCAACATTCTATTCATGGAAATAAATAAAGTAGTAAATAACTGCTACATGGAAATAAAAATAATTTTACTTTGCATATTATCATAACTTAACTAATTTATGACCTTCCCACAATCTAGCTTCATGTAATAAATTTTACCCACTAATATTTAAATCAAACAAATAAAATAAAGTAGTAAATAAATAATTCATAAGAAAAAATATCTAACAGACTAAGTGTGTAAATTATTCATAATAAATTTGTTAAAACTATACCAAGGAAACAAACATTATCAGCAATAAAAAAAAATTAGATCACTAAATGTAACTTTTATATAAAATTTTATAATGTGCATTTTGTAGCAAATTTGAGAGCGTGTATTATATTTAAATTTGTTCAAGAAAATATTATAATATAAAATTATTTTTCTAGTTATTTTTAAAAATGTAAAGTTCATTGAGGATAAAACAATGTTTATATTTATTTAGTACTATACGGATTGATCAATTTTATGGAATTTGTTCGAATAACTGTACCAAAATATATATAACTAATGGACAAAAATATGTAAGTTATACTTCATAATAAATTTAAATATATATATATATATATCATGCAATCAAACCTTATCCAAAAATAAACATTTCATGTACCAATACACAATTTATAAATTTTTAATATATTTACTCACGTGACTTAAAAATCAATGCTCATGACAATTATAAGGGTTTATTTGCAAACATTTAAAACTTAAGAAAAGCTTATACTGGTCATGGATTCCTATATAAACAATAAAGAACATAATCTGCTTAGCAAATTATTAATGTTTAATCGATTAGCAAATTAGTGACATTTTACAAACTGAAATATTTCTAAGAATTAATCCAATTATTTTATAAGAAGAAAAAAAATGGTATTTTCGATGGTTTTATTTAACTATACATATTTCATTCTTAATAACTTTTCAAATCAATATCTTTTAATCACTAAATTTTTTTATTTGGACATAGGTGAGTTACCTAGGTACTATGTGTGTAACAACTGCTGACTTCCAATGAAAGAAACTGGAAATTGTTATGATATTATATATTTGTGGATGTACCTAGAATATTCCGGGATTTGATCTTATCTTGTACCCTCTTGATCTTATCCAATCCTTTTATTATCTATATAAAGGGTCTTCTGGCAACCCTAATGAAATATGCAGAAAACATTCTACGCTACTCAAAAGTCTCCCTTCTCTCTTATTCATAATACGTTATCAGCACGAGTTTGCTCGAAGAAAATGTCGAACCTTACGAGGCTGGAATTTGCTGCTCTTGATGTTTCTGGGAGAAACTATCTGACATGGGTGCTTGATGCTGAGCTCCATTTATCCAGCAACAATTTGGGAGATACTGTGAAAGAAAAATCAAGCGTATCCCAGCAGGATCGCGCTAAGGCAATGATATTGCTTCGTCATCATCTCCACGAGAGCTTGAAAGCTCAGTATTTGACTGTCAAGGAGCCTTCTGAACTCTGGAAGAGTCTGAAGGATCGCTTTGATCATCAGAAGACAGTCATATTGCCTCGTGCACGATATGAGTGGATGCACTTGAGGCTGCAGGACTTTAAGAAAGTCTCAGATTATAATTCTGAATTGTTTCGCATTGTTTCCACATTGAGACTTTGTGGAGAAACAATAAAAGAGGAAGATATGCTGGAGAAAACATTCTCTACTTTTCATGCTTCTAACCTTGTACTCCAGCAGCAGTACAGGGAACGTGGGTTCAAGACTTATTCTGAATTGTTGTCTTGTTTGGTTTTAGCTGAAGAGAACAATCAATTGCTTCTCAATAACCACCAAACTCGGCCTAGTGGTTCAGCACCACTTCCTGACCAGTCCAAAGATGTGCCTGAAGCACATGCTAACTCCTCCCGAAGAGGACGTGGTCAAACCCGCGGACGTGGCCGTGGTCGTGGCCGTGGTGGTAATGCTGGTAGAGGCCAGAAGAATATAGGGAGGCAACAAAAGAAGTTGAACCAAGAAGAGAAGCCTAAAGAAAAAGGTGAAACCCCATGCTTCAGATGTGGACAAGTTGGGCATTGGGTCCGCACCTGTCGTGCGGCACCACATCTATTAGAGTTGTACAAAGCTTCCTTGAAGAAGGGTAAAGGTGTGGAAACTAATCTTGCTGAAACCGGAAGCTTTAGCAACACTCACCTGGAGGCTAATGATTTTCTCCTTGAAGATGACAAAAAGCTGCCTGAGCTGAGTCTCAAGTTTGATGATCTCCCAAATGATGGAAACATTTTCTCAGATTATTGAATTGCAATGTTTTTCCTTTTTAGCTTATAGATTTTTCAATTCATAGCTAGAATGATCCTAGAATATTTCATATTTCCATTATTTAGGTAGCAATTTGGATATTTCAGTTGTGTGGACAATCTATTTTTAATAAATAAATTTTTATTGGTATATTTATGTTTCCTTTTATTTCTTGTGATATAGAATGGATCATACGAATGGAGCACTTAATGGTGGAGAATTATGCCTTATTGATAGTGCCACAACTCATACCATACTGAAAAACCAGAAGTTTTTCTCAAACATAGAATTGGCAAAGGCAAATGTCAATATTATATCTGGAATGAGCAATATCATAGAAGGCTTTGGCAAAGCCTCTATCCTGTTGCCTGGGGGAACAAGGATATATATCAAAGATGCTCTATATTCAAGAAAGTCACAAAGAAACTTACTCAGTTTCAAGGATATTCGAGAAAATGGCTTTCATATTGAAACCATGAATGAAAATGGTATTGAGTATTTATCATTAGTATCTCACCAAACTAGCCCGAAGCTAGTGTTGGAGAAAATGAGAACATATACATCTGGTTTGTATGGCACAATAATTTATCCTATTGAAGCCCATAATGTGACTAACCAGAAGTTAGTCAATAAAGATTTGTTCTCTTTGTGGCATGATAAGCTCGGTCACCCAGGTGAAACCATGATTCGTAGGATCATTGGATGTTCACATGGACACCCACTCAAAGACCTAAAGATCCTGTCAAAGGGTGACCTGACATGTACGGCTTGTTCTCTTGGCAAATTAATAACAAGGCCGTCTATAACAAAAGTAAACGCTGAATCTCCCATGTTCCTTGAGCGTATTCAAGGTGACATATGCGGACCTATAATACCGCCATGTGGACCATTTAGATACTTTATGGTGTTGATTGATTCATCAACACGATGGTCACATGTAAGCTTGCTTTCAACAAGGAATGTTGCATTTGCAAGACTTTTAGCCCAGATAATTAAATTACGGGCTCATTTCCCTGATCAACCAATTAAGAGAATCAGGCTAGACAATGCGGGAGAATTTACATCGAAGTCATTTAATGACTATTGTTTATCAATTGGCATTGTGGTTGAGCATCCAGTGGCTCATGTACACACACAAAACGGCCTAGCAGAGTCGTTGATTAAGCGGTTACAATTAATAGCTAGACCAATGCTAATGAAGTCAAAACTACCATCCTCGGCTTGGGGTTATGCAATATTGCATGCTGAGGCTTTGATTCGAATTCGACCAACCGCAAACAATAAAATGTCTCCCTTGCAACTTATCTCTGGAAGAGAACCTGATATCTCGCACCTGAAAATCTTTGGTTGTGCGGTGTATGTCCCTATTTCTCCCCCACAACGAACCAAAATGGGGCCACAAAGAAGGTTGGGAATATATGTAGGGTTTGAATCTCCCTCGATTATAAAATACCTTGAGCCAATGACTGGTGATTTATTTAGAGCTCGGTATGAGGATTGTCATTTTGATGAGACAAAATTTCCAACCCTAGGGGGAGAAGAAAAGGAGATTGTTAAGAAAGAGATAGAATGGAATACAGATTCTCTATCATACATAGATCCAAAAACAAATGAATGTGAACTAGAAGTTCAACGGATCTTGCATTTGCAAAATGTAGCTAATACGCTACCAGATGTGTTTACCGATGCCAAGAGAGTGACAAAGTCACATATTCCAGCTGAAAGTGCAACAGCTCGTTTAGAGGTTCCAGAAGTAACCACAAAAACGGCAAATGAGTCTCTAGCACGACGAAAACGTGGGAGACCATTAGGCTCTAAGGATACAATTCCCCGGAAGAGGAAAGAGCCGAAAACATCTCAAGGTATTGATGAGATGTCGACTGAAAAACAAAATGAAGATAGGATTCCTGAAGAAATCCTATCCAAAGACCCTGAAAGCAAAGATGATGACATGGGGGAAATTTTCGAAATGTCAATAAATTATGTAAGTACCAGTACGGGGTGGTACCGGGAAGAAGTAGAAATTGATGATGCCTTTGCTTATTCAGTGGCCATGGAAGTCATAGAAGAAGATGACAATGATCCCCAAACCATGGAAGAATGTCGGCATCGAGATGATTGGGAAAGCTGGAAAGAAGCAATTGAAGCAGAGCTGGATTCATTGAATAAACGAGGTGTATTTGGGCCTGTAGTCCCAACACCACGGAGTGTTAAACCAGTTGGCTATAAGTGGGTGTTCGTACGAAAAAGGAATGAACGAAATGAAGTTGTCAGGTATAAAGCTCGACTAGTTGCACAAGGTTTGTCTCAAAAGCCTGGAGTGGATTATATGGAAACATATTCACCGGTAGTCGATGCAACAACACTCCGATTCCTTGTTGCTTTAGCCGTTGTTGAACAACTCAAGATGCAACTTATGGATGTGGTAACGGCGTATCTATATGGGTCATTAGATACTTGTTGGATCGTTAGTACTGAGGGACGTCCTTTACTTTGGTAAAGGCGTCCTTAGGTTAGGTGTCCCTACGAGGAGTAAGGGCGTCCTTGAGTAATGCAACGGAAATTAAGTACTAAACAGGTAAGTAATGAACGCAGTGAATTATAGAGGAACCACTCAAGACCAAGTAGTCCTTGAGTGTAAACCTCTACCTCCTTGGAGGATTTTTGAATAGTTATTTCCTTTATATTGAACGTCCTTACAGTTGTACTGGCGAGTCTTTACAGTTCTCTGGCACTTAGCTTTTCCCTAAGTCCACTAGTAAAGGACTCCTCTAAGCCTACAACTTAAGCGAGTTCAATCTATCAAAGGACTCTATTCCTACGTTCTGCAGTACTTCGCAGAACTCTCTTTCTCTCTTTTTGGATTTTCTCTTACAAACTGTTTTTGTGATTTGGATACAAGTCTCACTCGATCTAACACAAGTTCTAGTACTGTTCTTGAGTTCTTGAGTTAGTTCTTCGTGTTCTTGAGTGAGTCGCTTTCTCTCTGATTCTCTCTGAATATTCCTGAAAGCGTTGGTGTCACAATGAATGCCTTGGGGCTATTTATAGGACTTGGGGAAGGGCGTCATTTCGCTGGGACGATCATGCCCTTCGTGGACGTGGCTACAGGATCTTCCTCCACGTAGTAGGGCGGTGATGAGGAAGCTTCCTGTATCCAGCTGTGTATGATGAACTCCGCTACAGGATCGGCCGCCACGTGTTGATGGATGATCAAACATTGTCGAGTGATGTCATACTGTCGGCTAGTGAGTAAGGACTCCTTTCTTGCGTTCCTACTTGCTTGGGACTCCGTCCTTGCTCAAGTAGTCTCTAGCTGGTCCTTACTTCCTGTTAGCTAGCGTCCCTGAGCTTATGGGACGCCCATACACACTTGTTGTCCTTTTGATCACTGGCGTTCCTGAACACTTGGACAACTTTATTAGAATCAAAGTGAGTTTGTCATATCAAAACTAAGGGACGGTTGTGTGGAACACTAACAAGTACGCAAGCGTTCTTGATAGCGTCCCAACAATTTCCCCCTTTTTGATGATGACAAACTCTTCAGCAAAACAGTTTTGACATTGGAACTTAGCATGCATGAAAACTTAGATGCGTCCTCTAATACTTAGAGAAATTTTAATGAGCACAAGTTTTCATTCTTTGATTCTCTAGCTTTTGGATTTTTAAGGAGAGAGTCGCGTCCTAGAAAAATTTCTAAGCGACTTCTGTTATTCTAGCATGAGCGTTCTTTTGACCTTTCACTTAATAGTTCCCCCTTAACGCTTGCTTATTCTAGATAACTATTTTATAGCGCATCTCTGCAAAACTACACTTCCCCCTTTTGGCATCATTGAAAAGGATAACAAGTGATAAGGACGTTAGCATAAACACATAACTAAAGGCAGTGGAACGCTTAAACAAACACATGCAAGCAAACAGTGGAATTGCCATTCAAACAAACTTAGAGTTATTACAGACCAAGGTCATAATGTTTGAAGTTCAAAAGAAGCAAAGGCAAAATGATAGGGGATGAAAGGGGTGGTGGCAATCACTGAGAACGGCGCTGATCTTGATAAAACTGGAGCAATTTCTCTTGAAGTTCAGCAGCCTTGGCGAACGCAGATGACAAGTCCTTTAAGGCAGAGAAGATGAGGCACTGATTATCCATAATGGCACCCATGAGTTCTGCTGGAGGATGCTGAGAGATGTTGGCAGGAGCAGAACGGGGCAAAGGACCTGTACTTGATGAAGGAGCGTCCGTGGGAGGAGCTGGAGAAGAAGGCCCTAAGAGCAATTGATCAAGAGTTGTAAGATCTACAGCAGGCTCTTGGTCCTGAGGAGACTCTTGAGACGGAGGATTAAGCCTTGCGGCCTCGGCCTCAGCAGCTAGGCGTTCTTCCTCGGCTTTCTGTCTGGCTTCCTCAGCCTCAGCTTCTAACTGTTTGAGCACAGACGGCAGCTCTTCATTGTGCCTTATCTCGACGAGTCCCTTCTTAGCATTCCATTTCAAACCAAGTTCTTCAGAGGGAGCATTCTCATCATAAGCATCTTGGGACTGCAAGATCGCCTTCACTACACCAGGGTACGGCAAGGCGTGCCTCTTCGTTCCACACTTGGCCATATGTTGCATAGCAATTCTGGCTAAGTTGATTGGGCGGCGTTCTAGGATAGCGTCAATTAGGATTATATCGTGTGTTTGCACAATTGAACGCTTTTCCTGCCTTGGAAGAATGGCGCGACAAATGAAGTAGTGAATGATAGCGCCAACCTTGCTCAGAACGTGAGCTACCCTGTCGAGTCCCATCGGCCTTTTCCCTTGAAAGATACGATCAACCAAAGGCAGTTCTTAATCAGTCGTTTCGAAGCCGCCTTCAGGAAGAGAGCTAAGAGCATCGGACGGAGGCTTGCGAGGACTAAGACCAAGAAAGGAGCGCATTTGACGTTCTGTCACTGAAGCTTTCTCACCTTCAATTTTGAAGTGGAGGGAGCCTTCTTTTGCCTTGTAGCGCAAATCCCTGTAGAACGCCTGCACCTGTTCCTTGTCAACAGTTGTCGGTGCTGGTCCAACGTTCTGCCATCCTTGAAATCTCAGAAGATCAAGAAACTCCTAAACTGAGTCATCGTCGAAGGAGGCTAGCCACTCTTCAGAATAAATGAGCGGGCTAAGGACTTTGACGGGTACATCAGCGTTCTTCTTTTTGCGCTTGCCCTTGTGGGACTCAGAGTCCTCATTGTCATCTGACTCGTCCTCAGCCTTCTCCGAGTCACTATCAGAGGCGTCCTTTGAAGGAGCGTCCTCTGTGCCTTGTTCTTTTTCAGCATCGCCACTAGCTGTGGCTAGATCGGCACCAGAGGTCTGACCTTGAGATGTGCCCTCGGTGTCCTGAGCCTCTGTCTACTGTTGTTGTTGGCTCAGCGTCCGCTGGGACTTGATTGGATTCTGTTTGGATTGAGGGGGAGGGGTTTTCATGTGGAGCTTGGGAAGGGTTGAGGATGGGGAGAGATTGGTTGTAGGGTGGGACTTCCTGAGCATCACGCTCGAGCTCTTCAGAGAGAGTTGGCTCGGCGTTCTCCTGAGCGACCTGGTGCTCACCAGCGTCCTCAATTTGTTGAGCAGGAGTGTTCACCTCTCCTTCCGCTTCATCATTTGAGTCCCCAACAACATCTATGAAAGGGGAGACCTGAGCGGGCGTACCTCTGTGGCTCTCAGATGAGCTAGAGGAGGAAGAGGAGGAGGGAACGTGCTCTATTTGTGCAGGAACGTCCTTGGCTAGCAGAACCCTGGGCTTTTCACCAGCCTTCCTACGGCGAAAAGTGTGCTTAAGGGTGCGTTCAGTCTCCTCCGGGCCACTTTCAGAGGATGGACGGCGGGAATTTGGGGTCTCGGGGTCCTTAGGTGGGGAAATGTGGGCCGGGGCAGATGGGAAATTGGCCAAATTTAGAGGGGAATGAGTGCGGGGAGGAAAGGGGATTAGGGCATTTGCTCTTGAAGGTTGGGGGGACGGAGGAGGGGTGGGGAGTTGAACTATTGAAATTTGTTGAGGGGGAGGAGTAGATTCTTTGGACAGGTTGGACGGCCTTTTTGTGGTGCTTGGCCGTTTTGTGGGGGGTTTTGAGGATGGGACGCCGGATGTTTTGGCCTTTTTGAGGGGCCTTGGGTCGTGAACCTTTTTGGAGCGTCCCTCCTTTATGTGGGAAGGGAACTTGTCCACAATCTCCGTTGGTTTAGAAGTGGAGAAGGGTTGGGAAGATTTGGAGGGGGGAGAGGATGGTGCAGGACGCTTGAGTAATTTTTTGGTGGTAAGGGTAGGAACTTGAGGTGGTGGTGGAGAAGGACTTGGTACTCTTGCTTTAATCATTTTATAAGCCAAAGAGTCCTTTGGGTACATTGGGAAATCGGGAAGAACGGCGTTATGGAGGTCGGGGATAAGATCAAGTAAAGGACCCAGATTCTCACCTCGAAACTGTGAAAAGAAGAGAACGTTGTCCATCCGTCCTGGCAAGTCCTTGTAATTGGTGTTGTGGAGGCCTTGAATGACGAACCGTTCGATGAACCGCTCGTAGTTCCTTGTTTTGACGGCGTCATTCTTTACATCAGGTTTGGCCATGCGTTCCCTTATCAAGTTGTACAGCGTCCTTGGCTTTCTGTTGATAAAGTCCAATAGAGACTCATTGAGAACTATGGGTTTGGGCTTCTCTATGTAGTGGGACTTCACCAGCTTTCTACGCTTCCCGCCGGTTGAAGATCCGGCTACGTTCAACTGTCTTTGAGACATAGTTCAGATGAAGTGTAGAGAGAGAAAGTCGCCGGAGTTCTAGAGAGAAGTCAGAGCAATTTTGAGAGCGAGAAAGTGGTTGAGCGTGATAAATTTGATTGCGACTGTTCTGGCCTTATATAGAGGAAGCGGTGGCACAAATGGTAATTAACACTGTTTTACTGTGCGACACGTGGCAAAACTTCCCCCTTAAGATTTGAGCAAAAGCAACGGTCACTGTTCACACTTTCAAAAGTTCAAAATTCTGACTCTTCAACTACTCTTCAACAACTGAACTGGCGTTCTTTGCAACAAACACTGAACGTTCTCTCATACTTAGCAACAATTAACCTCTTCAAGCAAACTTCTTCAAGCAAACCAACAACCAACTTACCGTTCTTGTGATTACCTTTCGAACCAGTTGAGAACAACACAAGTACGTCCCGTAAAAGAAAATATGAAGCTCATAGGACGCTTTTGCGGAGTTCTCGGCTAGGGTAAGCTTAGAGTTCCCATAATTTCGGCTTATAATGAGGGTTGGGTGATCAGGGATACTCTTTTCAAGACAAAATAGAGAAAATTTGAATGGCGTTCCAAAGTAGCAAACACATGAAGTTTTAGACTAGCGTCCTTGCAAATATGAATTCAATGCATAACAGTCCTTAAACACTTAGAATCTACAAAACATAGCCAATCATTGAGGGAATAGTAGAACGGGACTTGCTACTTAAATGTTATCATCCCCAAGAGCAACCTGAGATGCTCAAAAGGACGTCTATCAAGCGCCTTAGTGAAAATATCAGCTATTTGGTCTTCAGTTCTTACATGCTCCATACTAATGAGTCCTAGTTCAACATTATCACGCAAGAAATGATGCCTTATATGAATATGCTTTGTGCGTGAATGAAAAACAGGATTCTTAGAAATTTCAATAGCACTTGTGTTATCACAACGAATGGGAATAGTTTCAAGATTGATACCGTAGTCCTCTAGTTGATATTTGATCCAGATAACTTGTGAACAGCACGAAGCAGCAGCAACGTACTCGGCTTCCGCAGTTGAGAGCGCCACAGAGTTCTGTTTCTTAGATCCCCAAGAGACTAAGCATGAACCAAGGAACTGCGCCATTCCTGAAGTGCTTTTCCGATCAATTACGTGACCAGCATAATCTGTGTCCGAGTAGCCAACTAACTTGAAGGATGTCTTCCTGGGGTACCAAAGGCAAAGATCGTCGCGTCCTTTGAGGTAGCGAAAGATCCTCTTGACTTCTTGCATGTGGGACTCCTTTGGATTTGCTTGGAAGCATGCATACAAGCAAACGGCAAACATAATGTCGGGACGGCTTGCGGTCAAGTAGAGCAAAGAACCAATCATCCCTCTGTAAAGTTTTTGATCAACGTCCTTTCCCTGTTCATCTGCGTAAAGACGCGAGTTTGGAGAACATGGGGTTGCAACAGGTTTAGACGTGTTCATCCCGTACTTCTCAAGCATTTCACGGACATATTTTTGTTGGTGAATGCGTGTTCCTTTTTTGAGTTGATTGATTTGAAGTCCCAAGAAGAAATTGAGTTCTCCAATGAGGGACATCTCAAACTCACTACTCATTAAGGACTTGAACTCATCTACAAGCTTCATGTTAGTACTACCAAAGACTATATCATCAACATAGACTTGGGCAATTAAAATGTCCTTGTGAACTTTCTTTATAAACAAAGTTTTATCAATTGAACCTCTAGTGTACCCATGAGACAAAAGAAAGGACGCAAACCTGTCGTACCATGCACGAGGAGCTTGCTTGAGTCCATAGAGCGCTTTGTCCAAGTAGTACACATGATCTGGGTGAGAGGCGTCCTCAAAGCCAGGAGGCTGAGCAACATACACTTCCTCCTTTAGCTTTCCATTGAGAAAGGCAGTCTTGACGTCCATCTGAAATAACTTGAATCCTTTGTGAGCGGCGAAGGCAATAAGGAGACGAACGGCTTCAATTCTAGCAACAGGAGCAAAGGTCTCATCATAGTCTATGCCTTCCTCTTGCTTGAATCCTTGAGCCACCAGTCTTGCCTTGTTTCTTGACACACGTCCACTCTCATCAAGCTTATTTCTGAACACCCATCGCGTCCCTATGATATTTTTGCCTTTGGGACGTGGGACGAGAGTCCAAACTTTGTTCCTTTCAAACTGATTGAGTTCTTCTTGCATTGCTTGAATCCAATCAGCGTCCTGGAGTGCTTCTTTGATATTCTTTGGCTCCACCATAGAGACAAAGGCATTGAACGCACAGAACGCTAAATTTGCACTTTGGGACTTGCTTGCAGCTGACCTTGTTTGAACGCCTTGAGAAGGATCTGAGACAATTTGAGAAGTTGGGTGGTCCCTAGAGAAGCGGGACTCCCTTTGAAACAAATGAGCAAATCTTGGATCAATGTCGCCATCTGAATCATCACTATCACTTTGAGCATCGTCCTCAATGTGTTCCCCCTTAGAGAGAGCGTCCACACCTTGACGTTGTTCGCCTTGTTGACTTGATTCAGCTACATCTTGTTGAACTGGGGATTCACTATGAGATGGGACTCCTTGAACAACACTGGGAGCGTCCACTGAGACTTCTTCAGGATTTGGAAACGCTTCCTTAGAGACATAGTATTTTCCAGAGGTCCAATCTTCAGCTTCATCTTCAGAGTCGTCCTGTTGTTGTAAAGAGGAGCGTTCTTTCTTACTTGGCTTTTCTTTGTGAGAAGAACGTTCTTTGAACACAACATGAATACTCTCCTCAAGCTTTAGAGTCCTTTTGTTGAAGACTCTATATGCTTTGCTAGTAAGAGAGTACCCAAGGAATATGGCTTCATCACTCCTTGCATCAAACTTTCCAAGTTTTTCTTTATCATTGTTGTGAACGAAACATTTGCAACCAAAGACTCTGAGATAGTCAATGCGAGGCTTCTTTCCATTCAACAACTCATAGGACGTCTTCTTTAGCAAAGGACGGATCATGGCACGGTTGATGATGTAACACGTTGTAGCAATAGCTTTCGCCCAGAAGTACTTGGGAACACTCTTTGCTAAGAGCATAGTTCTTGCCATATCCTCTAGCGTCCTATTCTTTCTTTCCACAACTCCATTTTGTTGAGGCGTTCTTGGAGCTGAGAAATTGTGAGAGACTCCATGTTGATCACAGTAGGCCAGGAACTCTGAATTTTGGAACTCCGTTCCATGGTCTGACCTTATGGCTTTGAGAGGCGTCTCAAGAGCAACTTCCACTTGTTTGATGAATACTTTGAACGCATTGAAACAATCTGCTTTGGACACCAAGAAAAGAACCCAAGTGAATCGAGAAAAATCATCTACAAGAACGTAAATGTACCTCTTTCCACCGTAGCTCAACGTCTTCATTGGTCCGCAAAGATCCATATGGAGCAGTTCCAAAGGCTTCTTTGTACTTAATTCGTTCTTGGATTTGAAAGACGTTCTTGTTTGCTTCCCTTTGATGCAAGCTTCACACTGTTCAACTTTCTCAGGATCAATTCGGGGAAGTCCTTTCACAAGATTTCGCTGGTGTAGCTTAAGGATTGTGCTTGGTCCAGCATGGCCAAGTCGGCGATGCCATAGATCAGCGTCCTCCTTTGAAGCAGATAGACACAACTCTGATTTAGGCTTGAACTCCTGGTTAAAGATGTAGACATTGTTCTGGCGTACTTCTTTGAGAACGACTTTGTTTGATTTCTTGTTGATGACGAGGCACTCCTTTGAGTCGAAAGTGACTAGATTTTCACCTTGATCACACATCTGGGAAACGCTAAGGAGATTGAAGCCAAGTCCTTCAACAAGGCTGACATTTGTTGCTTTGATGGACGGGTTGAGAATAGCAGTTCCCGTTCCTTTGATCTTTCCCTTGCCCTTGTTGCCAAACGAGACAGTTCCTCCCGTGGCACTACTTTGGATAGAAGTGAGATGGATCTGGCTTCCTGTCATATGATTTGAGGCGCCACTATCAATGATCCATGGGCGTCCCCTCACTTCCACCTGCCATAAGAACGTTAGTGTTTGGCGACCCAGGCAAGGTGTTCCTTACCTGGTTCGTTACAATAATAGAACTCTGGTTCTGGCATGTAGTCATAAATATTCACATCATTTGAAATAGCATGCTTGCGGAAAGAGTTCCTAGAGCGTCTAGAACACCTAGGATTAGCCTTAGGAACAGACTTAGCATTTTCGTTGTTAGTCCTAGCAGCTTTTCCATTTTCAACATCTTCTTTGAGTTTTAAGCAATCATATTTGAAGTGATCCCCTTGTCCACAGTACCAACACGTCCTATAGTAAGTACCAAGGTAGTACTTCTTATTGGGATGCTGAATCTTGTTTTCTTTCATCTTTTGAGGATAACAAACTTTTGAACCGTCCCCTTTAGCAATCTTCTTGTAAATTTTATGACTGGTGGAGTTAGTGTAGTAGTCTTCCTTTCCTAATTCTCCACTCTCTAGAACTCTAATTCTTTCAAGAAGATTTTTGGTTTTCTCCCGTTCAAGTTCAAGTTCAGAAATTTTACTTGCCTCAAAATCACTAGGAAGGGAGTTCTTAGTGTCAGATTCATAACCTAGACCTCTCTTAGCTGGGACGAAGACCATAGGTCTCACTTCTTCAACTATGGGACTCTTACCCATCACTTTAACTTCTTCCCTAAGCTTAGCGTTCTCAAGTTTGAGACACATAATTTCAGTTTTTTGGGACTTAGTTTCTTCACAAGAGGACTCTAGTTGAATAGTCATGGAACTACAGTTTTCACATTCAACCACTATATTTTCATTTTCAAGTTCAAGTTCATCCATTCTATGTTGCATGACAACACTTTCTTCCATGATTCTTCCAATAAGTTTAATGAGCTTGGATTTAGAACAATTTTCTAATGAACTCATCATAGACTCACGGGTTACCTCATTTTCAGATTTCGAAGCGTTCTGTTCAACAACTGTGTCGTCCTCCATAGCCATGAAAGCTACTTGTTCACCACCAGATGCGTCCTCAAGGGCTATGTATGCTTGTTCATCGGGTTCTTCATTATCATAATCATCAGAGGAAGAACTCCCATTGTCCCATGCAGAGGCGAACGCTCCAATGAGAGCTTTCGTCTTCATCTCTTTAGCAGACATTCCTGATGTACACTTCTTAGCAAAGTGCCCTTTCCTGTTACACTTGTAACATGTGAGTTCCTTCATTTCTGCCTCAGAGTACTTGCGGCTTTCCTTCTTAGGCATCTTGTGTTTATTGACATGTTTGTTCCTTTTGCCAAAAACACGGAGAACTTTGCTAAAGAGAGCAACTTCTTCTTCTGCATCCAGCTGTTCTTTAGACTTGCTTTCTCTTTCCTTTAAGGCTTGAACGCGCATCTTCTCGCGGCTCTCAGCTTTGTTGGCTTCCACCATCACAGCGATTTCCTGTTGACGCCGAAGGTACTCAGCGTACTCTGGTGTTGTGGACGCCAAAGCAAGATCAGTTTGAGGATTCTGTCCAAGCTGAGCCATATCAGAAATTCTTCTTTCCTCGTACTGCCTGAGCTTCCCATAGATTTCTTCCATATCTAGAGTTTTGTTGGCTGTATTTTCTTTGAACGTTGTCCTGTCAAAGTTCCAGACTCCGGTCAAACCATCAATGACCACTTGAACTCTATTCCTCATGGAGATTTCTGTTTCTGGGATGCCCAAGTTCCTCATCTTGGTGACAAGGGCCTCAAAGCGATATGAGTAGTCGTTCACCGACTCATTTGGCAGCATACTAAAAGCATAGAACTCCTTCTTGATTTTCAGCTGGACGTCCTCCTTCATTTCAGCTGTTCCTACATGAAACTTCTCCAGGGCGTCCCACTGTTGTTTAGCCGTTGGCAAGTTACCAACTCGAGTGGCGTCCCTTTCACATAGGGATGCTTGAAGGAAACACATGGCTTTTGCGTTGGTTTCCATCAATTTGAACTCGTCAGGACCCCACTCGTCCTCCTTATCAGCTTTGTCAGCGGGCACCTTTAGATCTCCTGTCATAATGACCTTCCAGCATTGATAATTTTGACCTCTGCAGAAATTCGCGAACCTTGTCTTCCAGCGATTGAAGTTGCCGTCCGTCAGGCGCGGAGGCTTCACAAAAGAGATTCCAATCGGTTCCATGTCCATCTTTACCTGCAACTCAGTAAGAATCTAGAGCGCCTGCTCTGATACCAATTGTTGGATCGTTAGTACTGAGGGACGTCCTTTACTTTGGTAAAGGCGTCCTTAGGTTAGGCGTCCCTACGAGGAGTAAGGGCGTCCTTGAGTAATGCAGCGGAAATTAAGTACTAAACAGGTAAGTAATGAACGCAGTGAATTATAGAGGAACCACTCAAGACCAAGTAGTCCTTGAGTGTAAACCTCTACCTCCTTGGAGGATTTTTGAATAGTTCTTTCCTTTATATTGAACGTCCTTACAGTTGTACTAGCGAGTCTTTACAGTTCTCTGGCACTTAGCTTTTCCCTAAGTCCACTAGTAAAGGACTCCTCTAAGCCTACAACTTAAGCGAGTTCAATCTATCAAAGGACTCTATTCCTACGTTCTGCAGTACTTAGCAGAACTCTCTTTCTCTCTTTTTGGATTTTCTCTTACAAACTGTTTTTGTGATTTGGATACAAGTCTCACTCGATCTAACACAAGTTCTAGTACTGTTCTTGAGTTCTTGAGTTAGTTCTTCGTGTTCTTGAGTGAGTCGCTTTCTCTCTGATTCTCTCTGAATATTCCTGAAAGCGTTGGTGTCACAATGAATGCCTTGGGGCTATTTATAGGACTTGGGGAAGGGCGTCATTTCGCTGGGACGATCATGCCCTTCGTGGACGTGGCTACAGGATCTTCCTCCACGTAGTAGGGCGGTGATGAGGAAGCTTCCTGTATCCAGCTGTGTATGATGAACTCCGCTACAAGATCGGCCGCCACGTGTTGATGGATGATCAAACATTGTCGAGTGATGCCATACTGTCGGCTAGTGAGTAAGGACTCCTTTCTTGCGTTCCTACTTGCTTGGGACTCCGTCCTTGCTCAAGTAGTCTCTAGCTGGTCCTTACTTCCTGTTAGCTAGCGTCCCTGAGCTTATGGGACGCCCATACACACTTGTTGTCCTTTTTATCACTGGCGTTCCTGAACACTTGGACAACTTTATTAGAATCAAAGTGAGTTTGTCATATCAAAACTAAGGGACGGTTGTGTGGAACACTAACAAGTACGCAAGTGTTCTTGATAGCGTCCCAACAATACTGATATATACATAGAAATCCCGGAAGGATTGAAAATGCCTGAAGCATTTAAACCACGTCACATGTACTCCATTAAGCTTCAAAGGTCGCTTTATGGATTAAAACAATCGGGAAGGATGTGGTATAACCGCCTTAGTGAGTATCTAATAAGGCAAGGGTTTGTCAATGACCAAATAAGTCCATGTGTGTTCATAAAACGAACGGACTCGGGTTATGTAATCATAGCTGTCTATGTTGATGACTTGAACATTATTTAAACTCCGGAAGAGATCCGATTGGCAGCTGATTACTTGAAAACAGAATTTGAGATGAAGGACTTGGGGACCACCAAATATTGTCTCGGCCTGCAGTTCGAGCATACAAAGAACGGAATCTTTATCCATCAATCGAATTATACAGAAAAAGTCCTAAAACGGTTTAATATGGATAAAGCACATCCGTTGAGTACACCTATGGTGGTACGGTCCTTGAGTTTGGAGAAAGATCCATTTCGCCCCAAATCAGAAGATGAAGAGATATTAGGCCCTGAAGTGCCTTATCTAAGTGCAATAGGTGCACTAATGTATCTTGCTACAAACACTCGACCCGATATAGCTTTTGCTGTAAATTTATTAGCAAGATATAGTTCGGCACCAACAAAAAGGCATTGGAATGGTGTCAAGCACATTCTACGTTATTTACGTGGAACAAGTGATATGGGGCTATACTTTCAAAGGTCCAAAGAAGGGCAAGTTGGTGGATTAATTGGCTATAGTGATGCCGGTTATTTATCTGATCCACATAAAGCTATTTCACAAACAGGTTACTTATTCATGTATGGTGGAGCAGCTATTTCATGGCGATCAACGAAGCAGACCTTAGTTGCTACTTCATCAAATCATGCGGAGTTAATTGCCTTGTATGAAACTGGAAGAGAGAGTGTATGGCTGAGATCGCTCATAAATCACATTCAAACATCTTGTGGATTGAAGTCAGATGCTCGAAGTCCAACTATTATTTTTGAAGACAATGCAGCCTGTATTGCTCAAGTTAGGGAAGGATATATCAAAAGTGATCGAGTGAAGCACATATCGCCAAAGTTCTTCTCAACCCATGAGTTTCAAGTCAAAGGCGAAGTCGATGTTCAACAGATCCAATCGAGCAAGAATTTGGCGGACCTGCTTACTAAAGCCCTACCCACTAGAGTCTTCAAGCAACTCATACATGACATTGGCATGCGGCGTTTAAGAGATATTTGTTAAATTGAGGGGGAGTAGTACAACTGCACTCTTTTTCCCTTCGCTTGGTTTTTATCACAATGGGTTTTTCCAAGCAAGGTTTTTAATGAGGCAGTTAGTAAGGTACATCCAAGGGGGAGTGTTATGATATTATATATTTGTGGATGTACCTAGAATATTCCGGGATTTGATCTTATCTTGTACCCTCTTGATCTTATCCAATCCTTGTATTATCTATATAAAGGGTCTCCTGGCAACCCTAATGAAATACGCAGAAAACATTCTACGCTACTCAAAAGTCTCCCTTCTCTCTTATTCATAATAGAAATGAATTAATTAAAAAAAAATCTACTCATTTACAACGGTTGACTTAATTTGGAGCATTATTGCTCCATGTTTTCAAGTTCAAATCAGCCATAAATCTCTTAATTTTCTATCAAAATATCAATAGAAAATATGGGATCACATGGTGGATTTGAGATCTAAAGCTAATTAACCCATAGAAATTTAATTTTAGTCTAACTATAATATCTTAAAATATCAACTAAATATCCCATAATATAATTTCGGAATGCATCATCATCTTAAAAATTTCTTTCTAATCTATCCTTTTTAGAAACTCTGATGATATACCCACTCTTAATATATTATATATGAATATACACACTACCATGAAAAATAATACTACCAATATCAAATGGCACGTACACTCTCTGTCTACTTCTATTTGACCTTTTAGACTCAAATAATTGTCTATTTTTATTTGACGTAATAGCCTTTTTTATCCAATAAGTTCCAAATTTTCCCTTAATTAATTTGTTCAGTGAAGCCTTGGAAATTGTAATGTTCATAGTATGTGAGGAGAATTAAGTACATTAGTGATGATTTAATAAGGGTAATTTAGTAAAGATAAGATTGTCTTAATGTTTGTGTAAATCGCTAAAAGGCTAATTAGAAGTAGACAGAGGGAGTATTAGATAAACTCGATCAAAGCCCTAAGGAGTACCATTTAATATAACTGAAATACCAATGTTAATTTTCCCTTTTTGTCAGAACCACGATAATGATATGGCACTAACACATAAGAGCATCTTCAACAGAGTTTAAAATGGAAAATGAAAAGTTCAAAATCAAACCTTAAAAGAATATAAATTTAACTATATATTAGAACAAAAAAAATACTATATTTGTAAAGTTTGTCTTGAAATATGAGTAGAAATTAAATTTATAAAAATGAAGATCTTACTCTAAATTTGGGAAAAAAGTACCTCTTTTCTATTTTAAAATAGCCTAATAATCTCCAAAATAAAAAAAAAATGAGGAAACTGTTTGGGAAACTGTTTGAGATGTTTGATTTCCCACAAACGATATCGGTGACAGCAAGTAATTAACTTGAATGCATAGATATCAAAGTATCAATCCCGTATAAATCAACTTTATTTTATTTTGTTTGAAAAAAATGCATAGATCAGTACGTTAATAAACAATATAATACTAGCAAACAGTGATGTACGATCCATACCTACAGACTGATCATGGATCAATCAAGCTAGCCTAGCTTTCTATATAAACCCCACTTTCCCCATTGGATTCTCATCAAATTAAGCAACACTCAACTCTTCTCTTCCCTTCTAGATCTATATATTTAGGGTTTCTGTTTGAAGTTTGAGTGCTTGAAAAAAATGGGTTTGAAGGGAAAGCTGATTGCAGAAATAGAAGTAAGGTCATCTGGAGATCTATTCCACGAGCTCTTTGCTAGCAAACCTCACGAAATCGCCACCATCTCGCCGACCCACATCCAAGGTTGCGCCGTCCACGAGGGCGAGTTCGGGAAGCCCGGTTCCACCATTCTGTGGAACTACACACTTAGTAAGTTCCACACATATATACTCTCGGTTTGTCCGGTTCCAAATCGTTAGTAGCTGTTATACGCAGTTTTTAAATCCGTGTCAACCAGATTTGTCTCTATTAAAGTGTGACTACTTGTTATAACCAGATTTTTTTGTTAGATCTTTGACACAAGAAAGTATCTCTGATCTAGCTAACCGTTTGAATTCACCCTAACCTTTACTACGTAGATCAACACTCACTAGGGATCATCTTTTAAAATTGAGCTACCTAAATAACCCTACATCGTTATAAACATGTGTGGGGATCGGACTGGAAAAAAGCACAGGACACGACTCCTTTCCTTTTTTTAAGACAATCGGAAATAGTCAACCATAAAGAAAAGCAAGTCTAAGAAGATCTGTCTTTTTCCCCGTAAAATTTATCTGTGTCGCTTTTAGAATTGGTAAATTGTAATGCTAAAGGCAAATAGCCATGTACAAAAAAAAGTATCATCCGGTTATAACGGGAAGAATTGCTGAATTATTGACGTCGCTTTATGTTTGTCCAACACTGTGACTGTAAACACCGAGATGTTACGAATGAACGAGGGAGACAAAGCCTTCAGCGAGGAATTAATGACACATTAATATATTATATGCACAATAATTACTTTAACGTACTATGCGCGCATTTGTAGATGGGAAACCTTGTGTGGCTAAGGAGGTCATAGATAACATAGATGTGGAAAAAAAGTCTATAACATACAGGGTGGTTGAGGGAGAACTAAGGGACGACTACTCAAGTTTCGTGGCGCACATCCATGTCACGACCGAAGGCGGCGGCCTAAACCTAGTCAAGTGGGTTTTCGAGTACGAGAAGGTTCACGAGGACACCCCGCACCCGACCCAGCTTCTCGATTTCGTGCTCAATCTCAGCAAGCACATCGAGGAACACCACCTTAAAGACGCCTAGATCGATCGACTTCTCTGTGTGGGTTTGCTGTACGTCTTCATGGGTGCTTTCATCTAGTACCATAAATAAGGGATCATGTACCTGTATGTGATCTCCTAGTACTGTTAAATTTATGTGTGCTTTGTCTTCTCTTGTTTGTGTGTTTGATATAAACGGTGTTGTGCTTGAATGTACGTGTATTGTATCTTTGCATTATACAGTATATGTTTTGAGGTGTACAACGATCTTAATTAATTGTCTTTATAATTTATGTCCGCATGGCCGGATCTGCCCGATTAGTACCATCAGCGGTGTAATAACACTTATGTGATACAGTACCACTTCTTAAGTATCATTAGTCGTTATGATTCTTGATAAGATTACTACTATTACGGTCATTCATACGCTATCAAGCGCGCGGTTAGCCCGCATGTGTTTTTCCGAAACCTGAATAAAGCTTAACTACGTACATGTTCTGATATAAGTTAAAATAACAAAACAAATATTTCAAATCACACAAAACTTAATTAATTAGGAAAGTCATTCAACCAAAAAAAAAATTACCAAAGTCATTATTATGTAATTATTACATAATAATGTTCCTGAAACACAAGAATGTCCACTAGTAATCAACGAGCACATAGCTATTCTACTTGATTTTTGTGGGGTTGATCCTTGATTGTGTTCTTCTATTTTAATAGTTTTTGAACACTTAACAACCACATTAAATATTTCATTTGGTATTGGGATCAATCATCATCGTCCCAACAATATTAAACCTAATCTCCCACCTACTAAATGCATTAAATTAATAAACAATGTAATACTATTGTATACTTCCAATCATGTACTTTAATTTAGTTTTTACAAAATGATCAACTCTTTTATCAAAAAATAAATCAATAGGGCTTGTTAGCTACCTAGCCTCGGGGGTAGGTGGGCACTTCATCTATCATAAAACTTTGGAGGGTGATACCATTACACTAATATGTTATGACAACTCTAATAAAATAATATTAAGGGCTCGTTTGGTATCCAACGGCGGAAATGGAAACGGAATGGAATGGAATGGAATGGAAATGAACCTACTCCAATTATGGGTCACTATACATTAATTGAAAAAAATATTTTAATTGTAAAATTTGAAATTTGTGTGTCTAGAGAAGGAATGAACGGAATGATTGAGGTGTTTTGTTACCCCACCCTCAGATTAGGGAATGATTGAGGTGCCACAAGGGTACCGCAAGCCCCCTTGCGGTAGTTTTTGAATGAAAATTGAGGTGACTCATCATGTATCATGATGCTAATGTGGACTAGGTTCGTTTCCATTCCGTTTCCGTTTCCGCCGTTGGATACCAAACGGGCCCTAAGTGTAATTATGTGATTAGAGTATCAATAAAGGTGGTTTTTGTTTTACCTTTCTTAAATAATAATCCGAACCAATACCGAAGCTATAGGTTCGGAGGGTCCCACATTTTAGCTTTGTGTTTCTGTTGGGTTGGGCCTTCGAATCGGGCCGATTTTTGAGTGAACTTTTAATTGTTTTTTTGGGACTGCCATTTGGGCCTATTTTTTTTATCACAATTAAATAACACATAAGCCTAAGAGTTACTAAATAATGCTCCATTTAAATCTGAATTTTCTTTAATTTAGCCACATTAAATCCATTTGAACATTGTCTCTAAGCTCCTAAAATCCATTGGAAAGTTGTCTCTAAGCTCCCAAAAATACAGTTCATATTCCCTGAGCAAAAGGATTCAAAACTCATCTAAGTGCAGGTAAGACTTCAACTTTCTTTGTGTATGAATAAAAAAGTGCCGATTTTATATAACTAATTGTAATGATTTTGTAATTTTTTTTTGGGTTTAGTTCGAATGGATTCCGAAAAACCCTTAATGTTTGATTTAAATTTGGATTTGAATGAGGATGATGGTTATAATGAGGATGAAGGTGGTGGTTATAATGAGGATGTATTTGAGGTGATGGCCTTAGATGACGAGGATGATGATTTGGAAAATGATGAAACCAACAATGATTTAGTTCAAAACGTTGATGATATTGAGGAAATTGTCAACGACGAAACCCTTGAACCCCCGGCCCGGAGCAGAGTGCTGAAGCTGAAATGGAAAAGGTGCATGAGCTAAGTGTCGATACGGTGTTCGAATCGGCTGGAGATTTGTTCCAATTTCTTCATGACTATGGTAAGTCGAAGGGATTCCAGATCTAGATTCGAGCTCAAAAAGGAGAAAGGGAAAGGAAACTGAGGCAAATTCTTCTCACAAAGATGCTCTATCAAGGTACTTCAAATTTCGGGTTGTTTGTACAAAAGAAGGTCAACTCATATCACAATCTAAGAACCCTTCGAAGACACCATCAAGTGCTCGATGTAATTGCCCGTTTTCGGTGAATGCTCACGTGTGTGGCGACGGTAGCTCGTGGTATATCAGTTCACTAAAACTCAATCACAACCATGAGCTTAGGCCGGAAAACTCGAAGTTCTTGTCTAGCTATAGACACATCAGTGGAGGCAATCGGATCATATTGTTGGACAACGATAGGGTTGGTATTCCGCTGGCGAAGAATTTCAACTCTTTCGTAGCTCGGTACGGAGACCACGATAAAGTCCCATTCTCCGAGAGGGATTGTCGCAATGTAATCAGCTTGGATAGAAGATTGAAATTCCGGAAGGGAGATTTTGCAGCGATAAGGGACTACTTTGAAACAATGATGATAAAGTCCTCAGACTTCTTCTGCAGTTTCGATACAACGGAGAAAGACATATTAAAGAATGTATTTTGGTCCACATATGTCAAAAACTGATATAGAATGCCGTTTGCTCCGCTCATCGGAGTCAACCACCATGGGCAATCAATAGTGCTAGGGGTTGCATTCTTGGGAAGTGAAGATGCTGATAACTACATATGGTTGTTCAGAACGTGGCTCACGTGTATGGATAGCAAAGCACCAAAGGGCATTATAACGGATCAATGCAAAGCAATGGGTAAGTTATCTAACCATATTCTGTTTCTAAGTTTTGTTAGATTTGTTATTTATAATTTAAGCTCTCTTTTGTTCTGTTTTTATCAATAGCCGGTTACGAATTTGTTTTTTTTATCTAATATTGGCATATCAAATCGATCCTAGACATAGATGGATATTAGGGTGTCGATCATTATTGTATTCTTTATTGCTTGATAGAATCTATTGACCTAGAATATATATCTTAGGTTGTTATTCATAGGATCTCTTGTGTAATTTTATGAACGTATGGAAGAGAGTATTTTTACAGGAACACATCAGCTTAAGAGAACCCTAGTACATATTGCTAAAATAATTATACATAAGGAAAATATAGATACTATCCTAGAATAAGATAATAACATATAATGGAGCGATCCTAACCATATACATATCTTTGGCCGAAATTATTATGTCCTTTATTGTTAAAGATAACCACATGGCACATGCAACCGATCCTAACCATGTATATCTTACCTAGAATGAGATTATTATATCCTAAATATATACATGATGAAAATCTCACACGTACATTAATTATCTTTATGTTTTTATTCAGAGATCGCTATATTTGAGGTGTTTCCAAACACAACACACAGGTGGTGTTTATGACACGTTATGAGGAATGCTAAGAAACACATGGAGAAACTCAAGGACGTTGCACCATGGAATGACATCGCAAGTGGAATGCACAAGGTGTTGCATTTCTCATACTCAGTGGCCGAATTTTAGAGGAAATGGGAGCAATGGATATCTGAGTGTGGACTTGAAAGAAGCACTTGGTGCAGATTCATGTATGAATCCAGAACAAAGTGGGTGCCAATCTACTTCAAAAGTGATTTCTGGGATGGAATGTCTACTATCCAAAGGAGTGAGGGCATGAATTATTTCTTCAAAGGGTTTGTTAATGGCAACACATCCCTACAAGAGTTTGTCAAGCAATATGGAACTGCAATGGCCAGGCGTGCAATGGCCGAGGATAAGGACCGATTTGATTTGGTAAACAAGCCTTATCTATGTGCCACAAAGCATGCGTTTGAGTCTACCTTCCAAATGCTCTATACAACCAAGAAGTTCAAACAATTCCAAGAAGACGTCAAGAATTTGACGCATACTAATTCATAAAGGATGGAAATGATTGGCACACTCAGAGTTCATGATGTTGTCGTGAGGTGGTGGTCTGGTGAGGTAGTAAAAGCGGGACATATAAGGTTTATTATGATCTAGATAATCACAACGTTAGGTGTGATTGTCAAAAGTTCGAGTTCATTGGAATTATGTGTTGCCACACACTGGCTGTATACAATATGGAGGTAGTCAGACTGGTCCCTCAAAAGTACATCCTCGATCGTTGGAGGAAGGACTTGCCAAGAGAGCACATGAAGATTAGGGTTCCATACTACACTCTAGACTCTTGTAAGCCGAAAGAGATAGAAAGATAAGAGTGAATGAAGGAAGACTTTGAGGCCATTGCTACTCTCTCGATGACAAACGAGGAGATGTTTTCTGTGGTCAAGGGAGCATTGAATGATTTAAGCACAAATGTCTAGGACATATCTCAACATCGTGGCCAACCTTATCACTCTCTAGCCAACACCGGGAGAGTTTATGGGAAGTGTCAAAGTTCCGATACAAATGTTGTGAATGCACTGGCAATGCATCCAATAGTGGTGAGCCTGTACATGATCCTACTGCTAAAAAGGGCAAGGGTCGACTGGCTGCTCATCGAAGGGGATATGGAAATTATAAACTTGGCTATAGGAAACATGCCAAAGGTTCTCAGCCACATCAAGTGCCAAGCCCATACCACTAGACACCACCACAACTGCCAGTCTAATACATATTACCACCATATCAAGTTGTCCATCATGGAGGACCAAGTAATCCACGTCCATCTTTTTACTACACATATCAACAGGATTAATGTGCATACCTTGTTCGACTTTTATTGCAAGTCCTTTTGGACAATTACACTTTTTTGTGGTTTCATTGTGTCATTGTTTCGCAAAATGTAAGTCATTATAGCTAAACTATTTGGTAAGTGAATTATTGCGGATTTAGGTTGATTTGCTTTGGCATTGTAGCCTAAGTCCTTTTGGAGGACAAGTTGATCACGTAATGTAGTTCATTATGTAACATTTTTTAATGGTCATATAATGAAGTTGAGGCCTAAGTAATAAGTAATGTTTAAAGGGTGGTATATTCATATAATGCATATCTGTCAAGATTAGGGTTAGGGTTTAACTTAGAAAGAGATTGTATCTTTTTTTTAAAGTGATTTGTGCAATCTTGATAAAAAAAAAAAGTGATTTGTGCAATTCTATAAGTTAAGATTTCTAAACATTCATTGATTCGACCAAAAAAAAAGAAAATAGACATTTAAGTATAAAAAATTGGGTTATTCTATAGGGTTAGGGTTAGGGTTAGGGTCTAACTTCAAAGATATTTATAAACATTTTTTTTTGAGTGATTTGTGAAAAATTCTATTATGTTATTCTTCCTAGTAATTTATACATTTATTTAGAAAATAGACATTTATAAACAAACGTGGATCCACTAACAATTTTTTTTCCAGAGAGATAAAGTCTTAAAAATATTTGGTTAATTTTTTTGAGATGAACCGAGATTGGCTCCACAAATTAACACGGTCAATGGAAATAAACGAAATTATTGTTGAGCAAGTGTTGTAAAATATTGAAAATCAACTTATAAGCAATTTCTGAGTAAGTGTTGAGTAAGTGTTTTAAAAATAATATAATAGTTTGTTAAGAACTCAAAAACCCTCTTCATCCGTATCTTCTCCTTTTTCTTTTTATTGGGAGTAATTGAGAGTGGTACTTGATTATAGAAGTTAAAAGCAATCTCAACAAAAGATACGGCCATACGGATAGTTAGATTTATAATTTTTTGATAATCAAAAGAAATTATATAAAGGGTATCTAACTAAAAAAAGGGGAATCTTAACGTTTTTTCTTGGTAGAAACAATCTTAATATGTTTGAAAAGAGCTAGGTGGTTCGATTTATTATGTAGTATATATATATTAATCGGAGGGAGTATTAATCAACTTTCAACCATTTACAAAATACATCACTTAATTAATTAATAAATTAATTAGGTGGTTCGATTTATTATGTAGTATATATTAATCAACGTTGAATACTTAGAATAAAGTAACATCATATGCATGAATAACATTACATGCATGAATAACGTTATATGCATGAATAAAATTATATGCATGAACAAATATTTCAACCCAAAAAAATGCATGAATATATATTAGAGAGATGGTTAGGGAAAACTTTTTTTGGTGGAAAAACAAAACACGGGCAGGGCCCGGGTACAGAGGGGGGAAAACTCAGGGAACAGGCACAGCTGCCCGGGACACAGCCCTCCCAGCAGAATCAATGGTTAGGGAAAACTTATCACATTAATTTCGAATAAGGAAGTACAAAACATTACAGATATATAATCTGTAAATTACCCGGCCGAATAAACAAAAACAAAAACAAGAAGATCGAGATGGTGCACCGAGGAATGGGAAACTAGAAAAACACAAACACAAAAGATGCATAATAATAAAAATTAAGCTTTCCCTTGCGAATGTAGTGAGCCTAATCGTCCAGCTCAATGATTTCGTCCACCACATCTTCGGCCTTTTTATTCTTCTTACGGTTGGAGGTCCTCTTCATCGACTTGGTAGCACTCGGAGGAGTGCTCATCGGGGTGGCCTCCGTAGTGAACGGAATGGGGCGTTTCGGCGTGGTGTTGGCCGAGCATACGCTCTACTCAGCATCGAACATTATTTTCGGCCAACACTCCCTTTATCACCGCACCCATCCCTTTGTCGAGGACCCTATTGAAGAAGAGTCTGGACTGAATGGAGACATTGGTGGCCGTCAACTGGGCCTTCTCGTACATCGAGAGAAGGCCAGTCTCCGACGCTGGAGTGGTGGCCGGGCTTTGGATGTTGAACTTGCTAACGGGTGTTTTTGGGCTGCATTCCATTTTTTTCACATGTTTTTTGTAGAGAAGAGTAAGGTTTTTGTAGAGAAGTGAATGAGAAGAGAATAACCTTGGTAGCTAGTGGTGGTTATTTATAGATGAGGTTTAGTGGTGTTTAGGGTTTGGACATAATACATTTAATGTAAGCAACATACCTATTACTCTCCTTAACAACTTTCTAAACACTTGCATAGGCACATTTGCATAACACATTGTAGTGTTGTACAAAATTTGTAATGTTAAATCGATTTATGTTAGGTTAAATGCATGTTGTACTAAGACATAAGTTTGGTTATCAATTGCATGCTATGATAAATAGATATATGTTATGAAATGCATGTTGTAATAAATTTCTAAACACTTTCATAAGAACATTATCGTCATATATTTGTTCATAAGTTTTTTATTTTTTTGTAGAGAAGACCTAAGTTTTTTATTTTTTTTGGTTGAAATGTTTAGGGCTTTAATTTTTCATATTGTGCCTAGGATCTATATATAACATATGTAAATTTTCCACTTAAAATAATGCTAGTTTAAAGTTTGGAGGATCAACTTTAAGTGCCAAGTTAATCATATTTAGGGTACGTTGAGGGTTTAGACACAAGACAATACATTAAAGTAATTAGCAATCCACTACTAAATTTACTCTTCTACTTTAATTTTTATTGTTTTACCGATTGGAATTCGTAATCATGATGAGTAGCTAGGAATAGAGTGTGAAGGTAACGAGAATGCTTCTCAAAAGTAAATTGAGGGTAAATTTAAGTTGGGCGGGAATGGTTAATATTTGCATGTTTTATTAAGAAAATTAAGAATTTATTGCGTAAAAAATGAGATTAATATCTTTACATATAATGTGTATATGTATTAGGTTTTAGTAAAGTGTCCTATAAATGAAAAAGTGATATAACTTTTTTTTTGCTATCTTATATTATAGTACATGTTATATAGTTATCACTATCTTTTAAAGCTAAATGTTGTATTTAGAAATTTCGACCAAAAATAACAATTCTAATTTAGAAAGAAAAAAGTTCATTCATGGATAGAGGCAGAATACATGTACGGCCCTCCGGATTTGTCAATTTTTTGCAAACGGCCCCCCCCCCAACTTTAAAATAACCCATCAAACCCCCCAACTTTACATTCTTGTTCTATTGAACCCCCCTTTTTTTAATCTCGCGGCACGTGAAATTGACGCGCGCTTAGCTGGCTTTTTTTTTTTTTATCTAAGTTGGTCATTGTATCTGAGTTGCCCCCCCCCCCCCACGTAAGCATTTTTATGTGATTTGGCGCCATGTAAGGTAGAATTGCTTACATGTTAAATTTTTTTTTTCTATAATCCAAGATTAATCTCATTTTAATGTAAAACCTTATAGTTTTATATCATATGAAAGTAATAACATGCTGACCGTTATATTGGAGGGAGAGAAATGAGAGGAAGGAAGGGCATTCGACAAAGTTGAGGGCTTTCGAGAGAGCTCATGAGAGAAATCACAAGCTGAATCCAAGCTCCCAGGAGAAGCTCGCCTCCAATCTCGAATCCAGTCTCGAATCCTAGTGATAGGGCAAGTTCGAATGCAGTTCTGAAGTCCTAAAAAAGAGGTTAGTTTCTTCTCCTTCAACAAGCTTCGATTTAGGGTTTGTTTGGTGTAGAATGTGTAATCTGTGCGATTTAGGGTAGAAGATTGAACCTTTATCCTTGCATCTGTAAGGAAATTGCATAATTTGTTGTGAATAATGGTTATTAGGGTGAATAGATCTCTTGAGCTCAAAATTTTGCCTTTGTCCTTCTTCTATGTTTAACGTGTACTGTCATTAGGGATGAGTTCAAAATATATTAAGGTAGTTTGGCATCATGGGGGTTCATTCGTCACTGAGCCAGAGCTAGACTACATCAATGAATTTCCACCAAGATATAGTGAGGGTTTAGACACAGACAGGCTGAGCTTTCTTCAGTTATTTCATGGATCAGACCAATGAGGTATCGATCATTCAATGGGATCTACTACAAGAAGCAAGATGGTAAATGGTGGGAAATGCAAGCTGAGAGTTTGACTGAGCTTACCAAGGATCTGCATGATGGCCAGGAGGTTCACTTCTACATTGATCATGGGATTAATGAGGCTGTTATTGTAGATGTTGAAGGTATGGAAATCGTTGACTTTGTTCCCAGTGGTAGAAGTGCAGAAGATCCATACATTTTGGATGATGAAGAAGAGGGTAATGATGTGGCAACTAAGGAGAAACAAGCTGTTGCAAAGGAAAGGAGTCAGGAAAACTGTGAAGAGGTTGATTTAGGAAATGAGTACCCTGTGGCAGAGGATAATGAAGAGGTTGATTTAGGGAATGAGCAACAAGCTGGTGCAGGGGCTTATGAGCAAAACATGGATGATGATGTTGAGGATCTAGGCAATGATGATGAACAAGAGGCCCATGGAGAAGATCATCCTGAGCAAGAAAGGATGGATGCTGAGTTAGATGAGAGTGATAGTGATTTTGATGTGAGCGATGAGTCCTCTGACAGTGAAGGTAGTGTTACATTGGAAATCAGTGATGATAGTGAGGTTGATGATGAGTTGAGAGAGTTGAGACAAAGAGCAAGAGATCTTAGAGAAAGGAGGAGGGTGCACAAGGAAAACCTTGTCAATGTGGAAATCAACATGGGTGAGGTAGGCAATGATGAGGGTTATGAAGAATGGGATGAGAACATGCATGATTACTGGGGGAAAGTTGCTGGGGATGAGCCATTTTATGCAAGCGACTCTGATTATAGTATGGAGAGTTTAGATTCTAGAGATGAGAGTGAAGGACAGGGAGAGGGGAAAAGGAGGAGAAGTAGGCATGTGGTATACAATCCAGATTGTGAGTACCCTGTATGGGAGGTGGGGATAGTGTTTGAAAGTGTTGATGAATTCAGAGATATTGTGGCCAAGTACTCCATTCACAGAGGAGTTAAACTGAGATTGAAGCCTAATGAGAGAAAGAGAGTTGTGCCAAAGTGCAAACATGAAGGATGCAAATGGTATTTGCGTGCCAGCTCTGATGGACCATTTAAGAATTTTATGGTGAAAACATATAAGCCTAAGCATGAGTGCAGGAGGTACAACAACAACAAGATGTGCAACTCCAAGTTCCTAGCCAAGTATTTTGATGCCAGAGTTATTTCCCAACCTTCAATCAAACTGTGGGAGCTCAAGAGTTGTGCAGGAAAGAGCTAAAGATGTATGTGGGACTGACTACTTGTAGGAGGGCCAGGCAAAAGATTTTGGGGAAGAATATTGGTGATTATACTGAGGAATATGGGAAACTTCATTCTTATGTTCAACAACTGGAAAGATCAATCCCTGGATCAACATGCTTTGTGGTGGGAGAGAAAGAATCTCAACCAGGGAAAGAGGTGTTCAAAAGATTTTACACCTGTTTTAAAGCTTTAAAAGAGGGCTGGAAGAATGGGTGTAGGAGGATCATAGGAATTGATGGATGTTTCCTTAAGGGTGCAGCAGAGGGTCAGTTTTTTGTAGCTGTAGGAAAGGATGAGAATGGCCAAATGTTCCCCATTGCTTGGGAAGTGACAACTCAAGAGTCCACAGTCACATGGACTAGGTTTATAAGGGCATTAGCTGCAGACTTGGAGCTTGGAAAAGGAGAAGGCATCACATTAGTTTCTGACATGCATTTGGTGAGTGCAAAACTATTGTTCTTTTCTGATTTTTAATTTTTCTGTTGCAACTAATCATGCTAAAATTCATATTGCAGGGGATAAAAGCTACAATCAAGAATGAACTACCAGAGGCAGAACATAGGTTGTGTGCAAGACATATTTATGCCAATTGGGCAAAGGAGTGGAGAGGGACAGACAAGAGAAAGAAGTTCTGGGCGTGTGCATGGTCAAGTTTCCAGGTTCAGCTGAAGCAAAACATTGAAGGCATGGAAAGGTTAGGTACTGGGCTCAGTGATGATTTTCTACCTTATGGTGTGGAGAGTTTCTGTAGGGCCTTTTGTAGGAAAGAGGTGCAGTGTGATACTATTGAAAATAACATGTGTGAGACATTTAATAGCTGGATATTAGCTGCTAGGCATAAGTCCATAATCACAATGCTGGAAGACATTAGGAAACAAGTAATGTGGAGGATTACCAAGATGAATGCATTTGCTAGAACCTGGATTTATGATATAGCACCCATGGCATTGTATAGGATAGAGAAAAATAAAGATCTTTGCAATGCAGTGCAATGTCATTTGAAATGGGGACAAGGGATTTGAGGTAGATGATGGTGAGTACACTCATGCGGTTGATATGAATAAAAAGAGTTGTAGCTGTAGGAGTTGGCAGTTGAAGGGAATACCTTGTGCACACGCAATTTGCTCTATGAACATGCTCAAGTTGAACCCTGACGACTTTGTGGCTCACTGGCTTAAGAAGGACACCTACTTGAAGGCATATGCACACCACATTCAACCTGTTTTGGGCATTAAGATGTGGCCAACTTCAGATTTTCCAGTCATTCAGGCCCCACCTATTATAAACAATTATTGTAAAAAGTTTTTATTCATAATTGTAAAATAATTGTTTTTAACTATGGATAGATATAAAATAATTGTAAAAAGTTTTTATTCATAAGTTATAAACAATTATTTTTTATAAACAAAATAATTTTGAACGTATAAATGGATCACTAGTTTTTTCTTTGTCAAGTTACTAGTTATTTTGTTATACATTACGTAAGGGCTCACTAGTTATTTTAATTGTCAAAATCCTTAAGCATAAATTGTCCATATTAATTTGTTTGGAAGTTTTGGAGGAAGTATAATTTAAAAACAAATGTAAAAAGATATAATTGATTAAAAAAGAAAATACAAAAACATATTATGAGTTCACTTTGTACGTGAATAATTGTTGTACATTTTTTTACTAGTATTTATAAGGATTGACACATTTTTATAAGGCTAGAGTTAGACAAATCTATTGGAATAAATGGAAGCAAAACATTTTAACATGAAATTAAGGTCGTAAATACAGCATATATACTAACATGATATTACGACCTTAAACATCTTCCAATTCATTGGCACCAAAGGGTGCACAAGTTTGATCATAAAACTACATAAGTTTTGCCATTCATTGCCTACTTCACTTTTAAAGGTGAACTTGAAGGGAGCAGGAACTTACACACTTTTTCCTTTAGCTTGAGAAGCCTCTGACTTGTGCACCCCTGTGGAATCTGATTTATGCTCCTGCTTTTGGGATGAGATGAAGTTTTTACTTCGTTCAGGACATTTATGATAAGCATGGATGATATGAGTATGGAGTCTACACAGCACTATGAAAGGTGCTACTCACTTTGTCATCCAACAACTTCAGATAAGTCCATTGAAATCAATGAGCCAGATGCATCCCTTCCCACACGATTTGAGGAGATTGAGGAGTATATTACTGTGAAGAAAGAAGAGTTCTTCTCTGATAGTGATATGTTCTTTGAAAATGATATGGGCGACTATGTGAACAAAAATGAGGAAGATGATATTACAGAGGATTGTGCTTCACCAACAAAGTCCCCCATGCCTTCTGTTTCGAAATCAACCTTATTGCTTGTTGACGATCCAGGTATTCCTTGTTCCAATCTCTCATTACCCATTGCTCTTCATCCCCCCAAAGAGTCAAGTATAGGGCCTAATGAAGAATCTAGAAATTACTTTAAGTTCATCCATAATGAAAGTGGTAATGCTAGTAAGCGCTTTGACAATTTTTGTTCATATTCTAAGAAGCCACCACTTACGTTGAATTGGTTTGAGCATATTCCATTTTATGAAGATTGGACACACAAGTTTGATAAGTTGAAACGATTTTTAAATGACATGTTATTTAGTTTCAATTTATCCTTGGGCTACTTATGTTTCTTTGAGATGAGCTCGCAAGAATTTGATAGGTTGATAAGGGCATTGACAATGTCCAATCTTGTGAAATGAAACGAGGCATCGAGCCACGACGATAACCAAGGCGCTTATCGGGAGGCAACCCGATGTAGTTGATTTCTTTCCTTTAGATTAGCTTAGATTAGTTTCCCTTTGTTTTTTCTATTGCGTCGAACTAACCTGCAGAAAGCCGAAGAATCACGATGCATTGGCAGCGACCGCCGCCAAAACAAGCTCAGCTATGACATTCAACGAATTAGTGGCAGCGACCGCTGCCTAAATGGCAGCGATCGCCGCCATTATTTCCGGAAAAAGAACAGTGTCCGTGGCGGCGACCGCTGCCCCACAAGCAGCGACCGCCGCCAATTCTACTTCAGCTACGGCCTTCATCACAAAAATGGCAGCGATCGCTGCCTTTTCGGGTTCGACAAAAAAATAATAATTTCAAAAAAAAAAATCGAATTTTTTTTTAGGCGATCTTTTTGCTCGCTTCTTTCTTCCTTGCTAACTAGCAATTGACCATCAAGAGGCTACTTCTTCTTCTACTATTGTCGCCCCTACATCTATTGAAGTTGAGTTTAAAGAGAGGGCGGATGATGATTCTGATGACAAGGAGGATGAGATGCCTCAGGGTGCGATAGTTGTTGGGGATCAAAAGGCTATTAGAGACATATTTGGAAGATGATTTAGAGCATGGATACTTCTCAACATGATCGTAGAGGAGGTTTTTCTTACTTTTCATGAGGAGGAGAGGCAGTACCATAAGTGGCAGACACGCTACTTTCAACCGTAGGCGACATTCTTTCAGCAATAGTGGCTTAGATACCTATCCTACCCTGACTACCCGCCGCCACCACCACCTTCACAGTAGTACATGTGGCCCATATCAACACCATGGAGGAGCATATGTGACAGTAGAACTTATTCATGGGTTCTCAAATATTTTATCTAGTCACCACCACCACCTTCACAGTAGTGGTATTTTTCCTTACTTCTCCTTATATTATTTTTGTCTTTCTACATTGAGGACAATGTTTATTATAAGTGTGGGGGAGTTGGATTTATATTACTATTTCTATTACTTGATAAAAAAAAAGAGCCATAAAAATAAAGAAAAAGACAGAAAAATCCTGGGGTGGACTGAAAACCCGAAAGGGCGGTTCAAGTAAAAAGCAGGTAATCTGACAAGCTTTAGGCTTGGGCAAAAATAGATTTTTGAGTGATGTGAGATGGTGAGTCCAACATTGAAAAATGAAAAGAGAGATGTTAGGTGAAAACCTGAAAAGGCGCCTAAGCAAAAAGAGTGAAAGAAAAAAGAGTGTTTTAGGATGTTCTTTTGACTGGAGCTGGCGACATAAGAAGTGGAGTATAGGAGTGTTTTCGGGTAGGTTTTCACTTGGAGGGATAAGGTGTAGTATTTTGATTGACATCTTCTTTAGTGATGCATATTGTTGATAGATGTTGGATGTGTGGAGTAGGTGTTAGATAGTTGATGGCTGAGTTGTAGTGCTGAGTTGTGTTGATTTGAGTTGTATTGTTAGGATTGATGGATGCTGGCGCTGATTATGCTATATTTTGTTATGGGATTGTTGGGTAGGAGCTTTGATGATTATTGCTATCACCTTTAGCGGTAGGCTCTCTCTATACTTGATGATCTAGGTTGTTATTGATTACGAGTGTTAGTTTTCTGATTCACTCGAGACGAGTGAGATTCAAGTGTGGGGGAGTTTGATATACACATTTATGTTGTGTATTTAGATGGGGTTTTAGCATACTTCTAGTCATGTTTTAGGTGTGAAAGATGGAGTTTGGAGCGTTAAAGAAGGAAGAGCCGAAGTGCACCAAAGACCACTTGAAGCTAAAGTGAAGAAAACAAAGAAAACGTGTTCTGTGGGAGGCGGCGACCGCTGCCCCATAGGCGGCGCCCGCTGCCAGTGTCGAGGCGAAATCCGTCTTTAAACGCTGCGTTTTATTTATTAGGTTTATGGATATTATTTAAGGTCCGGTTTTTATGTATTTTAAATAGATTGTTTTCTCCTATTTAACGGGCTTTAGACCCTTTATTTAGACCTAGTTTTTGAGTTTTGAATTATTTTGTATTTTGGAGATCTATGGAGAACTAAGCCTCTTTGCTTAGACAAGCAATTGAAGTGTTCGTTCTGATTCAGTTGTGAGATTTCTAATGATGCGTTCGCCTTCTAGGGACTCCAGGAAGGACTCGCTTGGCCATTGATCTAGGTTACGAGTTGGGCCTTATCCGACTATTGAGGGAAACATAAGGAGGCGGAAGCTGAGTTAGGGAAGGTGGTAGTGGTGTTAGGGAAGCTTGTAGCTGAGGTAGGGACTCTGGTAGCTGTGGAAGGGACTCTGGTAGCTGTGGAAGGGACTCTGGTATTTGTGCTGTGGTAGGGACGCTGGCACTGTAGTAGGGACGCTGGTAGAGGGACGATGGTAGGGACGTTGGTGGATGTGGTAGGGACGCTGGTGGCGGAGATAGGGATGGTGGTAAGGACTCGACGGGTGGAAGAACTCGCCGTCGAACGAGGAAGCGACCGGAGGTCGGGGAAATGAGGGCGTCGGAGAAGAGGGATAGAAGGATTGACGTTCACGGTTTTGGGGAAGAGATATCACTCGATTCAAGTCAAAACTCATTGATTGCAAACGTAAAGATTACAAGAGAGGAGAGCTCCTTATATAGTGGAGGCTCTTAGGCAACAAAAGGAAACCCTAGCATTTATGGGCTGAGCCTAAAACATGCAAGTCTTGGCCCAATACCCTATGCATACTATAAATGGCCAAACAACTAATTAATCTGACCTAATATTCTTGTCTCTACTACAAAAGGTAATACTTATCCATTAGCTAGCTAGGAAAAGGAAAGACAAAGACTAGAACAAACAAGTCTTAGGGACTCTGCTAAGGACTCTCTTCAAGAGCTGAGGGACTCTGCTGATGACTTTGCTGAGGACTCTGCTGAGGACTCTGCCCATGAGCTGAGGGACTCTAATGCTGAGGATGCTGGAAGGGAAGCTGCTGGAATTGTTGTGACGCCCTGGTGCAGTCCCTAGGATTGTCCTTGGCAGCAGGCGTCCTCTAGAGATGGGGACTTCTAGGGTGCCGGTAGGGACGCCAGGGCCCCTTCTTCATGATTGGCTTTAAGGACGCTCAGCACCCATGTAGGTGGTTCTTCAGGGACTAAGCTAAAGGACTGAGTGGCTCGCCATACAAAGGACGCCGTTGCTTGAGCGATGGCCTTAGCACGAGCTCGAGTAATGGGTCCATCCGAACGCATTGTCATGGCGTCTTCCTCTTCCTCGGGAGTAAGGGAAGGGATCGCATCATCCTCCCCCCCTTGAGTGGGTCCCCGCTTCCTCCAAAATGTGGTCATCTTCAGGGTCCATGTATGGCGACAAGTCCGCGACATTGAAAGTGGCATGGACGGCCCCATAGGAATCAGGTAGCTCAAGCTTGTAAGCATTTGGTCCAATCCGCTCAAGGATGCGAAAGGGACCGTCCCTCCGGTGGTGGAGCTTTGTCTTCCGGGCTGAAGGGAGGCGACTCTTACGCAAGTGGAGTCAAACCAAGTCCCCAGGCGCAAAGATGAGCTCTTGGCGTCCCTTGTTATGTTGGTTGGCATATTGTTGAGCACGACGCTCAAGGCGTTCCTGCGTCCTCATATGCAGCTTCTTGATGTACTCAGCACGGTTGGCCGCATTGAAGTGTTCTCCTTGATACAAGGGACGGGGTGAGAGATCAAGGGGAGTAAGCGGATTACGCCCATAGACGACCTCGAAGGGACTCATGGAGTGCGCCGAGTGTTTGGACCTGTTATAGCAAAATTCTATAGTAGAGAGTAAGTCCTCCCACCGGCGTGGGTTGTTCTTAAGCATCACGCGAAGGAGTGAGCCTAAGGTCCGATTGGTGACTTCCGTCTGGCCATCGGTTTGGGGATGGAAGGAAGTAGAGAATAGTAGTTTGGTGCCTAACTTTCCCCATAGTGTTCTCCAAAAATGTCCCACAAACTTGGCGTCCCTATCACTTATGATTGTGCGGGGGATGCCATGGTACTTCACTATGTGTTCAAAGAATAAAGAGGCCACGTCCGTTGCATTGTTCGTCGTTGTACATGCAATGAAATGGGCCATTTTTGAAAAACGACACACTACTACAAAGATGGAGTCCTTACCCCTCTTGGACCTAGGCAGTCCCGTGATGAAGTCCATTGAAAGGTCTTCCCACGGAGCATGCGGAATAGGCAAGGGAGAGTAAAGTCCATGATTATGGCTAGTGGACTTGGCCTTTTGGCAAGTGATACAACTCTTGCAATACTTCGTGACATGACGAGCCATGTGAGGCCAAAAGAAGTGTTCACGCAAAGCAACAAGGGTTTTATTAACGCCAAAATGACCACGGCCCTCATGCGCTTCTTTTATCAAAAGAGTCCTTATAGAAGACTTAGGGTTGCATAGCTTCCCAGCCTTGAATAAGTAACCTTCATCGAGAAAGTAGCCATCAATGGCATGAGAAGGCGTGGCCTTTTCCATGATGGGACCAAAGAAGGGGTCCGAAGCATAAAGCTCCTTTAATATGGAAAAGCCAAGTAAGCGAACTTGAAGGGAAGAAAGGAGGGTGTACCTGCGAGAAAGGGCGTCCGCAACCACATTCTCCTTACCTTTCTTGTGATGGACGACGTAAGGGAATGTCTCCAAGAACTCGACCCAGCGTGCGTGTCTTCTATTGAGGTGTGCTTGACTCTTGAGGTAAGACAATGCCGCGTGCTCGCTGTGGATGATGAACTCCCGTGGCCACAAGTAGTGTTGCCAAGTCTTGAGGACTCTAATAAGAGCGTATAGCCCTTTGTCGTCTGTGGGGTAGTTCAACTGAGCTCCAGTGAGCTTCTCACTATAGTAGGCAATTGGCTTGCGTTCTTGGTGGAGGACGCCGCCTATGCCAACATTTGACGCATCACACTCGATCTCAAAGGGCTTAGTGAAGTCCGGGAGCTGTAGGAGTGGAGCATTACAAAGGGAGTCCTTTAGGCTTTGGAACGCCTTTCATGATGCTGCTTCCACGCTATGATTGTGCCTTTCTTGGTTAAGGCATGCAATGGGGCAGCAAGGACGCTGAAGTGATGGACAAAACGGCGGTAGAAACCGGCGAGTCCTAAGAAGGAGCGCACTTCCGTTACACTCTTTGGAGTAGGCCAGTCCTTGATAGCCTTGATCTTTTCCTCGTCCACTTGTAAACCAACACTAGAGACCACAAAGCCAAGGAAGACAGTGGAAGGCTTGCAAAAGGTACACTTAGCCAAGTTGGCAAAGAGTGTTTCACGGCGTAAGCGTTCCAATACCAACTTAATGTGTTCCGTGTGGTCATTGAGATTCATTAAATAAATCAAGATATCATCAAAGTAGACCACAAGGAAGTTACCAATGAAGTCCCTAAGGACATGGTTCATGAGTCTCATAAAGGTGCTTGGGGCGTTGGTGAGACCAAAGGGCATGACGAGCCACTCATAGAGACCAAATTTTGTCTTGAAGGCTGTCTTCCATTCATCGCCTTCCTTCATGCGGATTTGGTGGTAGCCACTCTTCAAGTAGATTTTGGTGAACAAGGTGGCACCATGGAGCTCGTCCAACATATCATCGAGCCTAGGAATTGGATGCCGGTATTTGATGGTGATGTTGTTGATTGCACGGCAGTCCATACACATGCGCCAGGAGCCATCCTTTTTAGGGACTAGAATGACGGGCACGGCACAAGGACTTAGGGACTCTCTTACATAGCCACGCTCAAGGAGTTCTTGCACTTGCTTTTGGAGTTCCTTGGTTTCATCTGGGCTAGCTTTGTAAGGAGCTCTATTTGGTAGAGAGGCCCCGGGCATCAAGTCAATTTGATGCTCAATTCCACGTAGTGGAGGAAGTCCTAGGGGAAGGTCGTCAGGGAATACGTCCTTAAAGTCCTCTAGAAGGGAAGCCACGACGCTAGGGACGGCCGGATCATTAGGGACTGTGCTAGAAGATGTGAGGGACATCGGCACCAACAAGAAGCAATGGGCACCACCTGAAAGTGGCGGTTGAGATAGGGACGGCCGTGTGACCAACCCACGGGGTTCAACCGTGCCTTGAAGGGACGCGCTTGTTTTGGGAGTTAGGGACGCTTGGTCCGAGGGAATCCTTTTGGGGACGGCTTTGGGACGCTGTTGTTGGCCATCAAATAGGGACGGCTTTGCATCCGAGGTGTTGGCCGAGTTGCGTTCCTTGCGCGCCCGTTCTTCTTCAATTGCCGTAGCGCGGTCACGTTGTACCTGATCCTGCAATATTTCACTAGGCAACATGGGTAAGAGTTTGACGCGCTTCCCGTGGTACGTGAACACATAAGTGCTCAAGAATCCATCGTGAAGGACGCGCCGGTCGAAAGCCCATGGGCGTCCCAACAACAAGTGTGTGACGTCCATAGCAACGACATCACAAAGTAATGTGTCCGTGTAAGGACCAATGGAAAAGGTGATCATGCATTGATGAGTGATTTGGGTACCTGTGGAGTTCAACCATTGTAGTCCATAAGTGGAAGGGCGAGGAGTTGTTTCCAAGTTAAGGTGTTCCACTACCTCTTCATTGACAAGATTGGTGCAACTCCCGGAGTCAATAATCACACTAAGGTTGGTGGAACCAACGAAAGTGCGAGTATGGAAGAGATTTTCACGTTGGTCCTGTAAGGATCCTTTCAAAATGAGTGCCTTCATAGCAACCAACCCAAGGCAGTGGCCGGAGTCCATTGGTGCTGGGGCACAATCAAACTCTTCTTCTTAGGGAACAGCATAGGAGTCCTCATATAATGGCTCTGGTGGGACTTCTTCCTCATCTAAGGACACATATCCCCCTGTGGTTGTGGAGAACAACACTTTCTTTTTGTTGGGGCAGTCCTTTTGATAGTGTCCTCGTCCGCCACAAGAGAAACACTCCATGTCCCTGGAACGTTCAAGGGAGTCCCTTGCTGGGAAGGACGCCCTTGTTGAGGACGGCTTGTGGAGTTCGTTCCATGTGGTTGGGAAGGACGTTGGGATGGGGACTGCTTTGAAGAAGAACTCTGTCCCTGCATACTAGGAGATGAATTAGTGGAAGCATAAGGATGAGAATTAGAGGAAGCATACCGATTTGGCCGAGATTGGTAAGAACGCAATTCTTGTTGGTTCTTGTAGATGGTCATGGCCGTATGCAACAAGTTGTTCAAATCTGTGATGGGCAAAGGCTCAAGCTGGTGCCTTAGGGACTGATTCAATCCAGAGATAAACCTAGTTTTCAAGGTGGAGGGGGCAACTGAAATGCCGGCCTTGTAATACATATCCTCCAACTTAGAGAAGAACTCAATGGGAGTCATGCTTCCTTGGCGAAGTGTTGCAATGTCCATCCTCATCTGGTTCTTATAGTCCTTAGGAACATACTTTTGGGTCATGACGTACACAAGTTGATCCCAAGTGGTTACCGGTGTTTTGTCTAGCCTTAATCGGTTATCTACAAAGCGTTGCCACCATACTCGTGCTTGACCATGAAAATGGAGCGTAGCTAAATGGACCCATTCATGGGGAGGCGTCCGTCAATAGCGTAAAGTGTGCGCTGTGGCAGCAATCCACTCAAGGAAGGCAGTTGCATCGTAATGTCCTTCAAATAGTTCAATTCGGACTTTGACCTCATGGCGGTTTGTAGCTGGTTGGTCATAGTCCCCACGGTCTTCTCGTAGGTCAAAACCACGATCAATGGGACTCCAAGGTCTTGGTGGTATCGCTGTAGGGGCATTACCGCGCCGTTCACCTTGGTGTCGATGGGGACGCTCTTGGTACCGGTTGGCATTATGGCGTCCGTCCCTCCTAGGGACTTCTTCATGGCGACGTTTTAAAGGCGGAGCTGGGGGAATCCCGTAATATCCGCAAATTTTATAAAATGGATTATGAAATTCTTCTTAGTTTTATGACTCAATTTAGTCTTTGGAACGACAAGAGAAAGGGCAATGGTCACCCGATTAACCGAATAGCGTTGGATAACGCTAAACGGATACCTTAACTTCAAAAATTCTTAAAACCTTCATTAGAGCTCGGAATCGAGTAATTCCAAAGCCTAATGGTAGATAAAGGAGTCTAGTTTCATCCCTCAACATTTGAGGAAATTCCGATAAGTATCCAAAACGTTATGCCAATTTTACCAAGACGCTGCCCAGTCCCCAAACGGCAGCGACCGCCGCCAAAATGGCAGCGACCGCCGCTTTGCTGCAGACGCAAGTGGCTCGACGAACACTTATCTTGTGGGTGCCGTGGTTTTGATGGCTGTTATGGTTTTGACTTGGGATCAATCCCAACACCTTTACACAATGTCAACCTTGCTAATGTCAACCCCTTTTGGATTGTTAGGCTAGAAGTCAATCCATTTTGGATCTTGTGAGGCTTGAGAAACCTATAAATAGGTGGTGAATGTGAAGGATGAAGGGGCACCTCTCCCTCCTCTCTCTCACTCAAAATCCTCCACAATCTAAGAGTAGAAGTGTTGCTGTACCTACTGTTGGCACCGGATCCTCAAGAGGTGGTCGGAATCGATCGGTGGAAGCTTGCGAAGTTGCATTGTCGACACACATACGGGCAGCGACCGCCGCCAAGAGGGCAGCGCCCGCCGCCACTGCCCTTGCTTGCGTTTTGTCCCGGGCCGTTGCCTAGCCGTTGTTCGGGTCGTGCCTTGTCTTTGCCTTGCATCTTGCCTTGCCTTAGGCCTCTTCTAGGGCCTTGCTAGCCTCGTCTTCTCGCCTCGATTACGTTTTTAAGATCGTCTTAAGGCAAGTGGATGGTTCTTCGTTTCCTTACTCGATAATCGTGAAATTGCTTTCCGTTATCAAAATAATCGTTGGGAACAAACTTGTTTGCTAATAATTTGATTAGGATTATTATGCTTAGAACTAATGACCATTGTTTTTATATCGCACGCGCTAGTACATGGACTTAGGACCGTTGATGTGTGGCCTCTGATTGTTTCAAGTCTCTTTTCGAGACTTTGTTGTGGACTAGTCTAAGACTAGGAATGCGAGATTTAAGACTCTCGTAATTTCTTAATAACTCATGTTACAAGGTGTAATTAGTTCATGCTCGTAATATTAAGGTCGTACGACTAATGCTCGTTCCTTAGGATGGGCTATAGCACTCTAGCTAAGTGCTCAGGAGACGCTTGCTTTCCTGTTAATCCGTGGCCAAGCTCCGATGAGCCGTCACTTAAAATTCGTTAAATAAATTGCTCTGTTTTATAACCTAATAAGATAAGTGCCCAATGCACATTAATTAATAATGCGGGGTGATTAGTACAACTTGGAAAATCACTTCGGGTCCACATTATTAACAATCGCCTATCCAATCTGAATGCATGACTTGAGTTATTAAAATGCCTATAAAATGGCAAGATGGGTTCAGGTGTATAAGCGTCCTTGTGGCCACCTCCCTGTCGGTATCTTCAAGTTATGATAAGGTTGATACGATTCGATTAATGTTGGATGGTTTTTCACTGTTGCTTGAATTAATTAAGTTCCCAACAAATCTTAAACACATATCTTTCTTAGGTGCTACTTCCATGTAGTATCCTACTTCCGAGAAATCTTATTTCTCATAAGCCTCACATCTCATAAAGCCTCAAGCTAAAATTATCTTTTTCTTTTGAGCCTTGCTCACTTAAAGCCTCTCGCTCAAAAAGCCATATGTGTTCCGCTTTAAAGAACCCTTGATTGTTGGGCATCAGCTAATTCTCAATTGGTCTGTGATGCCCTCATGTCCAAACCTTTCTAAGAACCGAACTCTATTCTACTACTTGCTTAGTCTCGCGTTAGACTAACATCCCTTCTTTCTTTCCCAACTTTGTTGGCTGGTATTCCTTGCCTTTATGGGGATATCAGATAGGAAAGGGAAGGCCGTTCAGAAGGAAGCCGAAGACATCAGGATCTGCAGGAAGGAAGGAAGGAAGGAAGAAAGAAATCTTTAAAACGTCTTTTGTTTCGACCATGTTTATGGGTACCACGTGCTTTTAAATTTTAAGAAATGTCTTTTAAATTCCGCTGACACTTTCTGAAATGATTATTGTAACCTTACGGGAGATTTATCCCACTTGTAATCCGATTTACATTTATGAAATAAAATTGATTATTCTCGAATCATCTTTAAGTTAACTTTTTAGCCTTGGGTGATTTTGGACGATGAAATCCGAGGTCACTGGCGGTAATGCCCTTTGGTTTTATGATTTATTTGTGGTATCAGAGCTAAAATGATTTATTTTAAACCCGAAGTTTTAACAAACTTCTTTTAAATGAACTTAGTTTTAAAACTGTAATCCTATATTAAAGAAATAGGAATAAGTTATTTTTAGTCGAGTTTTCTTCTCCATTAGTTTAAATGAGGGGTTTACGTCTAAATGCCGTTTTTAAAAGAAATTCCGATCAAGATTTTCTTCGTTATTAGGTTTCTTACCTTTGAGTAGTCATATAAACGAATACTTCCTTTGAATTTTCGAATCTCCTTGTAACAGAATTCAAGGAATTGACTTTTTACCGAATCTTCTCGTAACAGAATTCGAGAAGTTGATTTTATCAAAACCTTCTTGTAACAGAATTCAAGAAGTGGTTTTGTTTTATAAATAACTTCCTTCTAAGTACCTTCGTCTGCCAATATGGAATTATAAATATTCTATGTCTACATCTAAAAGTTGTGCTCTTTCTTCACCTTTTGCAACGATTGTGACTAATGGAAACAGTTGTTCTTCACTACAGATGGTGAGTACTCGAGGGAATAAGAATCGGAATGCCAATGCCCCAGAGAGGAATGGAAACGAAGAAATGGAATCTGGAGTTCGTGGAAACAACCAAGTGCCAGTAGCAACTCCGACTTTTACTTTAGATGATGCGAGTATTGCTATGTTCAAAGCCATGTTTCAACAGATGCTTCAAGAAGCGATGCCTGAGGTTGTGATTAATCAACCGAATGCCACAGAGGCAGTTCCCGCCGTGAACCTAGGAGCCGATCATGCTCGTGTTCACGGAGATGCGTCTGAATTCTCCAAGTCATTGAAGCTTTTTCTTTCTCTCAAGCCGGAGACCTTCAACGGCGCTAGAGAGCCTGCTAGCGCCCACTACTGGTTCTCCCACATAGAGAAGTTGCTTAGGAATACGCGTTGCACCGAAGTGGAGAAAGTGCAGATTGCAGCCTTGCAACTTAGGGACGAAGCCAACGAATGGTGGGAAAGTTCCAAACTTCCCGACCATCCCGACCTGAACTGGGCAATGTTTAAGGGAAAAATGATGAACCGATTCTTTTCGTCTGCAATGCAAGACGAGAAGCAGGATGAGCTGTATAATCCCAAGGTGGAGGGATTAAGTGTATTGGAAAGGGCAAAGAAGTTTAATCATTTGCTCCAATACGCTGGGTCGGAGTTCGCAACCGAGGAGCAAAAGATTCGTCGCTTCCATAAATGGATGAGCGATACTATAAAACCGTGGATGATGACTCGTACCTTCTTATCGCTTCAGGAATATGTTGACCATGCCTATAGAATGGAGGTCACCTTAGGCGAAGCTGAAAAGAAGGATGGTGGGGAGAAGTCTCGCTATCAATGTCAAGGAGGATCCAAGCGATCTGCAACACCGCAAGCCTCTGGATGGTCAAAGAAAAGCAAAACTGATTCATTCATGAATGACTCTTCTAACGAGTCTAGACAGAAGAAAAGTTTTGTAGTTTGCCACAATTGTGGTGAACAGGGCCATATCAACAGAGATTGTACCAAACCCAAGAGGACTTGTTTCAACTGTGGAAAGGAGGGACATGTTCGTTCCTACTGCCGTTTGAACAAGGAAGGGGCAAATCAATCTGGGCCAACGTCGGTTGTACAGAGTAACAGAATCCCATCTGGGTCTACCTCGACCACTTCAATGCAGTCAACTGCGAAAAACAAGGGAAAGGCACCGATGCCAGCTGCAAGTCAGGGACAACAGTTGTACGGGATGTACCAGTCCAACTTGCCTACTATTCCTGAAGAATAGTTAGTCTCTTCCCTATCTTTCCTTAAAACTCTTTTGTAGCGTAACCATAGTGGTTGCTTAGGTCTTGTAAGTCGATCATCCTTCCTTGAGAGGGGATCGCATTTTTGGAAGTCTGTTACATGATTTTGGATAATCATGTATCTTTCAGAATGTTAAATCAGATTATATTAATGTACTAAGTTCATAAAGAAATGATGCATTATTAATCTTCGACTCTCGTCGTTTGGTCTTGTCAAAACCTAGTTCAAGTGGGAAAACCCTTAAAGTTCTCTCGAAGCGTGAGTGGGCAATCATCCTTGAAGTTAATTCCTGCCCCGAGCCTGTGTATTGGATTGCACTGGTTGGGATGACGAAGTAAGCTGATAGGGTCCACGTACCAAAAGCTTATATAGAACGATTCACGATGCCTTAAGGATAAAAATGGCTAGTGTCATCATAGTCAAGTGATTAGCATGATGACATAGATAAGGTGCGTCTCGGCCCCGAGTATTTCGAGAAGACTACGTTATTATCACTTTAAATCGACAACGGTCATAAACAAGACCAAGAGACAACATAAGAAATTTTGTGGAACGTGCAACAAATGCAAAGTCATTTCCCATACTTTTTGTCGTCTTAAAGAAAGAATCAAAATTCTTTAAGGGGGTACTATAGCTTGTACTTCCTCTTCAAAGATCGGATATTCTATATGTACTCAGTCCTTTTAAGCATGCTAGGGTGGCCTTGGCTAGTTTCGGGGTCGAAACTATATTTAAGGGGGTACTGTTGTAATATCCGCAAATTTTATAAAATGGATTATGAAATTCTCCTTAGTTTTATGACTCAATTTAGTCTTTGGAACGACAAGAGAAAGGGCAATGGTCACCCGATTAACCGAATAGCGTTGGATAACGCTAAACGGATACCTTAACTTCAAAAATTCATAAAACCTTCATTAGAGCTCGGAATCGAGTAATTCCAAATCCTAATGGTAGATAAAGGAGTCTTGTTTCATCCCTCAAAGCTTGCGGCAATTCCGATAAGTATCCAAAAAGTTATGCCAATTTTACCAAGACGCTGCCCAGTCCCCATACGGCAGTGACCGCCGCCAAAATGGCAGCGACCGCCGCTTTGCTGCAGACGCAAGTGGCTCGACGAACACTTATCTTGTGGGCTCCGTGGTTTTGATGGCTGTTATGGTTTTGACTTGGGATCAATCCCAACACCTTTACACAATGTCAACCTTGCTAATGTCAACCCCTTTTGGATTGTTAGGCTAGAAGTCAATCCATTTTAGATCTTGTGAGGCTTGAGAAACCTATAAATAGGTGGTGAATGTGAAGGATGAAGGGGCACCTCTCCCTCCTCTCTCTCACTCAAAATCCTCCACAATCTAAGAGTAGAAGTGTTGCTGTACCTACTGTTGGCACCGGATCCTCAAGAGGTGGTCGGAATCGATCGGTGGAAGCTTGCGAAGTTGCATTGTCGACACACATACGGGCAGCGACCGCCGCCAAGAGGGCAGCGCCCGCCGCCACTGCCCTTGCTTGCGTTTTGTCCCGGGCCGTTGCCTAGCCGTTGTTCGGGTCGTGCCTTGTCTTTGCCTTGCATCTTGCCTTGCCTTAGGCCTCTTCTAGGGCCTTGCTAGCCTCGTCTTCTCGCCTCGATTACGTTTTTAAGATCGTCTTAAGGCAAGTGGATGGTTCTTCGTTTCCTTACTCGATAATCGTGAAATTGCTTTCCGTTATCAAAATAATCGTTGGGAACAAACTTGTTTGCTAATAATTTGATTAGGATTATTATGCTTAGAACTAATGACCATTGTTTTTATATCGCACGCGCTAGTACATGGACTTAGGACCGTTGATGTGTGGCCTCTGATTGTTTCAAGTCTCTTTTCGAGACTTTGTTGTGGACTAGTCTAAGACTAGGAATGCGAGATTTAAGACTCTCGTAATTTCTTAATAACTCATGTTACAAGGTGTAATTAGTGCATGCTCGTAATATTAAGGTCGTACGACTAATGCTCGTTCCTTAGGATGGGCTATAGCACTCTAGCTAAGTGCTCAGGAGACGCTTGCTTTCCTGTTAATCCGTGGCCAAGCTCCGATGAGCCGTCACTTAAAATTCGTTAAATAAATTGCTCTGTTTTATAACCTAATAAGATAAGTGCCCAATGCACATTAATTAATAATGCGGGGTGATTAGTACAACTTGGAAAATCACTTCGGGTCCACATTATTAACAATCGCCTATCCAATCTGAATGCATGACTTGAGTTATTAAAATGCCTATAAAATGGCAAGATGGGTTCAGGTGTATAAGCGTCCTTGTGGCCACCTCCCTGTCGGTATCTTCAAGTTATGATAAGGTTGATACGATTCGATTAATGTTGGATGGTTTTTCACTGTTGCTTGAATTAATTAAGTTCCCAACAAATCTTAAACACATATCTTTCTTAGGTGCTACTTCCATATAGTATCCTACTTCCGAGAAATCTTATTTCTCATAAGCCTCACATCTCATAAAGCCTCAAGCTAAAATTATCTTTTTCTTTTGAGCCTTGCTCACTTAAAGCCTCTCGCTCAAAAAGCCATATGTGTTCCGCTTTAAAGAACCCTTGATTGTTGGGCATCAACTAATTCTCAATTGGTCTGTGATGCCCTCATGTCCAAACCTTTCTAAGAACCGAACTCTATTCTACTACTTGCTTAGTCTCGCGTTAGACTAACATCCCTTCTTTCTTTCCCAACTTTGTTGGCTGGTATTCCTTGCCTTTATGGGGATATCAGATAGGAAAGGGAAGGTCGTTCAGAAGGAAGCCGAAGACATCAGGATCTGCAGGAAGGAAGGAAGGAAGGAAGGAAGAAATCTTTAAAACGTCTTTTGTTTTGACCATGTTTATGGGTCCCACGTGCTTTTAAATTTTAAGAAATGTCTTTTAAATTCCGCTGAAACTTTCTGAAATGATTATTGTAACCTTACGGGAGATTGATCCCACTTGTAATCCGATTTACATTATGAAATAAAATTGATTATTCTCGAATCATCTTTAAGTTAACGTTTTAGCCTTGGGTGATTTTGGACGATGAAATCCGAGGTCACTGGCGGTAATGCCCTTTGGTTTTAAGAAGGGGGTGTTATAAATCCAGTCCGCGGGACGGTCGTCCAATTCAGGCAGATCACCCAAAGGTGGGAAGTTGTGGGGATTGGGTAAGCCCGAGTCCTCATATTCTTCATCGTCGAAGTCATTGAACTCGTCTTCCTAAACTGGAGTATCGGACGAGTGTCCTAAGGACGCCTGTGCTGGAGGTAGGGACGGCGCCCTTCCTTGTGCCATGCGCCTTTCATAAGGGGTGCTCATCAAAGCGTTGGTCACGCCTATTATACACCCGATGTTCCCGTTCCTCGGTACCTTGGTCTTGGGGACGCGGTTGAGGACGCCGAGGGGTCGGTGCTTGGTGATGAGCTCTCCTTGGGTCATAACGATCATTAAAGCGAAAAGAGGAAGGAGACATACCTGGGCCTTCGGACTCATGGCCTGAGGAAGCATCGTAGGCATGAGGGTCACTCCGTAAGACTTGGCCCTGAGGACGGCGGGGCTCAATGGTGGAGTGGAGACGGTGTGTTTGAGGGGCGTCCCTTGAGGACGTCCTGTTGGGAAGCACTTGGTGAGAAGTTTGACCGTTCGGCTGACTTGGGCCAGGTTGGTCAGAGAGGCTTATGGCTAGTCCTTGAGATCTGGAGTGAAGGACTTGAGGTGGGGCGTTCACTAGAGGAACCCGAGCTGTCGCTTGGGCTTGGAGAAGGGACGCCACCTGGCGTTTCAGCTCAGCTATCTCTTGTTGTTCTTGTGTGAGTTGGGAAGGGTTGAGGTCCTCGTTTGAGTGTCCTTGGTTGAGGACTTGGGGTGGATCACGTTCATTGTTAACCTCGTCGGAAGGGTTACCTACCATAACATTAGAATCCATGGCGAGTAAAAGTCGAACAAGAGTCAACAAGTACAAGCACTAGAAACGGCTCTTTAGACGGACTATGCACACACAAAGGTCAAGGAAGGCTTTATGTGCGAGAGGCAGCTAAAGGCTACACGATGCAACTCAAACACGCAAGGATCAATGCAATTACAAGCAACAATATTGACGTGCTAAGTGCTGAGGACTGCTTCTTTGTTGAGGCGGGAGTCCTTAAGGTGGTGTGTCTTGGGACTCTCTTGAATCCAAAATAGTTGCCTTATTTTGGCTTTCTATTTGGACTTCTTTTGCTTCTTTTTTTTTTTTGAATGTGGTTACTAACCGAAGGAGAGTCCTTTGAGGGACGCAAGTATCACAAATAGGTTACTAACCTAAGCACGACTGAAACCAATATGCAACAAGTAATCGAAATCACCAAGCGTATAAGGACTGCAATCATAAATGGGTGTAAAAATTTTTTTTTTTGGTAAGGACTATGGTAGTAAAAACTTGTTCTACTACCAAGGTTTGGCTAAAAAAAAAATTTTTTTGGATTTTTATAAGGACGGATTCAAGGAACACAAAGGGAAGCAAGTGTGATATGCAATAGTTCGAATAAAAAGGCTTACGTAACCTCGGCTCTGATACCAGTTGATGCGTTCGCCTTCTAGGGACTCCAGGAAGGACTCGCTTAGCCAATGATCTAGGTTACGAGTTGGGCCTTATCCGACTATTGAGGGAAACATAAGGAGGCGGAAGCTGAGTTAGGGAAGGTGGTAGTGGTGTTAGGGAAGCTCGTAGCTGAGGTAGGGACTTTGGTAGCTGTGGAAGGGACTCTGGTAGCTGTGGAAGGGACTCTGGTAGCTGTGCTGCGGTAGAGACGCTGGCACTGTAGTAGGGACGCTAGTAGAGGGACGATGGTAGGGACACTAGTGGATGTGGTAGGGACGCTGGTGTTTCCGCTCCGGAATGGTACAGCTTAAAGTCTTCCAGCGGAGATAGGGATGGTGGTAAGGACTCGACGGGTGGAAGAACTCGCCGTCGAACGAGGAAGCGACCGGAGGTCGGGGAAATGAGGGCGTCGGAGAAGAGGGATAGAAGGATTGACGTTCACGGTTTTGGGGAAGAGATATCACTCGATTCAAGCCAAAACTCATTGATTGCAAACGTAAAGATTACAAGAGAGGAGAGCTCCTTATATAGTGGAGGCTCTTAGGCAACAAAAGGAAACCCTAGCATTTATGGGCTGGGCCTAAAACATGCAAGTCTTGGCCCAATACCCTATGCATACTATAAATGGCCAGACAACTAATCTGATCTAATATTCTTGTCTCTACTACAAAAGGTAATACTTATCCATTAGCTAGCTAGGAAAAGGAAAGACAAAGACTAGAACAAACAAGTCTTAGGGACTCTGCTGAGGACTCTCTTCAAGAGATGAGGGACTCTGCTGAGGACTTTGCTGAGGACTTTGCTAAGGACTCTGCTGAGGACTCTGCCCATGAGCTGAGGGACTTTAATGCTGAGGACGCTGGAAGGGAAGCTGCTGGAATTGTTGGGACGCCCTGGTGCAGTCCCTAGGATTGTCCTTGGCAGCAGGCGTCCTCTAGAGATGGGGACTTCTAGGGTGCCGGTAGGGACGCCAGGGCCCCTTCCTCAGGATTGGCTTTAAGGACGCTCAGCACCCATGTAGGTGGTTCTTCAGGGACTAAGCTAAAGGACTGAGAGGCTCGCCATACAAAGGACGCCGTTGCTTGAGCGATGGCCTTAGCACGAGCTCGAGTAATGGGTCCATCCGAACGCATTGTCATGGCGTCTTCCTCTTCCTCGGGAGTAAGGGAAGGGATCGCATCATCTAATTCCTTATCGATTGCATGGATTTAATCTTTTCTCTTGCTTGAATTGCTATTTACTTGTTTCAATAATTTCTAGCCTGATCATCTAGGATTTATTGTTATTAGGTTATTTCTAGATTTAGAGTGTTTCTGGTTGAGCATCTCTAATTCATAAGTAGCAACTGCATCGTGCTAATATCTGGTTGTGTTAGTTATATGCATAAGAGAATTGATTTGCATTCTAGGGTAAAAGCTGGTTGTTTTGTCTTAGTTTGTATCCAATTATATTCATGTTGTCGAATGCTGCTAGTTAGATTGAATCTTGATAGTTTCATGATTATTTATCTAGTTAGGGTTAATAGTATCTGGTTGTGCTATTAATTACTTTTGAAAATGAATTGGAATTTCCATTGCATAGATATTGAATGAAATCAATGATCAACTTGTCAAGCGAATGCGGATATTTGTTTGCCTAAGTGTTTCCAAATACTGATTAATAAACTCTCGAATTCTTATGCTTTGCATGTTAGTGTGTGAACTAAACTTAAAAACCCCCCTTGTTACTTCTGTTTGACACATAATTCTCTGCTAAAGATAACTTATCTCCCTGTGGAATCGACCCTTGCTTTATACTTTGGTTTAAGTTAGTGTGGTTCTCTTTGCATAATTGTGGTTTAAAGACGACTAAATCATCATTATCATAAGGGCGTCCCTCCCAGATTTTGTTCTTGTCCTTTAGGTTTTTAAATTTGATTCCAAACCAGAAATTCAAGAGATTGAAGAAGTCCGACTCTTCAAGCTTTCGCCACTGGTTTCGGATTTTGGAGCGGATCTTGGTGAACTCGATAGGATCACCCACAGTGAAGGCCATGAGAGAAAGCTCCATAGCCTTCTGAGTCGTTTCCTTAGCTTTCGCCAATCTTGACATGTATTTGGATGGGTCGATTTTTAATTTCGACAGTTTTGATTCAATCACATTGTGGTTTTTACCACCAATGGTACTTGAGCTACCAATTTCAGGATTTTTGATCTTTCGAGGCGTTGATTCTCCGAGTCGTTGACAGCCATAGGATCTGCTTGAGAGACCAGGACAGTCGAAGTGGGGTTAGCCTCAGGGTTTTGAGTTTGGTTTGTTGTTTCCTTGGACATAGAAGCATCCGAGATGGGGGAGTTCTCAAGAGCCATATTCAAAGAAGAGAGCAAGGCAAAGGGATAGGAAATCACGATGGGAAGCCAAGGGAGCTGAGGGAAAAAAACACCAGATAAGGCAGAGGGAAAGAAAAGGATTTGGATAGCTTGGTGAGAACAGAAATCGACCAAATTGGTATTTAAAGAGAAGTTGTCGCCCAGTAGATCGACCCATGGAGAGAGGAGGGTGTGAGGCGATCGGGAAAAGGCAAACTCCTTGGGGCGGAAGCAATTGCATCCAGACAACCATGGAGAAGTGGAAGAGTCGACAATCCATCCAAGAGACACTTTAGTCTCTGCGTACATGGGGCAGGGCACGCACTTCAGTACTTCAAGCCAACTTTTTGATTTAGTAAACTTTAGGCCAATCAGGCAGCAGACGAGCCCAAACGCCATTTTTGAGAAGATCACGCCGCCGACTCCAGTAACCCAAGCTATGATTGCGCTTGAGGGCCAAGTCAGAGGGCTTCGAAAGGGGTGCGGGGTGGGGATGGCAGCCACGATAATCCAAAGGGCCTGGACTTTCTTGACCGACGCGGTTTTCTTATCTTGTTTTGTCCGATGCCGGTGAGAGCTTGTCGAGGGCAGTCGTACCATCTCGAATCTCGACAGTGGCGTTGTTGAAAACGCTAGGGTTTTTTGGCGTGAAACTTGCAGATGGGCAAGTCACGTAGAGCGCGTATTTTTGTGAAAGAAAGTCAACTCCAAAGTACCCACCTATGTGATGAAGTAGACGTGCATTCAAAATTCATAAAGGTATATTACATATTAGATAAAGTGTATTATTAAATGAGAAATGTGCATCACTAAATTGTAAAAGTGCAAATAAAAATAAAGTACTCATCTACGAGATAAAGTAAAAGGATATTCAAAATCCATAAAGGAAAAAGTGCAAACAAAAATAAAGTACCCACATACTTGATAAAGTAAAAGTGCATTCAAAATTTATAAAGGTGTATTATAGATTATATAATGTGCATTATAAATTGAGGAAGGTCCATATCATTTAATTAGTAAAGTTACGTCGAAAATTAAATAGCAATATAATCCAGATTAAGAAAAATGCATTGTGAAGGGTAGTATAGTGCACTTTAACGATGATATAGAGCATTTTTAAGTTGAAAAGGTGTCTTTAATATTTACACAAACTGTCGTTTCATTGTAAAAAATAATTATATGAACTTTCATGTCTTCCTTAATGTTCCAATATTCCTATAGCGAAATATAAAGATGGATTATAAAAATGAATTCATCACTAAATTTATCATATTCATCTTTTTCACCATCAATTTTATCAATTCATTAAATTAGGTTTCTAGACCATGTATTATACCAAGTTCAAGCATTATGTCAAGATTTAAGATGCTAGCGACAAATCGAAGATGTACTGATCGAATCAATAAACAAAAGTGTGTGTGTGAGAGAGAGAGATTTCCCCTGTAAGCGGGCTGGGCTTGAATATCACCGAAAAGAGTAGAACCAAAGAGGCGAAAAGACCAAAATACCCCTGCTTTAAAAATATGGTGGAATCAAATGTCGTTCGATCTGCATGGTTTTGACAGCTGACACAACTCCTCATATGTGGTTGAATTTTTAGCACGAGTTTCTCCTTGTCTATTTGTTTTTATGATATAATCGGTACTTTTTTTCTTAGCCTGTTTTTTTTCTTAAAATCATTCCTATAATAATACTTGAAACGTATTTTAAATACATTCTCGTTTAGAAGAACGATTTTTCTAAGGATATAGGATAAAAGTCCAAATACAAAAAATATATATTTTGGATTTGTGATTAAAGTTTCTTTAAATTATTTATAACAGGTTTACTAAATAGAGTTTTAGTTTCTAGTTAGGATTCTTACTATATGTCCTCCGAGTATAAGATAGAAAAATCAATAAAAGAATAACATGATTACATGTAGACTTGTCGAATGGGTCGGGTCGGGTCAGGCGGTTCGGATTAGGTCATTTCGGGTTCAGGTTGAGTTCCGGTTCGAGTTGACAAGTGGGTCAATAATGTCATTTTAAAAATATTCATTATTAAAATTTATAAAATATCTAAAAGTTTGAAGGTTTGGGAACAAAGTTTTAGAAACAAATAAATTATAAGAATTAGTTGATTTTCATTGAATAAATGAGTATCTCTTGAATAAATAGATTAGCTTCGTAATCATAAAAGATATAAAGTTTTCCCTTCTTGGTAACAAGTCCTCGAAGAGGTGTCCTTATTTGTTGGTAATATGTGCTTCCTTTCACTGATAAATTATAATATTTTTATTGCCTTTAATACTTATATAAATAAGAAAGAATAATCAATCATATTGATTAGACATGATGCCCATTTTCGTTTGTATACTATGCATATTCACAATTTCACATGTTATAACAACGCAAACTGTGCAGTGGCTATATAATGATATAAATTTTGGCTTTCAAATCTATCTCTACTTCTATAAATGCCTAATTTTCAATTCATCCCCCGTTTGAAAGTAGGTCATTACATATATTTTTGGTACATTGTGTATAGTGTTTTCCATCTCAATCTAGGACAGCTAAACTCTAGATAGATTTATTCCTTTTCATCCTCCAAGATACTAGCAAAGACGAGTTTTCCATCGTGGTTCTCCAATCTCTAAAGTTACATACAAACTAATAGCGCAAGGAATATGGAGAGGTTGGAGAAAGTTGGAGAGTGGTCTGATTTAGTTTTTTTGCGAAATGTCGAATTCGGTTATGGACTCGTTAAGGATTGGGTATCGAATTACCCGTCAATCTGCCATTTCATTATATTTGAGTGCTTTTCAAATAAGTTTCTCCCCTTATAAATTTTCTGACCCGTCAGTTTGACCCAACCCTAACCCAGAATTTCTCGGTTTTACCGGGTTAGATTTAAATTTGGTTTCGGGTTGAAATCATGAAATTTTCGGGTCGGGTTGGTGTTAGAGGTCGTATCTTCTTTTGACAGGTCTAATTACATGAGTGATCAAAGTTTACTTCATTGCATCATTGCAGAATAAAAGTTGTCGATCTGAAATTGAATTTTGACCTTAGCATAGTGATGGCCAACAGGACGGGCCGGCCCGACCCGACCCAGCCCGGCGTGATGTGCTTAAAAAGCCCGGACCGGCCAGCCCGCGGGCTAGATGGTCAAGCCTGGCCAGGCTATGGACCGCTCCCGGGTCGGAGTTTTTCAGCTTGGCCCGGCCCGGCCCGTCTCGGATAGGAAAAAAATACTTAGAGCGTTACATATATATGAAAAAAGAAGTTAAAGGCTTAGCTCACGTTCATACATAAATATAATCAATTTAATTAGCTTACGTTCATACATAAAAGTTGGAGGCTTATTTCACCGAGTTAATTAGCTTACGTTCATACATAAATATAATCAAGTATATAGTATACCTCACCATATATTCATTAATTAGTCTCCTTAATAACCGTTACATATATATGTTTTATGTGATAAGTATTTATCGAAGTTGAAATAATTTTGAGCAAGCCCACCCCTCCCTTTTCCCTTCTTTTTTAAAAAATAAACCATCGGCCTGGCCCGGCCCAGGCTGGAACCCGCCACCAGCCCGCTCCCAGCCCAGTAAAACCGGCACGGGCCAGTATGGACCAGCTCGTCCTGGCCCGGGGCCCAACCCATACCAGCCCAGTAATTTGTCGGGCCGGTCCTAGGCCACGGCTCCTTTGCCCGGCCTGGTGGCGGTCTTGCCCATCCCGGCCTGGTTCCATCACTACCTGAGCATGCTTTTTATGAATTATATGCATATTTATATTATCTATAAATAAATAAGATTCAATCACTTGAAATTATGTAATCAATTATTTTAAGTAATTATCTAGAATCATTATAAAAATGATAAAATCTCTTTTTACCTATAATGAAAAATATTTTAATTATTGAAAATAAAAATTATATTTCCTTAAGGTATTAAGATTAGGTAGGACATCAAGACTAATAAAAATTAGATAACATATTAAATGGATGTAAATATTAATTTAAAAGGATATAATTCCAAAATCAAATTACTATATTATTCAATTTGGATGATATGATGCAAATTTTAACAAATACTTCGATTTTGGTTCCTACTGTATTTATATATAAATATATAAGGTCGTAAGAAAATTGAAAATAAATGTTCAACATTCTATATAAATCTTAATTTATTTATGACATTGTATATTATCATAAATTAAGTAATTTATGACCTTCCCCAAATTATCGCTAGATGGTAAATAAATATAATTTTACTTTAAACCAAACAAATAAGAAAAAGTAGTAAATAAATAATTCATATGAAAAAATATATAATACTCAGTATGTAAATAATTAATAATAAATTTGTTAAAAGTATACCAAGGAGACAAAAATTACCAACAAAAAAAATCAGATCACAATATGTAACTTTTATTTAAAAATTTATAATGTGCATTTTTTAGCAAACTTGGCAACGTGTATAATATATTAATTTGTTCAAGAAAACTTTGTAATATAAAATTATTTTTTATATATTTTTTTAAACATGTAAAGCTCATTGAGGATAAAAAATGTTTATATGTATTAATGCTAAACAGATTGATCGGTTTTACGGAAATGTTTCGAATAAATGCACCAAAATATTATCTAATGGAAACATATATGTAAATTATACTTCATAATAAATTTAAAAATATATATAAACCAACCATACCTTGTCCAAAAATAAAAATTTCATGTACCCATACACAATTTGTAAATTTTGAATATATTAACTCACGTGACTTAAAAATCAATGCTCATGACAGTTATAAAGTTTAATTTGTAAACATTAATAACTTAAGAAAAGCTTATTTTGGTCATTGATGCCCATATAACCAATAAAGAATTTAATCCGCTTAGCAAATTATATACTTTTAACCGATTATAAAATTAGTGACATTTTACGAACTGATATATTTCTAAGAATTAATTCAACTATTTTATAAGAAGAAAAAAATGGTATTTTTGATGATTTTAACTAACTATACATTTTTCTTTGTTAATAACTTTTCAAATCAAGGTCCTTTAATAACTAAATTAATTTATTTGGTCATGGGTGAGTTACCTAGGTACTGGGTATGTAATAGCTACTGACTTACAATGAAAGAAACTGAAAATCACTTAAAAAGAAAACATCTATTTATTTATAACGTTTGAGTTAATTTGGAGCATATATATATTATTGCTCCATGTTTTCAAATTCCAATCAGTCATAAATCTCTTAATTTTCTTTCAAATTAATATCAACTAGTTTAAATATCAACTAGTTTAACCCACCGTATCATGTACGAGTAATGTGATTATAAATCCAAATTAATATAGATATGTAACACCAATAATAACGTTAAAATTATGGGATCATATATATATATATATATGTTCTATAGTGGACAACTTCCTATAGAGAACAAGTGAACAAATCTCATCCGTAGGATGAGATTTGTAATGGATGGCTGGATTTGTATCTGCAATATTCATTTATAAGAAAATAGAAATATAAAACAAAAATTGGAGAGATTCTCTCCCATATTTTGTAACCACCCAAATCACAATTATTCAAAACAAAAACACGCATCTGCGAATTGCCATTGCAGACGCCATCGCTGAAACGCCATTGCAGCCCGCGACATCGACAGAGCCCCCGCCCTCGAGTGTCAACCCCCGGCGTCCTCCATTGCACAGCCCCTGCTCACGACACCATTGCAGACGCCATTGCAGACACGCATATGCGATTTGTGTCTTCCGCCATTGCAGCGTCCTCCAACGCAGCAGTTCCGCAATTACAGACCACCACGTCGCCATTGCAAACGTCCTCCATAACAGATTTCAGCCATTGCAGACGTCCCTCTCACTATAGAAATTCGCCACCGCAATTGCAGACGTCCTCCCTCTCGCCATTGCAAACGTCCTCCCTATCGCCATTACAGACGTCCCTCTCGCTATAGAATTTCACCACCACGTCGCAATTAAATATGGCATCAGGTATCTGTGTATATAAATTTTATTTCGTGTATATGGGTGTTTTGAACTTGTATATACCATTATCTCATGTGTAAATCGTTTATTTGGCCTATTCATACAGATGAAGATGTACATATGTATAATAATAATGTATTTGACAGCCTAATATATGTATATACGAAAATTTATGTTCTTATGCCCTAGATCTGGTGCCCGACGTTGGTTGCTTCCCGATTCTACCCGTCGTCGGTGCTCGTCCGTAGGTTCGGGTCCCCTCCCGCCGGCTTCTCGTAGCCCCTAGTCGAACCGCGTCGGAGTTTCGCCCCCCATTACCGCCCGTCGAGCTTCGTTCGGGTCCCCTTTCTCCGTCGTAGTTTCGCCCCCCAAGATGTATATATGTACAGTAATATTGTATATGCCAACATGAGGAATGAATATACGAAATTTGTTTTTGCTGGATTGTTTTTGTAACCTATTTCTACGGATCAAGATGTATATATGTACAGTAATATTGTATAGGCCAACATGAGGAATGTATATACGAAATTTGTTTTTGTTGGATTGTTTATGTGACCTATTTCTACGGATCAAGATGTATATATGTACAATAACGTTGTATATGCCAACATGAGGAATGTATATACGAAATTTGTTTTTGCTGGATTGTTTATCTAACCTATTTCTACGGATCAAAATGTATATATGTACAGTAATATTGTATATGACAACCTGAGGAATGTATATACGAAATTTGTTGTGGCTGGGTTGTATTCATATGTTTAATCGTACAACCAATTCTACCGGAACACTGTAATATAGTGTATATAATGATCCCATGATGTATATACAAGACTATAACATGTATATATAGTTAATAATTCGTACAAGACGTGTGGATATCCAATATACAATTAACACTTGCTATAATTACAAGATTGAGTTGAAATTTGAAAATTAAGTAACATTTGCTATAATTAAGGGATTCTTTTTTGTGATTTTTCTATAAATCCGAAAATTAATTAATAGTTGCTATAATTAAGGGATGTGGTTCAAATTTGAATTTGGGTCAAATTTTGATATGTAATCTGGACCATCCATTGGAATAGCATCTAAAGGCCTACAATTGTTCACTTGTTCACTCATATTTAATTGTCCACTATTGAACTTTAATCTATATATATATAGGGGAACGCTCTGGTGAGATAACTATTATGGTGCTTTCTTAGGATTCCTATTAGCCATTGGATTAAAGGGGATTAATGGTAGGAGATTATGGTCCATAATAGGCATGATTTTGTTAGTTACCATAATTAAAAAGGCTCCTAAATTATAGGGATGTAGCAGCCTAAATTACGAAAAAAAAATCTGGGGAGATTTGATCCAAAAACGGTTATTCAAATCAAGAAAAAAACATATTTTCCATATTGAAAAGCAAAATTTCGAGTGAAATATTCTACGGAAATTACTCGCATGCCACATTATACTAAACCCTAGTTTTTGAGTTTAAAAAGTAATGTTGAAGAGTTGAAAAAGTAGCTGCATTATACTAAAGTACGAACGAGTTGAAAAAGTAATGTTGCATAGTTGAAAAAGTAGTGTTATATAATTGAATAATAACATGCATGTTACTTTACAAGAAAATGTAATGTTGAATAATTGAAAAAGTAGTGTTTATAGTTGAAAAATAACAATCATCAATATATTGTAATGAATTTTTCATTATTGTGTCTAAAACAGCGTACATTAACAACGGGATTGTGTTCCCCTCCTTTAAGTATAAAAATATTTGAATTTTTCAAATTCCTATATTGACATATTAATTAGATATGATAGAATACAAAAACGATTTTTTGGGACATTACAATGACTTTTTCATAACTACATATAAAACACGATTCATTTACAACAATCTAGCGTTCTTCATCATTGCTAAGCTTAATCTTTGAATTTTTCAACACGTTGTATATATTTATTCATTAGCTTGATATACTAAATTTTTCAGCACATCTAGTGCTACGTATTTCTCATACGTATTTTCCAATTCTCCATCATCTTCCTTAGTTGAGTTTGAGCTATCTTTATCTTCACTCTGCTCAAGGCCAAGATCAAAAAGATTGACATCATCGACCGAATCGTCATGGTCCCTCATTCTTAGTCTCTTTGAAAAACTCAATATAACGTTTTGAAAAATTACATGAATACGAAAGAGAAAGAAATAAACTTGGTCTCGCAAAAGCATACTCGTCCCATTTGTTGGTTCCAACTGCACAATCAAAAACAATTTATCCCCTGTTAAACTTACGTTAAAACAGAACAATGCATTTTTCAAATCGAGAACATTACATTTTCAACAATGAGCCAATGTCAACCTAAGTTTATTCAAATACTCACATATCGTTTTTCACAACGAATTCATTTGTTTTCAAACGCCACATCAGTTTCTTTCATAGAAACAACAAACTATTACTATAATTGAATGGTATCTACATGGATTAAACACGTAAAACTTATTTTTTCAACTATTCAAAATGTATTTTTCATGTCAAGTAACATGATTGTTATTATTCAACTATACAACATTACTTTTTCAACTATTCAATATTAGTTTTCTCGTCAACTAACATGATTGTTATTATTCAACTTTAGAACACTACTTTTTCAACTCTTTCAGGTGACTTTTTCTTGTAAAGTAACATGATTGTTATTATTTAATTATACAAAACTATTTTTTCAACTCTTCGACATTACTTTTTCAACTCAAATATATTTGTGAACGTTTTCAATACGTTGCGAGTAATTATTCAAACAATTTCATGTAATCATCAATAGAGCATGAAATTATTCAAACACTATTATACAACATGGAAAATACAAAACAGTTTATATTTGTTATCTGAAAAATTATTATCAATATGTTGAAAAACACAATAGACATATCTGAAACATAAATGAAAAACACTAATTTCATCTCGTAATGAAAAAATTCGTGTAAATAATTGAAAAAGATTCAACAGAAATTAAACAAGATTCGTACGTGAACCCATTTATACTACTTCCTTCTACAACTACTACCAACACCAACATGATAATCATCGAGTTTGAACAACACAATGTATTGAAATTGCAACCAACGATGAATCGAATGCTGTCATCATCATGACTCATTCAAGCACTCAAAGTTCTCTATAATCATACATGATAAACTCAAAATTTCGAGATTATAGGTGCAAATCATACCTCGTTCCATCGCATATCTTGAAAGGTTGATCGGTCATGGTTGCAATCCAAGATAACGTGTATGATTCAATCACACGTATTGAATAAAATCTGCTGCTTTCCCCCTTTCGACTTTGTGGAGGATTGACGAAAACAATGGCTGTTCATGAGAGGTTTTCCAATTATGAATTACGATATTTTTCATAATGCAATTCAGCAGTTTTTTTAATTTTTTCCCTACTAGGAAATCCCGAAAAATCAGCAAATGAATCTCCCCCTCTTTCCAAAACAAATCTGTGTAATATATTCATTCAATCCCCCCAATTTTAGTTATTTTGTTGCCTTAATATCAATTATTATAGACCGTAGATCGTTTTAAATCCAACGGACATGATTTAGTAGTAGGAAGTACCGTAATTAGGAGCCTCTCTAGAGCGTGATTCATATATATATATATATATAGTGAACAACCTTCTATAGAGAACAAGTGAACAAATCTCATCCGTAGGATGAGATTTGTAATGGATGGCTGGATGAGTGTCTTCAATATTCATTAAAAAGAAAATAGAAATAAAAAACCAAAATTAGAGAGATTCTCTCCCATATTTTGTAACCACCCAAATCACAATTATTCCAAATCAAAACACGCATACGCAACATCCACGCCATTGCAGATGTCCTCCATCGCAGCATATCTGCCATTACAGACCACCACGTCGCCATTGCAGACGTCCTCCATCGGAGATTTCCGCCAGTACGGACCACAACGTCGCCATTGTAGACGTCCTCCATAGCCGATTTCCGCCATTGCAGACGTCCCTCTCGCTATAGAATTTCGCCATCACAAGTTTATACGCCATCGCAGATTTCCGCCATCGCAGATTACCTTCTCGCCACCACAGGTATATACGCCATCGCAAATTACCTTCTCTCTACATAATTTCCGCCATCGCAGATTACCTTCTCGCTATATAAAATTTACCTTGTACCTTCATCTTTGATTGCCTTCTCGCAGCATTTCCTTCTCGTAGTGCTTTTTCCGTCATTACAGACCACCAGGTCGCATAAATATGGCATTAGGTATCTGTGTATATAATTTTTAAATCGTGTACATGAGTGTTTTGAATTTGTATATATCGTTATCTCATGTGTAAATCGTTTATTTAGCCTATTCCTACATATGAAGATGTACATATGTATATTAATAATGTATGTTACAGCCTGATGTATGTATATACGAAAATTTATGTTGTTACATTGTTTATGTGACCTATTCCTAGGGACCAAGATGTACATACGTACAGATGAAATGTATATGGACACCTAAGGAATGTATATACGCATTCATTGGTGCTTTTAATGTGACCTATCTATTCATATAAAGATGTATATATGTACAGTACACTTGTATATGTCGACATAAAGAATGTATATACCAAATTTTGTGTGGATATAATGTGATTGTGACCTCTTTATTCCATGTTGTATATACGTACAGTACGAATGTATATGACTATATATAAACAATAGTTTGTCGCTGGATTGTTTATGCGACTTAATGAATGTATATATGTACTTTAATGCTGTATATACATTCGTTATTAGCGTATATACATGCAATTCATAGTTAATATACATGATTTATTTGTAAACTATTTTTAGTTCTACGTCGAATAAATAAAATGTATAAATGTTGAGCATTTCAGTTAATATACATGAGATGGATTCATTTTAGTTTAAATAGATATGACTTGTCCAACATCGACAAAAAATTACTCAACTGATGTCAATACATCACTCACCGATTTGTATTCATATTTTAATCGTAAAACGAATTCTCCCGGAATACTGTAAATATAGTGTATATAATGATCCCAGGATGTTACAAGACTATTACATGTATATATATTTAATAATTCGTACAAGACGTGTGGATAACCAATATATAATTAACACTTGCTATAATTACGATATTGAGTTGAAATTTGAAAATTAAGTAACACTTGCTATAATTAAGGGATTTCTTTTTGTGATTTTTCTATAAATCCGAAAATTAATTAACACTCCCTATAATTAAGGGATGAGGTTCAAATTTGAATTTGGGTCAAATTTTGGTATGTAATCTTGACCATCCCTTGGAATAGCATCTAAAGGCTTACAATTGTTCACTTGTTCACTCATATTTAATTGTTCACTATTGAACTTTAATCTATATATATATATATATATATATCTTTGTATTGTGATTATTGTTTTTTTACTATTGATAGTAAATCAACTCATATTATAAATAAGTTGGATTTGTTTAAAAATTATTTTACGATAAAAATTATGTTTTATTAAATAATAATATTTATTCGAAAATTACAACTAATTCCTGGTAAGAGATACTTCATAACTTTTGGTAATTTTTAAGCAATTTTTACGGGATAGGATTATATGAGATTCTAACTACCTAATTTGTATAAAAGAGGGCCAAACTAATTATTATTTTAAAAATGACACGTGGTGCAAATTTTTGTGAAGATATTTGTTGGGATGATATTAAGGACGTCGGTCATTAATTTCTAACCAATAATGGAAGTTTCTAGTTTTGATAATGACAAACTTAATGGTATTTAATAGTTGTCCAAGTGTTTATCTCAAGTAAGTCCAGAGGACGCTCATAAGTGAAAAAGGACAACAAGTGAACGAAAGTCCCTAAGCAATAGGGACGCACTCCATCAGAATATCCAAAGTTGAACAAAAGAATGGAGTCCTTGCGAGATAGGACGACGTCCTGATCGAGAAGGGACGCGCGCCAAAATTCTGCAGAAGTTCAAAGATTCAAATAAAGGCCACCCCAACTTGATTACATCACATTAGGCCGTAGTCCTCAAAAGGAAGCTTCTTATGTCTGGGCTCGTGCAAATACTTCCAAAGAAGTCGCTTTCCAGAAGATGGTCCCCTTACCACGCGGAAGCTTCCCAAGCGGCGACAGAGTTGACCTCCTCAAGATGCAAATCGCACCGTTGAAGGAAGACCACGGATCCTGCAAAAGTTTCAGAGGACGCTACAGGACAAAAGCCACTACCGCTATAAATACCCCCCAAGGGTTATGCATACCGGTGTGGACTTTGAAGGTTTTCTCTCGAGCTCACTCCCGAAGCATTCAAGTTCAAGTACAAAGAACAAGAAGATCAAGTGAGCTTGAAGCGAGAGAAGAAAAGTCCAACCACATCAAATCCAAAACAAATCACTAAAGAGTTAGAAACTTAGTTTGTCTCTCACGACATGGTGTGAGAGACGTGAGTGTTAAGCTACCTTATAGCTAACAGAATTATGTTACTTGTTAGGCTCAAAGGAGAGTTACTAGTGAGGCTAAGGACGCACACTTAGCTCAGAGAATTGTAACTGCTCGCCTATACTTTGTAAGGACTCTCTCTGAATAAGATAAGGACTGCTATTCGAAAATCCTCACGTGGAGGTAGAGGTTTACCCATAAGACTAGTTGGTCTTAGTGGGGTTCCTTTATAAATCCCTGAGTCCTTTATCTTATTCTGTTTTTCGGGTTAAGTCTTTTATTCCGCTGCATCTAAGGACGCCCTTAACTCTGTTAAGGACGCCCATTCTACTGACTTACAATCCAACAATTGGTATCAGAGCAGGCGCTCTAGAATTTGTTTGAGTTATAGGGAAACATGGCTATGGAGCCTATAGGTATCTCGAGCGTGAAGCCACCTCGACTCACGGACGTGAACTTCAACAGATGGAAAATCAGATTTGAGAACTTCGTGCGTAGTCAAAATTACCAATGCTAGTTGGTGATAAGGAACGGAGACTTTAATGTTCCCCCTCCCAAGGAAGGCAAAGAGGTTGAATGGGGTGCCGAGGAGTTCAAACTCATGGAAACGAATGCCAAGGTTATCTGTTTCCTACAGACGTCCCTTTGTGAAAGGGACGCTACTCGTGTGAGTAACCTGTCACCCGCCAAGCTCCAGTGGGAAGCTCTGGAGATTTATCATGTTGGGACGCTTGAGATGAAAGAGGACGTCCAGTTAGAAGCTAAAAGGGACTTCTAAAAGTTCAAGATATTTCCGAATAAGACCGTTGACCAAGCTAAAAGGGACTTCCTACAGACCGTTGACCAAGTTCAAGACGCTTGAGATGAAAGAGGACTTCTAAAAGGACTGTTGACCAAGTTGAAGAACTTGGGTGTTACTGAAACGGAGATCACTCTAAAAATGAAGGTTCAAGTATTGATTGATGGCCTGACGGGAGTATGGAACTTTGACAGGACGACCTTCAAGGAAAATCAAGCTAACAAAGGACTGTCCATGGAAGAAATTTATGGAAAGTTGAAGGCGTACGAAGCTAGAAGGACGCAAGACTTGCTTGAGTTAGGAAAAAGCCCACAAGATGAAATAGCCTTAATTCTTGAAGTTAGGACACATGAGAAAGAAAAGTATCATTCTCGTCAAAAGGAACTAGACTTGATGCTTGAAGCCAAAACGCAAGAGCATCGAGAAAATCTTCATCTTCAAGCTCTATTGGAACGCCAAGGAAAGTCCGATGAACAGATTACTGAAGAAGAAGAGCTAGCACTCTTGCACAAAACTCTGCGTTCATGGGTCAAGAGAGGCAAAACCCAAAGGTTGAAAATGCTGTACAAAAAGGAGAGTCCCAAGCTCTCTGAGGCTGAGATAAAGGAAGTGACATGTTACAAGTGTAACAAGAAGGGTCACTTTGCCAAGAACTACCATTCGGGAAGTACTGGAAAAGAAATGAAGAAGAAAGCTTTGATTGGCGCTTATGAGGCTGCATGGGACGGCATTGATTCGGATGATGAAGGACCGTCCGAATACGTTGCTTACATGGCAATGGAGGACGCATTAGAAACTCCTAAGGACGCCTCAGAAGCTGATCAAGAGGTAACACATGACTCCTTAACCAACTCTCTTGATAGTTGTTCTAAGCCCAAGCTCATAAAGCTCATTGCTGAAATTATGCAAGAAAGCTATGCCATGAAAGAACAGCTTGATAACCTCGAATCTGAGAATATTATTGTTGAGTGTGAGAACTGCAACACAATGTGATTTCAACAAGAGTCCTCTCTAGAAGAAACTACATCCCTTAAAACTCAAATTGTGTGTCTCAAGCTAGAGAACGCCAACCTTAGAGATGAAGTCAAAGTTCTAGGAAAGAATCCTGTGACCGAAACCTTTAAACCTGTTGTTTTTGTCCCAGCCAAGAAGGAACTAGGGTATGAGTCTAGTTCAAAGAACTCCCTTCCTAGTGACTTTGAAGCTAGTAAAACAACAAAGCTAGAACTTGAGAGAGAAAAGACCAAGAACCTAGAAGAACGTATAAGAGTCCTTAAGAGTGGAGAAATGGGAAACAAGGACTACTATACAAACTCCACTAGTCAAAAGATTTAAACGAAAATTGCTACTGGAGAAGGTTCAAAGGTTTGTGATCCTAAGAAAATGGAAGACAACAGAATCCAACGTCCTAATAAAAAGTATTATCTTGAAAACTACTATAGGACGTGTTGGCATTGTGGTAAAGGTGGACACTATCAATATGAGTGTGCTAAGGTAAAAGAAGATCTTGAAAATGGTAGAAAGGCTAGAAGTGGTGGTAAGAACGTTAAGCCAAAATTTGCTACTAGGACGCATGATAGTGTGCCTAATGCTAAGCATCAGTCCTCTAGGAAGCATGCTAGAAGGACAAATGATGTGAATGTGTATGACTATTTACCTATGAGAGAGACGTACCCCTGTAACGAACCAGGTAATGGTCACCTTGCCTGGGTCGGAAAGAACTAATTCTCCTTTTCAGGTGGAAGTCAGAGGAAGCCCGTGGATCATTGATAGTGGCGCCTCAAATCATATGACTGGAAGCCAGATCCATCTCACTTCTATCCAATCTAGTGCCACGGGAGGAACTGTCTCGTTTGGCAACAAGGGCAAAGGAAGAATCAAAGGGACGGGCGTTGCAAATTTGAATAAGTCCATTAAAGCTTCAAATGTTAGTCTAGTTGAGGGACTTGGATTTAACCTGCTTAGCGTCTGTCAAATTTGTGATCAAGGTGAAAATCTAGTCATATTTGACTCTAAGGAGTGCCTCGTCATCAACAAGAAATGAATCAAAGTCATTCTCAAGGGAGTCCGTCAAAACAATGTCTACATCTTCAGTCAAGAGTTCAAGACTGTTTCTAAGTTGTGTCTATCTGTCTCAACTGAGGTGCCGATCTCTGGCATCGTCGTCCTGGTCATGCTGGACCTAGCACCATCCTCAAACTTCATCAACAAGAACTTGTGAGAGGACTTCCCCGAATCAACCTAGATCAAGTTGAACAATGCGAAGCTTGTATTAAAGGGAAGCAAACAAGATCGTCCTTCAAATCCAAAAGTGAAGTCAGCACAAAGAAGCCATCGGAACTCCTTCATATGGATTTGTGTGGACCCATGAAGACCCAAAGCTACGGTGGAAAGAGGTACATGTACGTTCTTGTAGATGATTTTTCTCGATTCACCTGGGTTCTTTTCTTGGTGTCAAAAGTAGATGCTTTCCAGATGTTTAAAATATTCATTAAGCAAGTAGAAGTTGCTCTTGGAACGCGCTTAAAAGAGCTAAGGTCAAACCATGGGACTGAGTTCAAAAACTCAGAATTCTTAGACTTCTGTGACCAGCAAGGAGTCTCACACAACTTCTCATCACCGAGAACTCCTAAACAAAATGGCGTTGTTGAAAGAAAGATTAGGACGCTTGAGGACATGGCAAGGACGATGCTCATGGCAAGCGGCGTCGCCAAACACTTTTGGGCCGAAGCTGTTGCCACGGCAGTCTACATCATCAATCGAGCTTTGATTCGCCCCTTGCTGAAGAAAACGTCCTATGAGCTGCTTAACGGAAGGAAACCTAACATTTCTCACCTCAAAGTCTTTGGGTGTAAATGTTTCTTCCACAACAACGGCAAAGATAACCTCGGGAAATTTGATGCTAGAAGTGATGAAGGAATATTTCTTGGATCAACAAAAGGATCTTAAGCTTGAGGAAAGTATTCATGTGGTATTCAAGGAGAACAAGTGATAAAGCATGCAAGCACAAAGTCATAACTAGAGGAAAGAACGCTTAGACAAAATGAAGTGCATAGGTAATGAACGTCATTCTTAAGCGGTTAAGAGTGCAAAAGAAACCGAGAGTAATTATTACAGACATTCACACCATAATGTTTGAAAAGGATCAAGTTCAAAAATCATAACACAAGGAAAGAAATATTGTTTTTCAGGATAGGACGGGGAGGAGTGATCACTTAGGACGCTTACCAAGAGCCTTCAAGTTTTGAGCAGCCAGATCGTTGGAGCGTTCCAATAACTCATTGTTGCACAGGAGGGTCTCATGCATTTGTTGGATGAGATCGATGACCATGCATTGGTTCTCTATCATCATTCCAAACAACTCTTTGTTGGTGTACCCTTCCGCCATATGAGGAGCGTTCTTCTTCATTCTCAACTTCGGGCTCAATAGGCGTCCCTACGACTTGTGCAATATCTCCACTTTCAACATTGGCAGTAGCTTCTTGGGCAACCTTCGGCTCAGCTTCCTTTTTCTCCTTGGCAAGCTGCTTCCTCACAGATGGAAGCTCCTCATCGTACCTCATCTTGCCAGCAGGAGGCCCAGTGATCTGTTTGACGTCCCAATGGGTGCCAAACGTCTTTTCTTCTTTGAGCTGGTAGAGGCCTTGCTGAGACAGGATCTTCTTGACCAGGCCAGGGTAGGGGAGAGAATGTCGGTTAGCAGTGCACTTCCCCATGTGCTCAAGTACTACTCTCGCAAGGTTTATTGGTTGGCGTCTCAAGAAGGCATCCAGAATGATGCCGTCGGTGATCTGAACAATGGACTTCTTCTCTTGACGTGCGACGACCATGTTCATTATGAAGTGATGCGCAAGGACTCCCGTCTTGGAGAGTACATGAGCCACCCTGTCGTTGGCTAGAGGCTGCTTCCCTTAAAAGATATTGTCAAAGATTTCTTCTTGGTTGAGGCGGCCAAGGCTTTTGCAGGGTAAGTCGTGGAGAGCTTCAAGAGGCGATGGACGGAGGCCAAGCATGTTTCGGACGGTACCCTCAGCAATAGAATACTCGTCATCGTTTATCTCAAACGTCCCTTATGGTTTGCCCTTGAACTCTGAAAGTTCAAACTTGGAGTAGAAAAGTTTCACCTGGTTGGGGTCCACGGTTGCCGCCTCGGCCACCAAATGCGTCCATCCTTGAAACTCTAGTAGCTCAAGGAACTCTGATCTGTCATTAAAGCGTAGAAATTCAGCATCAAACAACAGAGGCCCTAGGATCTTCTTCAACCTCTTTTTCTTGTTCCCATTGCCGGTCACTATCACATCGTCGCCGGTGTCTTCACCATCACAATCACCGTCCGCATCTTCGTTATCCTCATCTTGAGGATCTGCTTCTTCGTCCGAGGCCTCGTCCTCTTGATGTTGGGACTCGGCCATCTCCACATCCTTTTCTCCGGACGGCCCAATTTCCACTTGAGGGACCTCCGCTAGAAGCGTCCCTTGGACTTCTCCTACCTCAATGATTTCAGCAGGAAGAGGAGGAGGATATTTAGCACGGGGAGGAGAAGGTGAAGGAGTGCGAATCTTCTCTATAGGAGGACTCACTGTGGTAGGAGCCTTACGTGTTGGAGGAGGAGGCTTCTTGGTAGGGGAGTCCTCCATAACAACGATCTGTGGAGCAGCGTCCTTGGCCTGGACCTGCTTGGGAGGAGTGTCCCTTACGACCTTTGGCATGGGCTTTGCCAGGTCAGCCTCGAATTCCGCTTGAAGCGGATCCTCCTTTGGCACGTCCTCAACCCGTTGTGGAGTGGGAGGAGGAAGAGCCAAAACCTTCTCTTCTTACGAGGACGTCTCAGCCACGGCGTCCTTTTCTTCTTGGGCCTTCTTGGCCAACTGTTCCTTTTCAATGGCAATCTCAGAAAGATCGATTGCCGCCATCTCTTCATCACTTACGCCCTCAAGTTGAGCAGATGTCTTAAGGCATCTTTTAGGAGCGGGAGGAGGAGTCGAAGGAAGTGGTTTAGGTTGAGAGGAGGAGGAGGACTTGATCTTTATCTTTTGAAAGGGGGGAGGAGTGGATTGTCTTTTTCTCTTTGATGGGACGGAGCCAGCCGGGGCGACTAGGAACTCCATGATATCGGGTAAGAGCTTAGCAAGGTCGTCCACAGTTCCCCCACAGGATTCAGAGATAACGGACGGGCCTAAGGATTTTTGAAGTTGGTTTCCCTATGGCGGGGCTGAATGTACGTCACCATAAAGTAATGTAGGAGACGTTGGACTTTCTCCGGGTGCTCTTGAATGGAGGCCCGGTGGCAGATGTTGGCAAGGGTTTAAGGCTCCCTTTCAAGCCAGTCCTCAATCATAGGATCGAGTGCAGAACGGCGTTTGGGTTGAGCGGGGAGTCCCATGAAGCTGATCAAGAGGTAACACATGAGTCCTTATAAACTCTCTTGATAGTTGTTCCAAGCCCAAGCTCATAAAGCTCATTGCTAAAATTATTGAAGAAAGCTATGCCATGAAGGAACAGCTTGATAACCTTGAATCTGAGAATATTATTGTTGAGTGTGAGACTGCAACACAATGTCATTTCAACGAGAGTCCTCTCTAGAATACACTAAAACCCTTAAAACTCAAATTGTGTGTCTCAAGCTAGAGAACACCAACCTTAGGGATGAAGTCAAAGTTCTAGGAAAGAGTCCTGTGACCGAAACCTTTAAATCTGTTGTTTTTGTCCCAGCCAAGAAGGGACTAGGGTATGATTCTAGTTCAAAGAACTCCCTTCCTAGTGACTTTTGTTAGAGCTAGAAATCAACCAAGCAAGTTTGGTGACCTCTTAGCCTCGATCGGGCTTGAACTAAGCAATACGAACTCGGAAGTCAAGTAAAAAGAATGCGAAAATTATATTGAACTCGTATGTATCCGATTGTATTTATGTATATATGCGTGTGTATGTAGATAGTACAATGTGCGACCCCCCCCCATGTATATATAGGGGTCTTAAAGATATACCGTTATAAGATAGACTAGATAGATAAGTTTATTAGATAGATTATTCTCGGAATAAGATAGAAATTAGACGAATGCAAATCGATTCTAATTTATATCTTTAACGAATATATAGACTTTTCCGTGTATCGTGATAGATTCAAACGTCTCGGTGTTAACCCCTCGTGGGTGTTTCCAGATGCTCGTGCTAGACAATATGGGCTTCTTCCGCTAGACGTTTTCTAGATGTGGCTTATGGGCTGCTTGGCGGCGGGCCCAACAATACCCATTTCAAACTAAACAAGGAAATTCAAAATTCAAATTTCCTAGTTGAGTTTGAACCAAATCGTCTGATTGATCTTCCTTGGTTAACCGGCGCTTGCATGCTATAGTTACTCCTCTTAATAGCCACTTATTTGCCCGTTTTCTGCAGGGACGCGTCCTTTCACCATTTGCAGGTACAAACTTCTCTCTCTCCCTTATTCTTCCGTTTGACTCTTCTTCGTCTCGTTTCTGCTTGTTCTTTGCTTCCTTATCCATGGCCGAACCAAGCCTTTTTGCTCCTTCCAACTCTCTTTCTCCATAAGATCAATTTCCTTGTGAAATTACCCCGGCGGAGGTATTAAGGATCGTCGCAGAGGGTGGCTTCCCTATCGGAACCCAGACTTATGGCCCTGTCACCGAGAGAATCGACTAGATCCGCCCCGGATGGGTGTGTTTTACAGAATTCCCCTTCTCTCTAGGGCTTAAATTCCCATTTTCCCCCTTTATTCGCGAATTCCTCCAAGCCGTTAAAGTGTCACCGTCGCAAATCATGCCTACGACTTGGCGGATTCTGAGGAGTGTAGACGAGCTGGCGTCGAAGAAGGGTATAGTGATGGTGGTCAGCGAATTTCTGAATGCGTATAAGGTGGTGCCAACCAGACCAGGACGGATCACTCTTCACTCTAGAAACACCGGCAACCCCTTGATCCCCGGAGTAAAGTCTCCAAATACTGGGTGGCAGAGTCGTTTTTTCTTTGTGGAGAAGAAATCTTTAGGCAAACTAGGAGAGATCTACAAGGATGTGTTCCTAGACGCTTGGAACACATCTTGTAAGATTCCCTTCTGAAGTGTCACTTGAATCCCTTATTTTTACTTGTTTACGCGTATACTGACTTCGTACTCGTCTACTTGTAGTGCCTAAGAAATTCAATTCCATGACGTCTGACAAGGGATTTATAAAGCTTCTTCTTACGTTCACCACAGAGGAGCGTACCCCTAGCAAATTCTTCAACGAACCAGACAAATCAGTGGGCGAAACCCAAATCCAAAGTTCAAGCCAGGACGACACGGACGTCGACGCACCACCCCTTGCCCGGAGGATGTCGAGTTCTTCTAAACCAGCCGTCTCTGGTGAGATTCTAGGGTTTACGCACTGCTCCCTCGAGTTGTTTTATGTTTATAAATCTTGTGACGTGATATCATGGTTCTTACTTGTCAATCATACCTCCCAGGTCGCGAGCGAAACACGTCGACTGACGCTATGCTCCAAAGGATGTTGAGATCTCATGCTTCGAATCCATCTATCCCCCTGGTGCCTAAGAAGGAGGTAACTCGAGACCGTTCATCTCTCAAACGTAAGGCTGATGCCCCACCAACCATTGATCTATCCAAGGAACACAAGAGAGATTTCTGGAACGCAGTGCTGGACTCCATCCTTGACGAAGTTAAATCCTCATTTTCCAAAATCTCTAGTGAACAAGCTTTGGTGCAGTCGAAGAATGCAGTTATGAAGGTGTGTCAAACCTTTCCTGTCTTTGTTTTTGTGCACTCTCCAATTTGATTATGTTGTCGTCTAGATCATAACCATAGTGATGCCGTTTTTCTAGGCAATTCAAGAGTACGCTATGGCCGCCGAATCCAGTGCTAGTGAAGTGTCTATGCTGAGGGCAAAGGAAAAACACGCTTCGGAATCAGCACTGGAGGCAGGACGCCAGCTCCGTACTCTCCAAACCAAGCTCGATTCTCAACTAGCCCTAGTTACCAAGTTACAAGAGGAGGCGGCTACTCAAGCTGAGAAAATTGCTGCGTTTCAAGGAAATGCCGACGCCTTTACTGCGCAAGTCATGAAGATAAGAACTTACTATTCCACAAAGGCGAAAATTGAAGTCTTGGAAGGTATTGCTGCTGGCAGGGGTGATCAATGGAACTTGGAGCAACTCAAGGCCACCTTTGACGTACTGTTTCCCCCTGGCTCAAAAGTTCCAGGGGAGGACTTCTTGCCTAATGAAGACCTGGAGGACGACGCGAATTCTTCATCTCCTGGAGAAGGTATCCAAGCGGGCGAAATAGGGGCTAAAGACCAGAAAGCGGAGGATGTTGACCTTTCGTCCTCCCAGAAGGCTGACCCAAAGCAGTGATTCGCAGCTGCTTTTTTTAAAAAAAACTAGCGTGTCTTACTATATATCTGTTCTAAGTACTTGACTTTGGCAATGTTTTTGCCGTTAAAACTTTTAGTTTTTGCGTGGCATGGATGCCATTATCAACTTTTGAGGGGAAAACTTTGTACCCCTGGTGTGTTTCTGGCTAAACTTAGACCTTATTTGCCGCTAGTATGGCTCTTCGCGTAGGATATTGCATAGTTTTGACGCTTTCTGTCTTTGCGCGTAAGGGTTGGCGTAAAACGAACTGATTAAATTGTGGGTGTCCAGTACCAGAAGTGGTGTTTTCCAGTGTGTGAAAATCTGACGCCTGCTACCCTCTATCCCGAGATAGATTTCTAGAGGCTGTATCCAGAATAGAATGCTAGATTTAGAGTATTAAGGGTATGCTATGCTCGGCACCCCTTGTCTCGGGAAGGGGGCTCTTGCCATGTACTCTAGAAAGCGTGTGCAGCGAAGTATGCTTGTGTTTTAAACAAGCGCGAGAGATTGTAAATGTATAACTCTATAGCAAAAGTCTAGAAATGTTATGGGTAGCTGTATTCTTTGATAATCACGTGACTAGTAAAGTCGTCGTAGTGTAGTGATGTGGTTGTTTGGCGAGTTCAATACCCCTTGTATTATTCGGGGGAGAGCTGCTTTTGTTCTAGAGACTGTATCTAGAACAACGTATTTGTCTTTGACAAGAATTGTATAGGTACCTAGTGCATCTTAGCAGTTTGAAAAGAAGCAAGCTTGTTTGTATGAAATGTTAACGTTAGCTTTGTCGATAGTACTTCTGGGTTGTACCACCAGTTATCGTGAGTGGATTAATCCGTTGGATGCTAGTATATATGTCAGGCGATTTGTGCCTTATTTGTGGATCCAAATTTTCGTGCGAATTTTGCAATACTGGCGATACTTGCCTAGGTCTCTTATGGGCCTAATCATTACATCCACGAGTTTTGTGGGATTTCCTGCGATAAATGCCTAGGTCACTTATGGGCCTAATCGTTACGTCCACGAGTTTTGTGGGATTTCTGGCGATAAATGCCTAGGTCACTTATGGGCCTAATCGTTACGTCCATGAGTTTTGTGGGATTTTTGCCTTTTCGTAGCTTGATCGGGGCTACTAGGCGAGTACCCTGGTGTGGGTTTTTGTATCGTGCAAAGTTTGCAAGGGTGTGCTCTCGAAGAGCATATGTTTGCGTGTATAAACAAAGTAATTTGTAATAAATTTCATTTATAACTCGAAAGAATCACAAGAATGTAAAATAGTATCTTAACTAGTACTTAATACTAGAACTACGATCTAGGAATAAAAGTGGGGTGATTGTTCGGGAACCCCCTTGCATCCCCCCGAAAAAGAAGAAAATCCCAAACCTTCTATAACACGAAATAAACTAAGTAACTAGTGATAGGGTTTCTAGAAATAGTACTTATTAAGGTGAGTGGCATTCCAGCTCCTAGGCACTGGTTCTCCTTCTTCGGACTCCTACTAGTAAGCTCCTTGCCCCACAACCTTCGTGATCCTGTAAGGTCCTTCCCATCCAGGTGCCAGTTTTCCCGCGTTTTGATCTGCTGTGTTTTTGAATACTTTGCGAAGTACCCAGTCTCCAACTCGGAAGGCTTTCACTCTTACATTTTTGTTATAGCTTCTGGACACCTGTTGCTGGTATCGAGCTACTTTGAGGTGGGCCGATTCCCGTAATTCTTGGACCGTATCTAGGTCTGCCTCGAGTTTCTCCTTGTTCTGGTCAAGTGTAGCTAGACCATATCGCGCGGTTGGGACCTGGATTTCAGCTGGGATGACCGCCTCGCACCTGTACACTAGAGAAAAGGGGGTTTGCCCTGTTGCTTTCTTGGGAGTGGTGCGATCAGCCCAAAGTATGTAGGGTAGCTCTTCTGCCCACTTGCCTTTGGATTTGGTTAGTCTTTTCTTCAGGTTGCTTATGATCACCTTGTTTGGGGACTCTGCTTGCCCATTTGCCTGGGGGTATCTAGGTGTTGATGTTACTAGATCAATGTTCCACCCCTGGCAGAATTCTCTCATTCTCTGCCTAATGAACTGGGAACCGTTGTCACAAACGATTGTTGCTGGGATTCCAAAGCGACATAGGATGTTGCGCTCGATGAACGAGATCACATGCTTGTCCTTGATCTCTCTATATGCTTCAGCCTCGATCCACTTGGAGAAGTAATCGGTCATAGCCCAGGAAGAATACTCTTTGCCCTGTAGAAGGGGGTAATTTTCCCACAATATCCATCCCCCACCTCATGAAGGGCCAAGGTGTAAGGGTTGGATGTAGGCTCTCGGAGGGTTGGTTAGAATTGGGCGCGTGTCGTTGGCAAGCTTTGCATTCCTGGGCATATTTGGTGGCGTCGTGTTGTAGCGTTGGCCAGTACCACCCGTGCCTTAGTATTTTATTTGCCAAGCTTCTGCCACCAGCATGGTTCCCGCAGTACCCTTCATGGATCTCTCTCATAACACTTTCTATTTCTTCCCCTTCTGCGCACTTTTGCAAGACCCCAGATGCGGATTTGTGGTAGAGTATGCCTTGGTGGACGACGAATCGTGTGGCTTTGGCTCGTAAAGCCCTTGCCTCCACCTTATCTTCAGGTGCTTTCTCATGTATTAGCCAGTCTAGGTATGGTTTGACCCAGCTGTTAGGCTTTTCTCCAGAGTGTGTGTCAAGACTGGCTACCTGGAGTGCGTGTAGCATGGATCTTTCTTTAGGATGCTCGATCGCCGAGTAAAGAAGGTGCACTAGCGAGATCTGAGAGTATTCACTTGGGTTGAGCACTGAGCCTAAACCTGCTAAGGCGTCGGCCGACGTGTTGTTCTCTCTAGGTACCTGTTCGAAGGTGACCTGCTGGAATTCTCCCGCTAATGCTCTCGCCTTTTCCAGATAAAGAGCCATCCTCTCGTCTTTTGCCTCAAATAGCCCTAGTATCTGGTTAACCACCAAGAGAGAGTCGCACCTTACTTGTAGATTTTGGATTGCTAGGTCTCGTGCTAGCTCTAATCCGAAAATCAAAGCTTCGTACTCTGCTTCGTTGTTCGTGGCATCAAAGTCACACCTTATGGCTTGAGCCAGCTTGTCTCCCTTACTCGACTCCAGGATTACCCCTAGCCCTATCCCTCTGGCGTTAGAAGCCCCATCTGTGTTAAGAGTCCAAGTTTCGTGTGTTTCTTCCGGGATAGGAACGGGTGTGCTTATGTTTGCTGCCTCCTCTAGATCAGGCGTGAAGTCAGCGACAAAGTCAGCTAGGACCTGTGACTTTATGGCTTTGCGAGGTTCGTACTTGATGTCGTACCCGCTGAGTTCTACCGCCCACTTGGTCATTCGTCCAAAGAATTCTAGCTTCTGCATCACCTGTCGCAGAGGGTAGCTGGTTTGGACTGCGATAGTATGTGACTCGAAATAAGGGCGCAGCTTATTCGAACTCATGACGACGGCGAGTACCAGCTTTTCGAGGGGGGTGTATCTAGTCTCTGCTGAGGTCATTGTCTTGCTTACGAAGTAAACAGACATTTGTTGTCCGTCAGCTTCCCTAACTAGAACCCCACTCAACGTGCTTCCTATTACCGCTAGATATAGCTGCAAGATTTCTCCTGGCACCGGCTTGGCTAGCAACAATGGATTGGAGAAATAGCTCTTGAGTTCCTGGAAAGCCTTCTCGTGTCGTTCATCCCACTGGAAAATTTTGTTTTTCTTGAGTATATCGTAGAACAATCGACACTTGTCGGCCGACTTGGATATGAACCTGTTAAGGGCGGCGATTTTCCCAGCGAGTTTCTATACTTCCTTGATGTTCATGGGTGATCTCAGGGAGGCTATGGCTCTCACTTGGTCGGGACTGGCCTCAATCCCCCTTTTAGTCACGATGTAACCTAGAAATTTTCCAGACTGTGCTCCAAACGTGCACTTTTGAGGATTAAGCTTCATGTTGAATTTCTCAAGAATGTTAAAAGCTTCATCGAGGTGTTGCTGGTGTTGAGTTGCCGCCGTGCTCTTGACTACCATATCATCAATGTACACCTCCATTGTCTTCCCGATTTGATTCTGGAACATATGGTTAACGAGCCGATGGTAGGTCACTCCAGCGTTTCTCAAGCCAAAGGGCATAACTCGATAACAATATGTCCCTTGTCCTGTTATGAAGGACGTCTTTTCTTGATCTTCAAGGTGCATTTGAATCTGGTGGTGGCCGCTAAAGGCGTCCATGAATGTTAAGAGCTCGTGACCAGCGGTGGCATCGACCATTGTGTCTATGTGTGGGAGTGGGAAAGAGTCTTTAGGACAGGCCTTGTTCAGGTCGGTAAAGTCCACACAAAACCTCCACTTCCCGTTCTTCTTTGGGACGACTACCACGCTAGCCAGCCATTCAGGATATTTCACCTCTCAGATCTTGCCTGTGTCTAGTAGCTTCCTTACTTCTTCGTCAACCGCCTGGATTCGTTCCGGGGCAAATCTTCTCCTCTTTACTTTACGTGGGGAAAGCTAGGATCGGTGTTGAGCTTGTGTGTGATTACCTCTGGGTTGATTCTAGTCATGTCCTCGTGGCTCCACGCAAAGCACTTCTGGTGTTTCTCTAGAAAGGACACAAGTTCTGTCTTGATGGACGTGTCTAATCCGATGCCCAGCCGAATGATCCGTCCTTCCCCTATTGCTACCTCCTCCACTTCTTCTTCTTCCTCTCGGGTCTGGGTAGGAGGGGTAGCGCTCAATAATTGCTATGCCTGCGGCCCAGCGGCCGTAGGCTTTAGAGCAGTCTTGTAGCATTCTCTAGCTAGCCTCTGATCTCCTCGAATTTCCTCTATTCCCCTTGGTGTGGGGAAATTCACCGTCTGGTGATAGGTGGAAGCCACCGCCTTCATGTCGTGTAACCAGGGGCGACCCAAGATTACGTTGTAGCTGGATGGGCAGTCTATCACCATGAATTCCACTTGCAAGTTCACTCCTTTGGCGAAGGTTTGTAGAGTTATGTTTCCCGTGGTGTGCTACTTCTCCACTGAATCCCACGAGGGGGACGGGTTGCTTGTGGATGTCGTTTTCGGACAAACCTATCTCTTTGAGGGCGGTGAGTGTTATGAGGTTCGTGGAGCTACCGGTGTCGACCAGTATCCTCCTCATCAAGACGTTCCCTATGTATAAGGAGATTACCAGACCGTCGTGATGAGGCCCAACCTGGTTTTCAATGTCGGAGTCGTCAAAGACTATTGCCAACCCGGTGGGTTTTCTAGGTGGCCTCTCCAGATAGGTAGGTTTTCCTAGGTGCCCCTCTCGTGCGTGTCTCTTGGCTGCTGAGTAAGTAAAGCCACACACGCTTGATCCTCCGGTTATCACGTTCACCACCCTTTCTGGAGTAGGGGGTGTCCTCTCGCTCGTCTTGCTCCGGTAGGGATTATATAGAAGATCACGAGGAACTCTGGCGTCTGGAGCCGCTTCCCGAATCTTGCCTTTAGAGATTAAGTGTGCCACCTCCCTCCTTAGCATAATACAATCATTGGTCCAATGGCCGTGGTTATCGTGGAACTCACACCACTTGTTCTCGTCGGCCCCTGCCTTGGGTGCTTTATCTTTCCTGGGCCACCTGACTAGATCTCCCATCTTGGAGAGGTTCTTCACCAGTTGTGATGGTGAGATTTTGAGGTTGTAGCCCTCCAGATGTGGTGGCAATGGATCGCGTTCCTTCTCCATTGGCGGCTTGTTGCGTGCTACGTTAACCCGTTTGGCTGGGTATCTATCGTAGGATTGATCACGCCTGCCCCTTCTCTGATCGAAGGGTGATCGCCTTCGCTTTGGATATTCCCTCTTGTGATCATTGCCGTTTCTCCTGTCGAAGTTTCTGGGTTCGGCCGACCTTCTTCGGAGGGATCTGTCTTCCTCCAATCGCACGTGTGCTAGTGCTTTGGACTGGACCTCCTCGAAGGTAGCACATGGGTGCTTGGTTTGTTCTTGGTACAACCCTCCATCCGGTATGATTCCTTGCCGGAAAGCCTCGATCGCAGTCGTAGTGTCACAATTTGGGATGGTTACCTTCTCTTTGTTGAAGCGATCTAGGTAAGCCCTCGTGGTTTCATGGTTTTTCTGCTTGACCCTGTAGAGGTCGCTAGATTGCTTCTCAAACTTGCAACTGCTCGCGAACTGGCTCCGGAAGGTATCTGAGAGGTAAGCAAAAGACTTGATACTTCCTCTAGGTAGGCAGATGAACCAGGTAAGTGCTGGTCCCGTCAGGGTCGTTCCGAACCCCTTGCACATCACCGACTCTTTCGAGTGGTTGGGGACCGAACTAGTCATCATCTTTTGTTTATAGATGGCGATATGTTCGTTAGTATCCGTGGTGCCATTGTAGGGGTTCATCGTGGGAATAGTGACTTTTCTCGGAATCTCGGCCCGAGCAATCCTGGGGACGAATGGTGATTCGTCGTATCCGTCTTGGGCCTCTGGTTGCACCGGCGGGTATCCGGTGTGGCTTCTGACAACCTAATCGGAGATGGCCCCGATCTGCTCTATAACTTTTTTCCTAATGAGAGCGTCTAGGTCTACCTCCTAGTGCCGTTCAGTGTAAGCGTCCTCCGCTATCCACACGTTCCCGGAGCGGGTCCTGTAGGTGTTACTCGAAGGGGTGACCTGGATTCCGGGGACCTCCCTGTTCGCGGCCTGTTCGTGATCGCTTTCGGGGGCGGGCGTTTGCTGAGTGTTCAAGACTCCACCTTGGACGTCGTTCCCGTTGTTACCCCCCGAAGTCCCCTCTCCGGAGTCGAAGTTCAGCCGAGTCGCCAGACCCTCAGTGTTTCTAGTGACGTTGACGGGTTGTCTTGCCGTAGTCAATAACTAGTTCTGGCTCCTAAGCTGGTTGTTTTCGTTAGTTAAACGTTCCATACTGGCTTCAAAGAAGCCTTTTTGCTGCTCGAGCTCTTTCTAAAGAAGGTCCATGCGACGCCGAACGTCTGCCATCTCGTCTTCTCGTTGCTTAGACAAGATTTCTTCTTGTTAGGTGGCGTTGTTCTTCTCTGGCACGAATTCTCCAGATTCTGACATTGTCTTAGATGGGAAACTTGAACAACAAGCAATTCTTCGTTCGTGATTTGCCAATTTCTGTGCCCCACGGTGGGCGCCAAATTGTTAGAGCTAGAAATCAACCAAGCAAGTTTGGTGACCCCTTAGCATAGATCGGGCTTGAACTAAGCAATACGAACTCGGAAGTCAAGTAAAAAGAATGCGAAAATTAGATTGAACTCGTATGTATCCGATTGTATTTATGTATATATGCGTGTGTATGTAGATAGTATAATGTGCGACCCCCCATGTATATATAGGGGTCTTAAAGATATACCGTTACAAGATAGACTAGATAGATACGTTTATTAGATAGATTATTCTCGGAATAAAATAGAAATTAGACGAATGCAAATCGATTCTAATTTATATCTTTAACGAATAGATAGACTTTTCCATGTATCGTGATAGATTCAGACGTCTTGGTGTTAACCCCTCGTGGGTGTTTCCAGATGCTCGTGCTAGACAATATGGGCTTCTTCCGCTAGACGTTTTCTAGATGTGGTTTATGGGCTGCTTGGCGGCGGGCCCAACAACTTTGAAGCTAGTAAAACAACAAAGCTAGAACTTGAGAGAGAAAAGACCAAGAACCTAGAAGAACGTATAAGAGTCCTTGAGAGTGGAGAAATGGGAAAGAAGGACTACTATACAGACTCCACTAGTCAAAAGATTTACAAGAAAATTGCTACGGGAGACGGTTCAAAGGTTTGTGATCCTAAGAAAATGGAAGAAAACAGAATCCAACGTCCAAATAAAAAGTATTATCTTGAAAACTACTATAGGACGTGCAGGCATTGTGGTAAAGGTGGACACTATCAATATGAGTGTGCTACGGTAAAAGAAGATCTTGAAAATGGTAGAAAGGCTAGAAGCGGTGGTAAGAACGTTAAGCCAAAATCTTGTGCTAGGACGCATGATAGTGTGCCTAATGCTAAGCATCAGTCCTCTAGGAAGCATGCTAGAAGGACAAATGATGTGAATGTGTATGACTATTTACCTATGAGAGAGACGTACCCCTGTAACGAACAAGGTATGGGTCACCTTGCCTGGGTCGCAAAGAACTAATTCTCGTTTTCAAGTGGAAGTGAGAGGAAGCCCGTGGATCATTGATAGTGGCGACTCAAATCATATGACTGGAAGCCAGATCCATCTCACTTTTATCCAATCTAGTGCCACGGGAGGAACTGTCTCGTTTGGCAACAAGGGCAAAGGAAGAATCAAAGGGACGGGCGTTGCGAATTTGAATAAGTCCATTAAAGCTTCAAATGTTAGTCTAGTTGAGGGACTTGGATTCAACCTCCTTAGGCCATGAATATCAATGGACCGCATGAACCGCACGAACCCTTACTTTTAACCATTTCTCTCTCATCCACATCATTCTTTCCTTCTCTAATTTTATTTCACCCATTACATTGAATATCAATGAACTCCATGAACCCCAAAAAAACCACTTTTTTTACTTTTGTCAATTCCCAACAACTATATATTTATATATATAATTACTACTTTACCCTTAATTTATTAACTAAATTATTTATTTACTTAATGATAAATGCCTTATTTATATTACGACTTGGATAAATTTATAAATATAAAGTTTGTAAAAAAATTTAAATTCGAAATAATATTTTATAAATAACTTTTAATCAAATTCATATTAGAGCAATGAAAAAAAGTAACGACCTTTACTCTAAAAAAAAAGTAACGACCAAATCAAACAAAATCAAATAATAATTTTATTTTAATTAAAGTCAAATTACATATAAATGGAGAATTGTTTTGAAATTGCCACGTGGTGCTTAATGATTTGTCCTCTTTTAATTTAATTTTCCTTTTTTTCTCTTTAACAATCTTGTAAAGGGGTGGTGGGGCCAAAAATTCTGACATGAACCCATTCATTTGGAGTTCATTTCATTTTTTTATTTTTTGATAAGGTAAGGATTAGGGTCGCCGCAAGTACTACTTGGGCTCGCCTAGAGCATCCACAAGGGATGAGAACTGGTTACTAACCAGCTCTAAAGGAAATAGGGCAAACCGCCGCCTTGGAGTCTCGAATTCGAGACCTCATGGTACTACCATGAGTGCTCAACCAGTGAGCTGATGCGACAAACGCATTTGGAGTTCATTTCATGAAATGCTCATGTGGAGTTCAAGATAATTAATTTAGTTTTCCTTTTTTTCTTTGCATGAATTCCTCTTGAAACCCATGATGAACTCTGTGATATTCATGCCCTTAGCGTCTCTCAAATTTGTGATCAAGGTGAAAATCTAGTCATATTTGACTCTAAGGAGTGTCTCGTCATCAACAAGAAATCAAACAAAGTCATTCTCAAGGGAGTCCGTCAAAACAATGTCTACATCTTCAATCAAGAGTTCAAGCCTGCTTATATGTTGTGTCTATGTGTCTCAATTGAGGTGCCGATCTCTGGCATCGTCGTCTTGGTCATGCTGGACCTAGCACCATCCTCAACTTCATCAACAAGAACTTGTGAGAGGACTTCCCCGAAATCAACCCAGATCAAGTTAAACAATGCGAAGCTTGCATTAAAGGGAAGCAAACAAGATCGTCCTTCAAATCCAAAAGTGAAGTCAGCACAAAGAAGCCATTGGAACTCCTTCATATGGATTTGTGTGGACCCATGAAGACTCAAAGCTACGGTGGAAAGAGGTACATGTACGTTCTTGTAGATGATTTTTCTCGATTCACCTGGGTTCTTTTCTTGGTGTCAAAAGTAGATGATTTCTAGATGTTAAAAATATTCATCAAGCAAGTAGAAGTTGCTCTTGGGACGCGCTTAAAAGCTCTAAGGTCAAACCATGGGACTGAGTTCAAAAACTCAGAATTCCTGGACTTTTGTGACCAACAAGGAGTCTCCCACAACTTCTCATCACCGAGAACTCCTCAACAAAATGGCGTTGATGAAAGATAGAATATGACGCTTGAGGACATGGCAAGGATGATGCTCCATGCAAGCGGCGTCACCAAACACTTTTGGGCCGAAGCTGTTGCCACGGCAGTCTACATCATCAATCGAGCAATGATTCGGTCCTTGCTGAAGAAAACTTCCTATGAGCTGCTTAACGGAAGGAAACCTGACATTTCTCACCTCAAAGTTAAATGCTTCGTCCAAAACAACGGCAAAGATAACCTCGGGAAATTTGATGCTAGAAGTGATGAAGGAATATTTCTTGGATGAACAAAAGGAATCTTAAGCTTGAGGAAAGTATTCATGTGGTATTCAAAGAGAACAAGATAAAGCATGCAAGCACAAAGTCATAACTAGAGGAAAGAACGCTTAGACAAAATGAAGTGCATAGGTAATGAACGTCATTCATAAGCGGTTAAGAATGCAAAAGAAACCGAGAGTAATTATTACAGACATTCACACCATAATGTTTGAAAAGGATCAAGTTCAAAAATCATAACACAAGGAAAGAAATATTGTTTTTCAAGATAGGACGGGGAGGAGTGATAACTTAGGACGCTTGCCAAGAGCCTTCAAGTTTTGAGCAGCCAGGTCGTTGGAGCGTTCCAATAACTCATTGTTGCACAGGAGGGTCTCATGCATTTGTTGGATGAGATCGATGACCATGCATTGGTTCTCTATCATCATTCCAAACAACTCTTTGTTGGTGTACCCTTCCGCCATATGAGGTGCGTTCTCATGATCCGGCTCTTCTTCATTCTCAGCTTCGGGCTCAATAGGCGTCCCCTACGACTTGTGCAATATCTCCACCTTCAACATTGGCAGCAGCTACTTGGGCAGCCTTCGGCTCAACTTCCTTTTTCTCCTTGGCAAGCTGCTTCCTCATAGATGGAAGCTCCTCATCGTACCTCATCTTGCCAGCAGGAGGCCCAGTGATCTGTTTGACGTCCCAATGGGTGCCAAACGTCTTTTCTTCTTTGGGCTGGTAGAGGCCTTGCTGAGACAGGATCTTCTTGACCAGGCCAGGGTAGGGGAGAGAATGTCGGTTAGCAGTGCACTTCCCCATGTGCTCAAGTACTACTCTCGCAAGGTTTATTGGTTGGCGTCTCAAGAAGGCATCCAGAATGATGCCGTCGGTGATCTGAACAATGGACTTCTTCTCTTGACGTGCGACAACCATGTTCATTATGAAGTGATGCGCAAGGACTCCCGTCTTGGAGAGTACATGAGCCATCCTGTCCTTGACTAGAGGCTGCTTCCCTTAAAAGATATTGTCAAAGATTTCTTCTTCGTTGAGGCGGCTGTTGGGCCCTACTATTCAAGAGTCCATGATGCACGCTAGAGCAGCTTGCAGGAAGCCCATCGAGCCCAGTGATATATTACTAGAAGGATGTCCGAGTAATGGGTAACGAAGTATGCTAAATTCGCCCGTCTAAATATAAGATATACTTAAATTATATCTTATAAGGCTTATTTCTATCTAATGTAGCAAGAGTAATATCGTATTTAGGTTTCTTTTATCCTATAAACGTGTATCTATCTAGTCTATCTTGTAACGGTATATTTTTAGGACCCCTATATATACATAAAGGGGGTCACACATTGTACATATACATTCATACACATATACAATCGAATACACACGAGATTAATACAATTTTCGCATTCTTTTCACTCGATTCTTAAGTTCTTATTGCTTAATTCAAGCCCGATCTAGGCTAAGGGGTCACCAATCTTGCTTGGGTGATTTCTAGCTCTAACAATTTGGCGCCCACCGTGGGGCACAAAATTTGGCAAATCACGAACGAAGAATCGTTTGTTGTTCAAGTTTCCAATCTGAGACAATGTCGGAATCCGGAGAGATCGTGCCGGAAAAGAACAACGCCACCCAACAAGAAGAAGTCTTGTCTAAGAAACGAGAGGACCAGATGGCGGACATTCGGCGCCGCATGGAGCTTCTCCAGAAAGAGCTTGAGCAACAAAAAGGCTTCTTTGAAGCCAGCATGGAACGTTTAACCAACGAGAATAACCAGTTCAAGAGCCGGAACCAGTTACTGACTACGGCAAGACAACCTGCCAACGTCACTAGAAACACTGAGGGCATGGTGACTCGGCTGGATTTCGACGCCGGAGAGGGGACCTCTGGGAGAAATAACGGGAATGACACCCAAGGTGGAGTCTTGAACACTCAAAGAACGCCTAACCCCGAGAGCAATCACGAGCAAGCAACGAACAGGGAGATTCCCGGAAACCAGGTCACGCCTCTGGGTAACACCTACAGAACCCGCTCCGGGAACGTATGGATAGCTGAGAACGCTTACGCTGAAAGACACCAGGAGTTGGATCTAGATGCTCTTATCAGAAAAAAGGTCATGGAGCAAATTGGAGCCATCTCCGACCAGGTCGTCAGAAGCCACACCGGGTACCAGCCGGTGCAACTAGAGGTTCAAGATGGATACGACGAATCACCTTTCGTCCCTAGAATCGCTCGGGCCAAGATTCCAAGGAAAGTCACTATTCCCAGCATGAACCCTTACAACGGCACCACGGACCCTAACGAGCACATAGCCATCTACAAGCAAAAGACGATGACTAGCTCGGTTCCCAGTCACTCAAAGGAATCCGTGATGTGTAAAGGGTTTGGAACGACCCTGACTGGACCATCCCTCACCTGGTTCATCGGTCTACCCATAGGAAGTATCAAGTCTTTTGCCGACCTCTCAAACACCTTCCAGAGCCAGTTCGCAAGCAGTCGCAAGTTTGAGAAGCAGTGTAGTGACCTTTACCGGGTCAAACAGAAAAACCATGAAACCACAAGGGCTTACCTAGATCGCTTCAACAAAGAGAAAGTAACCATCCCAAATTGCAACACCACAATTGCAATTGAGGCTTTCCGACAAGGAATCATACCGGATGGAGGGTTGTACCAGGAGCTAACCAAGCACCCATGCGCTACTTTCGAGGAAGTCCAGTCAAAGGCACTAGCGCAAGTGCGACTAGAGGAAGATAGGTCACTCCGAAGAAGGTCAGCCGAACATAGAAATTCCGACAGGAAAAGCGGCAATGACCGCAAGAGGGAATACCCAGAGCGAAGGCGATCGCCCTTCGGACAGAGAAGGGACAGGCGTGATCGATCCTACGACAAACACCCAGCCAAACGGGTAAACGTAGCACGCAGTAAGCCACCGGTGGAAAAGGAACGCGATCTATTGCCACCACCTCTGGAGGATTACAACCTCAAAATCTCACCATCGCAGCTGGTGAAGAGCCTCTCCAAAATGGGCGATCTAGTCAGGTGGCCTAGAAAAGACAAAGCGCCTAAGGCAGGGGCCGACGAGAACAAGTGGTGCAAGTTCCACGACAACCACGACCATTGGACCAAGGATTGTATCATGCTAAGGAGAGAGGGAGCACACCTAATCTCTAAACGCAAGATCCGGGAAGCAGCTCCAGATGCCAGAGTTCCTCGTGATCTCCTAGATAATCCCTACTAGAGCAAGACGAACGAGAGAACACCCCCTACTACAGAAAGGGTGGTGAACGTAATAACCGGAGGATCTAGCGTGTGTGGCCTTACCTACTCAGCAGCCAAGAGACACGCACGAGAGGGGTAGCTGGGAAAACCTACCCATCTAGAGAGGCGACCTAGACAACCCACCGGGTTAGCAATAGTCTTTGACGACTCCGACATTGAAAACCAGGTTGGGCCTCATCACGATGGTCTGGTGATCTCCTTACACATAGGGAACGTCCTTATGAGGAGGATACTAGTCGACACCGGTAGCTCTACCAACCTCATAACACTCACCGCCCTCAAAGAGATGGGTTTGTCCGAAAACGACACCCACAAGCAACCCGTTCCCCTCGTGGGTTTCAGTGGAGAAGTGAAGCACACCACGGGAAACATAACTCTACAAACCTTCGCCAAAGGAGTGAACTTGCAAGTAGAATTCATGGTGATAGACTGCCCATCCAGCTACAACGTAATCCTAGGTCGCCCCTGGTTACACAACATGAAGGCGGTGGCTTTCACTTATCAACAGATGGTAAAGTTCCCTACACCACGAGGAATAGAGGAAATTCGAGGAGATCAGAGGCTAGCTAGAGAATGCTACAAGACAGCTCTGAAACCTACGGCGGTTGGGCCGCAGGCATAGCAATTACAGAGCACTACCGCTCCTACCCAAACCCGAGAGGAAGAAGAAGAAGAAGTGGAGGAGGTAGCAATAGGGGAAGGACGGATCGTTCGGCTGGGCATCGGACTAGACACGTCCATCAAGACAGAACTTGTGTCCTTTCTAGAGAAACACCAGAAGTGCTTCGCATGGAACCACGAGGACATGACTGGAATCGACCCAGAGGTGATCACACATAAGATCAACACCGATCCTAGCTTTTCCCCCGTAAAACAAAAGAGGAGAAGATTTGCTCCGGAACGAATCCAGGCGGTTGACGAAGAAGTAAGGAAGCTACTGGACAGAGGCAAGATCCGAGAGGTGAAATATCTTGAATGGCTAGCTAACGTGGTGGTCGTCCCAAAGAAGAACGGGAAGTGGAGGGTTTGTGTGGACTTTACTGACCTGAACAAGGCCTGTCCTAAAGACTCTGTCCCGCTCCCACACATAGACACAATGGTCGATGCCACCGTGGGTCACGAGCTCTTAACATTCATGGACGCCTTTAGCGGCTACCACCAGATCCAGATGCACCCCGAAGATCAAGAAAATACGTCCTTCATAACAGGACAAGGGACATATTGTTATCGTGTTATGCCTTTTGGCTTAAGAAACGCTGGTGCGACCTACCAGTGGCTCGTTAACCATATGTTCCAGAACCAAATCGGGAAGACCATGGAGGTGTACATAAATGATATGGTGGTCAAGAGCACGGCGGCAGTTCAACACCAATAACACCTCGAGGAAGCTTTTAACATTCTCGAAAAATTCAACATGAAGCTTAATCCTCAAAAGTGCACGTTCAGAGCTCAGTCTGGAAAATTTCTAGGTTACATCGTGACTAAAAGGGGGATTGAGACCAGTCCTGATCAAGTGAAAGCAATAGTCTCCCTGAGATCACCCAAGAACATCAAGGAAGTACAAAAGCTCGTTGGGAAAATCGCCGCCCTTAACAGGTTCATATCTAAGTCGGCCGACAAGTGTCGATTGTTCTACGATATACTCAAGAAAAACAAAAGTTTCCAATGGGACGAACGACACAAGAAGGCTTTCTAGGAACTCAAGGGCTATTTCTCCAATTCATTGTTGCTAGCCAAGTCGGTGCCAGGAGAAATCTTGCAGCTATATCTAGCGGTGTCAGGAAGCACATTGAGCGAGGTTCTAGTCAGGGAAGCTGATGGACAGCAAATACCCGTTTATTTCGTAAGCAAGACAATGACCTCAGCAGAGACTAGATACACCCCCCTCGAAAAGCTGGTCCTCGTCGTCGTCATGAGTTCGAATAAGCTGTGCCCTTATTTCGAATCACATACGATCGCAGTCCAAACCAGCTACCCTCTGCGACAGGTGATGCAGAAGCTGGAGTTCTCTGGACGAATGACCAAGTGGGCGGTACAGCTCAGCGGGTATGACATCAAGTACGAACCTCGCAAAGCCATAAAGTCACAAGTCCTAGCTGACTTTGTTGCTGACTTCTCACCTAATCTAGAGGAGGCAGCAAGCACAAGCACACCCACCCCTATCCCAGAAGAAACACACGAAACGTGGACGCTCAACACTGATGGGGCTTCTAACGCCAGAGGGATAGGGCTAGGGGTAATTCTGGAGTCGAGCAAGGGAGATAAGCTAGCTCAAGCCATAAGGTGCGACTTCGACGCCAAAAACAACGAGGCAGAGTACGAAGCTTTGATTTTCGGATTAGGGCTAGCACGAGACCTAGCAATCCAAAATTTACAAGTGAAGTGCGATTCCCTCTTGGTGGTTTACCAGATACTGGGACTATTTGAGGCAAAAGACGAAAGGATGGCTCTTTATCTAGAGAAGGCAAGAGCATTAGTAGGAGAATTCCGGCAGGTCACCTTTGAACAGGTACCTGGAGAGAACAACTCGTTGGCTGACGCTCTAGCAGGTTTAGGTTCGGTACTCAACCCAAGTGAATACTCCCAGATCCCGCTAGTGCATCTTCTTTACTCGGTGATCGAGCATCCCAAAGAGACATCCATGCTAGATGCACTCCCAGTAGCCAGTCCTGACACACACTCTAGAGAGAAACCCAACAGTTGGATCAAACCATACCTAGACTGGCTAGTATACAAGAAAGCGCCTGAAGATAAGACAGAAGCAAGAGCTTTAAGAACCAAAGCCACACGATTCGTCATCCACCAAGGCTTGCTCTACCACAAATCTGCATCAGGGGTCTTGCAGAGATGCGCAGAGGGAGACGAGATAAATAGTATCATGAGCGAGATCCACGAAGGATATTGCGGGAACCATGCTGGTGGCAGGAGCTTGGCGAATAAAATACTTAGACACGGGTGGTATTGGCCAACGCTACGACGCGACGCCACCAAGTATGCCCAGGAATGCAAAGCTTGCCAGCGACACGCGCCCACTTCTCACCAACCCTCCGAGAGCCTACGTCCAACCCTTACTCCTTGTCCCTTCATGAGATGGGGGATGCACTACAACAAAAATGGTCATTTGCGAGAAAAAATTTCCTTGTTGAAAGTAAAGGTTTCCTCGCTAAAGGTTTTCGGCGAGGGAACAAATTCCGTCGCCAGTTCGTCGTAGAAAGCTCGTCAAGGAAAGGGTTTAGCGAGGAAAAAATCATTTCCTCATAGAAGCTATTTCACGACGGTCATACTTTTTCTCGTTGTCATAATTCAACCACCATTATTTTCCTCGCCAAAAGGTACACGTTTTGGTTGCCAAATAAGTTCAAGAATTATACAATGGTCGCTAAATCTTATAAGCGACCAAATAAGTTTTCTCACTAACCTTTTTATTTCATCGTGAATGATGACCAATTAGATAATAATTAAAATATTTTAATCAAAAAAATCTTTTAAATTATTAGTTATGGCCACGTAACTTACGTTCCTCGTTAAAGAAAATATTGGCAAGAAAGTATTTTTCTTGAGAAGATCAAATTCCTCATTATTGATATCCTAATGAGAAAATGTTATATTGGTAAATCGTTTTTAAATTTTGATTGTATTTTAACGATGTAGGAATTTCAATTTTCTCACTCAAATTAGTTTAGTGTAAAGATTCGGTCCTTGTTATAACCTAAGGGAAAAAATAAATGATATAAACCTTGCTTAGTGTAAAATTATTAATGACCATTAACATATTGAATATACAATAGAATAAGCGTTTAAAATAAAATAAAAATTTAATACTTAGATTCCTAAATTCTGGTAAGAATATACAATGAAATAACCCAATTACAAAAAAAAAAAAACATAACACGTAGTATTCAAAACACTTGAAAGTCATAATTACGTCTTGTTTTGGTACCGACCATAACATGTGAATTATCATCCTTGTGAGGCGCATGAGACATAGCTCTATCAACATAGTTCCTTGATCTTTCCTTAACTTGCTTGAGGGCTGCTAAATGACAATTGCAAAGATAACGTTAGCTTATGCATTTTGATTGCATTGTCACTGAGAAAAGAACTAGAACTTTGTTTGCAATCTATTTGAATAATGTAGAATAAACTTTATATGCACCAAATGATTAATTCAACAGTGGCCTCAAACTCCTTTTGCGATAGCATATGTAACACAATAAAGGATTGAACTCTCAATCTAAGCTAACCTTTTCTAGTATGCTTGAGGGTTGTTTTCATCGATTCCAAGCATTTCATTTTCCATTTTTTTTGAAAGTACACCAACTATTTCATGTCATAGATATACGGGCCTATGGGGTTTAACAAGTTCTTTTCAAGAGCTAACATATAAAATGAATAGAGCTCTTTGTCGAAAATCACCCGTATGATAGGTCATATTGCGCTTAACCACCCGCTCAATAACTATTTACCGTAAACCACCCGTATAATGGGTTCCGTTAGCAAATGACCACCCCTAGTCATATGCCGTTAAAGTTCCGTCAAGTGTGTGTTTGAGAAATTACGTTTGGTGCCCTTAAGTTTTTGACTTTTCCGGATGGTGCCCTAAAAAAAACTTATTCCGCGTGGTACCCTCGAAACTTTTCAGAAAGTTCGCCCCGTACCCCGAACTTTTAAAAAGTTCGCCGTATGCCCTTTCTTTTATTTTTCCTCAAAATTTTCCTTTTTTTGCGGTTTTTTTTGTTACGAAAAATAATAATTATTCTTTTAGTGACTATAAATGAATAAAATAAGTGAAACAACTATATATAGAAAAGTTTGCATCCTTTTTAATTTTTTATTTAAAACTCTTTTTCATTTTGTAATGTAAAAAAATATTTATTGTGTTTTATTAACATAGTGTATTAAAAAAATACAACCACTTTAATACTTAATTTCATTTTAATCAAATATTATAAAATTTATCATAAATTAAATTGGTACACATTAAATAAAAAAAGTGTGTTAGTTGTATTGGTTAATTATTAGTATTTTCTTAGAAAGATTCAACTCTAATTTGTATTTTCATCTCAAATATTACTTGGTAGGTGTTCTTAAGTAGATGTTTTTAATTACTTTTATATATTCACCAACTTAATTATTATTTTTCGTAACAAAAAAACCGCAAAAAAACGAAAATTTTGAGGAAAAATAAAAGAAAGGGCATACGGTGAACTTTTTAAAAGTTCAGGGATACGGGGCGTACTTTCTGAAAATTTTGAGGGTACCACGCGGAATAAGTTTTTTTTTAGGGCACCATCCGGAAAAGTAAAAAATTCTAGGGCACCAAACGTAATTTCCCAAACACACACTTGACGGAACTTTAACGGCATATGGCTAGGGGGTGGTCATTTGCTAACGGAACCCATTATACGGGTGGTTTACGGTAAATAGTTATTGAGCGGGTGGTTAAGCGCAATATGACCTATCATACGGGTGGTTTTCGACAAAGAGCTCAAATGAATAATAGTCACCAATTTAAATAGAGGTATTAAGGATAACAAAATAAGATAAACGAATTGTAAACAAACAAAAACTAAATAGATAAATACTTACAGGCTAATAAGAAAAATTAGTTGCCACTAAAGATGGTGACTTATAATATTCAATTGATGAGACAAAAGATGGAATTAAACATCACATAATTGTTCATTGTATAAGCTTAGTGTACATAATAACTAGCATATCAAAACCAAACTAGTCGACTATTGTATGGATGATGATGAGTTTGGGTGAAGCCAGAGCTAAAAGTGAATATTGCCCATTAAATCTTCAAAAAAACACATGTAGAAAGCTAATTAAGGATCATAATGGAAATGTACATTTCTTCCTTAAGTGACTCCCAATAGAATAGAGATGATGCACATGCTGCAAAGCTTCCACTTGAGTATATTTAGGTTTGAATGTTGACAAACCTATCAATTATGATACAGGGTTTAGTGATATGTCCACAACAGAAACTCAAATTGTTTGAATCCCTCTCAATGTCGCTAGTTAGAAGCAGGCTAAATCCGGAAATCAAACACAAGGAATTGAACCTTCAAATTCTCAATTGAGAAACTCAAACTGTTGCCAACAAATCATATCAAATTTTATAAGCATAGTAAATTAATTAGCCATTCAACCTACCAGGGAGGAGAAAGTGGAAGCCAGAAATGAAGATTGATCCATCGAGCGATAGAATCCTATAGAATTTCTGTAACACCCCCCGATAAGTGGAGCGAGGGCCGGAGTCGTCGGCCGCTGGTGAGTCGGGGTGGTCTGTGCGTTAGAGTCGGGGCAGGAGATCCACATCCGTTGTCGAGCGTGGGTCCAAGTCAAGGGGGGTGGTCGCGGCGGCTATAGAAATTCATCGTTGCGGTCTTCCTAACGAGCCATGGGCGTAGACGTCAAGGAGAGAAGTGATGTTGTAGGCGGGCATGATTCCATATCAATTAGTTAGCATTTATTTCTCTATCTTATTTTTTTTGCTATCCATATTTATTATGCTTTATCCTTTAATAGAGTAGTTACTCTAGTTAGGATATTATTTATGGAGGAGAATCTTATCTTCGCCTGAGATAGGATATTTGGTTGACTTAGGGAGCAAGGCATCGCCCTAACCCTAGTGGGCCGATCCCCTAGAGGCGCGCGCCCCCCTTGTCCCTCTCCTCTATAAATACACATGTATACCATGTGGAAGGTAGGTTCTAAGCCATCGCTCTGCCTGACGCCTTTTAATCGACATTGTACCTATTCTGACTTAAGCATCGGAGGTGGATTAGGAGTTGCTCGCCCCTTGATCCATTGTCTTGCAGGTCATTGAAGGCGAAGAGGCTAGGAGAAGAAGCTTGAAGAAGAAGGTCATTGAAAAAGGAGTGGAAACTTGTACACGGCATATTTTGTGTACTAGCATTTGGCGCCGTCCGTGGGGACGAACATGTTTTCGACCTTCGTAAACCCTACGAGAACCGATCTGAGGAGGCTATGGATCACTTGTCCACGAGCCCGGATCGAGACCACCCCCAGGCGAATCGGCACGATGGCCGCCAGCCCCGGGAATCGTGTGCGGCCGATGGCCGACCGACCTCGCCGCGCGACGTTCCACCATGGCAGTCGATCCGGCACGAGTCGCGGCACACGATGCGCCGGACTGCCACCGTAGCGCCTACGCAGGGGCAGAAGCGGAGCCGATCGGTCGGGCCGTCGCCCGATCAGGCCATTCCGCATCCACCAGCCGCGCGGATCGCCGCGCGATCTGTCGCGAAGAAAAGACAAACCGCGGGCGCGGGTTGGGGAACCGCGGTTGCGGGTTCTACGCAGAACCTCCCGCTCGATTCCCGTACGCAAGCCGCGGGCGCGAGGCATCCCCAGGGCAATTCGCCCGATTCCGCTGAACTGCCCGCGGGCGCGGGTCGGGCATCCGCGATCGCGGATGGGTCGCCGTGGGTATCCGTCGATGAAACCCTAGGTAATCTGACACGGGAACCTGCGTATGAGGTTCAGGGTCCTGCGAGCGCGGACCCGTGTCATGACGAGGGTGCCGGGATCGAAGCCGATCCCGAGGCTTACGAGGGCTTGTCTTCGGATTACCTTCAGAAGGTGACCAACGTTGGATTGCAACCTCGGGATAAGTCCATTGACGAACTAACCACAATTTCGGCAGGAGAGGATCCCGAAAAGGTCTTTTACGTCGGAAAGGGCCTATCCGCCCAAGAACTGTCTGACCTTACGATCCTCCTGCAGAGAAACCGCGATGTGTTCGCATGGAGTCCCTACGAGATGCCCGGGATCAGCCCAGAGCTCACATGTCACAAATTGAATGTGAGTCCGAGCATGAAGCTAGTGGTGCAACGAGCCCGGCGGTCCTCTTTTCAACATGCCGAGGCTGTCATCGCTGAGATAAAGAAGCTGCAGGAAGCCGATGCAATCCGCGAAGTATGGTACCCGACGTGGCTAGCCAATACCGTCGTCGTTAAGAAAAAGATGGGAGATTGGAGAGTCTGCGTGGACTTTACTGACCTTAACAAGGCATGCCCTAAAGATCTCTTCCCTCTTCCGAAAATTGATCAGCTGGTGGACGCCACAGCAGGGCATGAGCGGATGAGCTTTTTGGATGCATACCGAGGATACCATCAAATTCCTTTGCATGAGGAGGATCAAGAGAAGACCGCATTCATAACTCCTCGAGGGATCTTTTGTTACAAAGTGATGCCTTTTGGATTAAAGAATGCAGGGGCAACCTTCCAACGTCTTGTGACTAAGTTATTTGATGAATACTTAGGAAAGACGGTTGAGGCCTACATTGACGATATGGTCGTAAAGAGTCGACAAGCATCGACCCACTTAGACGACTTGCAACGCGTCTTCGATGTGCTACGAGCCGCTCAAATGCGTCTAAACCCCGCCAAATGCGCTTTTGCGGTTGGCTCGGGGAAGTTCCTGGGGCACCTAGTGACCCGGAGGGGAATTGAAGCAAGCCCAGACCAAATTCGCGCTATAAATTCCCTAGTCAGCCCTAGAAACGTGAAGGAGGTGCAGAGATTGACCGGGATGGCTGCCGCTCTTAATCGGTTCATCAGCAGATCCTCGGACAAGTGCCACTCGTTCTTCAGAGCATTGAAGAAAAAGAGCACGTTCGAGTGGGATGACGATTGTGAGCGAGACCTTCAAAGGTTAAAGACTTACCTGCAATCGCCCCCGGTCCTCACCGTCCCTTTAAAGGGAGACGTCCTCAAAATCTACTTGGCCGTGTCATCTCGGGCGGTGAGCGCAGTGCTAGTCAAAGATGTCGGGAAGGAGCAACACCCCATATACTATACTAGCAAAACCCTGCTCGATGCAGAGACCCGTTACTCACCTATGGAGCAACTACTCTTAGCTCTGGTCACGGCTTCTCGCAAGTTGAATCACTATTTCCATGAGCATGCGATCCAGGTGGTAACCGGTTATCCTATTCGATCTCTTCTTGGCAGCTCCGACCTATCCGGACGGATTGCAAAGTGGGCCGTCGAGCTGGGCCAATACGACATCGAATACGTACCGCACACAGCTGTCAAGGGGCAAGTCCTGGCTGACTTCATCGCAGAGTTAACCGAGCCCGACGTAGGAAACGCGCAAGCAACACCCGCGAGCGCGGGCCGAGATTCCGCGATCGCGTGCGGACAAGCCGCGGGCGCGGGGCCAGAGGCCGCGGTCGCGGTACACCTCCAGAGCGTTTTGCCCGATCCTGCTGAACTGCCCGCAGGCGCGGGTCGGGCATCCGCGATCGCGGGTCAGTCCGATGGCAATCTAAGCCCGATTTCGCACGGTTGGGTCTTAGAGGTAGACGGGGCGAGAAACGTGCAGGGCTCGGGTATCGGGATCGTTCTCACATCACCGACCCAGGAAGCATTGCAGTTAGCCGTGCGGCTTGACTTCAACACCACCAACAATGAGGCCGAGTATGAGGCCTTGATCCTCGGTCTCGAGACTGTAGTAAACCTGGGAGTCCAGCGTTTACACGTATTCTCCGAATCACAGCTTGTCGTTAATCAAGTGCTCGGAGTCTACGAAACAAAGGGCGAGAAGTTGGCTAGATACGCCGAGCGAGCCCGAGCCATGATGGCGTCTTTCGAGCACATCGAGGTCAAGCAAAGATCGCGAAGGATGAACCAGGCAGCAGACGCGCTGGCCACTCTAGCATCCTTATCGGAGAAGTCGCTTGCTTCCACCATCAGACTAGAGACGTCCGGATGTCCTCTGGCACAGGACGACGTCAGTTTGCTAATGATAGGCGAAAGTCCCGCTCTGAACGAGCTTCCGGAAGGCGGAGAGGTAGAGGATTTAGGATGGCAAGAACCCTTGATCCGCTACCTTAAGGAGAACGTGCTCCCGCAAGATCCTCAAGCGGCCCGAAAGACTCGCGCGAGGGCAGGAAGATTCTGGATATCGCCAGAAGGAATCCTGTTCCGAAGGTCTTTTGGTGGACCCTATCTGAGATGCGTCGCTCCCGCAAAGGTTGAGCCCCTTCTCTACGAACTCCACGAGGGGAGCTGCGGGATACACGCCGGAGGTCGTAGCCTGGCAGCGCGTGCTCGCACTCAGGGATACTGGTGGCCCTACATGCAAAAGGATGCGGAAGCTTACGCCCGACGGTGCGCGAAATGCCAGCATTTTGCCCGTCTGACGCATTTGCCTGCAGAAGACCTTCACACCATCACGAGCCCTTGGCCGTTCGCGCAGTGGGGACTGGACATCGTCGGTCCATTCCCTAAAGCCCCCGGAAACGTGCGGTACCTCATCACCGCTACCGACTACTTCACTAAGTGGGTCGAGGCCAAGCCCCTGGCTAACATCCGTGACTCGGATACGCGCAAGTTCGTTTGGGAAAACATTATTACCCGCTTCGGGATTCCAAAGGCGCTTATATCCGACAACGGGACGCAATTCAACAACGCAAACTTCCGTGAGTATTGCAAAGGCTGGGGCATCCGGAACATCTATTCATCCGTGGGCTACCCTCAGTCGAACGGACAAGCGGAGGCGACGAACAAGATTATTGTAGACGGACTCAAGAAACGTCTCGATCAGGCAAAGGGACGATGGGCGGAGGAGCTTCTGGCCATCCTATGGGCATATCGCACCACTCCCCGAAAGTCAACAGGCGAGTCTCCCTTCGCCATGACTTACGGCACGGAGGCAGTCATCCCGCTGGAGGTGGGATTCCCGACGATACGGACAACCCTCAGCCGGGACCAAAACGACGAGGCTCTCGCCAGGAGCCTCGACTTCGCCGAAGAGCGGCGAGAGGCCGCAGCGGTGCGCCTCGCAGCCTACCAAAGTGCCGTTAAACGAGTCGTCGCGCGACGAGCTCGTCTACGGAGCCTCCAGGTTGGCGAATTAGTGCTTCGGATGGTCATGGGGAGCGCACGCGACCCCACTGACGGGAAGCTCGGACCAACTTGGGAAGGGCCATACGTAGTAGCCGCGGCCTTGGGGCAAGGAGCATACGTGCTGAAGCACTTGGATGGTCGACCAGTGCCGCGCACATGGAATATAGCGAAATTGAGAAAATTCTACCCCTGAGAAAAGTGCGAGGTTCATCATGCTAGTAACGGCGCGCCACCTTTTTCGTCTTCTTTTTGTTTGTTTTCATTTCAAACGATTTTGTTTTTAATAAAAAATCCCGGGAACTCTTTTTCATATCTTTTTGATTTCAAGTGTTTTTTCCTAGCATGGGGGGCCGAACACTCAACTCAGGGTCGGAATAGCGCAGTTTGTGCACCATCACACGTGTGGCGCAGGTCACGCGTTGTACGAGCGCGTTTGGCCAATGAATATACGAATATACGAATGTATGAATATACGAATAAGAGCACCTAATCCGCATGGCCACTCACCGCTTAAGCTCCGGCCCCTATACACGGGATAGTACAAGGTACACGAGTATAGGGTTCCGGAGGGGGCAATTGTAGGCGGGCATGATTCCATATCAATTAGTTAGCATTTATTTCTCTATCTTATTTATTTTTCTATCCATATTTATTATGCTTTATCCTTTAATAGGGTAGTTACTCTAGCTAGGATATTATTTATGGAGGAGAATCTTATCTTCGCCTGAGATAGGATATTTGGTTGACTTAGGGAGCAAGGCATCGCCCTAACCCTAGTGGGCCGATCCCCTAGAGGCGCGCGCCCCCCTTGTCCCTCTCCTCTATAAATACACATGTATACCATGTGGAAGGTAGGTTCTAAGCCATCGCTCTGCCTGACGCCTTTTAATCGACATTGTACCTATTCTGACTTAAGCATCGGAGGTGGATTAGGGGTTGCTCGCCCCTTGATCCATTGTCTTGCAGGTCATTGAAGGCGAAGAGGCTAGGAGAAGAAGCTTGAAGAAGAAGGTCATTGAAGAAGGAGTGGAAACTTGTACACGGCATATTTTGTGTACTAATAGATGTCTATGGATTTGGTGGTGGAGATCGATGGTAAGGATGCAATTGGGAGCGCAAACTCACTTCTATGGAGAGTACTTTTAGATGGGAGTTTAGGGTTTCAGACGACCAAGTTAAAAAGGTCTAGTTTTGCACTTCAAATTTTTCTGATCCCGCCTGTTGGACCCTGGCCTAACAGCCTACAAAGTTCTCTAGCGCGGGCCACACGAAGCCCAGCAGAGACGAGGTTCTAGAAGGCAGTCCGAGTAACGAGTTACGAAATCAACATATTTGCCCGTCAAGATATAAGATAGATGACAATTCTATCTTATAAGGGTTCCTTTTATCTTATGTAAACGGAATTATATCATATCTAGGAAAATTCTATCTACTAGATGCGTATCTATCTAGTTAGTACTCTATCTTGTAAACACTCTATCTTCTAGGCATCCCCTATATATACAAGGGGAGGGTCATGCATTGTACACGTTGACGTTTGCACACGTCCACACACATTCACACATGATCATACACGATCAATCAATACAAAATACATACGTCTTTTCACAAATTCTTTCGTTCTTTGCTTTGTTCAAGCCCGATCTAGGCCAAGGGATCACCAATCTTGCTTGGTAGATTTCTGGCTCTAACAATTTGGCGCCCACCGTGGGGCACAGAATTTGGCAAATCACGAACGAAAGCAAACAACTTTCGGTACAATCGACATCATATACTCGTTTTCACACGACCGGTCGGCTCTACAACCAGATTGCGATCCCGGGTTGCACCGCCAGACCTACTGGAATGGCGAACTGCCCAAATCGCACGACGCGTGGATAGAAGACGAAGAAGTTATTCCAAACGAAAGCATACAACTTTCGGTCCAATTAACATCCATGTCAGTAGCAGAAGACAGCAACAAGAATCAAAACATTGCTGGAAATGCCCAGCACAAAGAACAATAGGAGAAAACTCGGAGCGTACAAGGTGACTAGTCATCGACACCATCCAGAGATTCTCCAGCAGAAATCAAAGCTACATCAAACGCTTCCACACCGGAGACAACCAGTCAGAGATCCTAGACACAATCACAGTTTTTACACACGATCGGAGTTTCTACACGCGATCGGAGTTTCTAAGACGGAGTATCTAGATGCGATCGTAGTTTTTACACGCAATCGGAGTTTCTCGACAAGAGAACTAGCTATGACACCCATCTAACTGTCTTACTTGGAGAGCAAGTCAATCCAGTTGATTGCTGGATTGCTTCCAGATACTTCTAGAAAAATCACAGGGGTTATACATTGATGATCGCCAAAGAAACATCTAGATGGGTAGAGGCTCCGACGCCATACCTTGGAGAAATACAACGCGAAACCAGCCCGGACACAACCATGACGAATCGACCTAGATGACACTTCTAGAGTCAAGATCACGTTCCAGTCCTTCATATACTGGTTTCCTCGTTCCTTTATCTCGCAACTCATTCTATACTTTTATTTTGCTGAAAGATCATCTCTCTTTCTTACAAGCATCGATCTTTTACGCTCATACATATTTACTGCTCACTAGTCTTAATTACTAGACACAATGATAAATCGCTTGATCGGAACATGATTAATTGATCTATGTTTTTAAGGATATTCTAAGACTCCTCCTAGACTAATGTTTTACATTTACTCTTATGCCCGAGAGACAGGAACCCCACATACGGGAATTCACGACCTTTTGTGATAGCAAAAGATCCGTGCCCTCAGGTTATGCGACACCTAGATGACCTAGCAGGATTTCCACATCTTCAATGCTCAGGTGGAATACTTACACATCGACTACGTAAGAAAGGCTCGTGCCAGCACCAGGCACTGGTTATCCACAAAACTTCAAAGTTCATAAGAAAGTGGTACATTATTCACCCAACTTTGCATTCTAGATAACAGTTCTTGCATTTAGCATTAGTTGAAACACTATTGTTCTTTCCTTTCTTTGCAATTCCTTCGGCATATTACATACTTGAAGATTATTCGCAAACTTAGGATGGACATTGTCGTGCAGAAGCCAGCACGACACAAAGTCTTCCCCCCCTAGGGTACCTACCCAATAGTCCTGATCAGACTAGTTACGGGTTACAACGTTATTGCGCAAACACTGCCTACCAGGCAGTCCCCCTGGAACGGTTACAAAACATAGCCTACCAGGCAGTCCCCCTGGAACGGTTACAAAACTTATCCTACCAGGCAGTCCCCCTGGTATGATTACAAACGTATGTTCTCGCAAATCTCGCGGAAGATATCCCGCAAATCTCGCGAGAAAGGATATAATAGGCCCATAAGTTGACCTAGGCATTTATCGCCAGATTATCCCACAAATCTCGTGGACGTAACGATTAGGCCCATAAGTTGACCTAGGCATTTATCGCCAGTGTTGCAAATCTCGCAAGGCAAAATTCGCACGAAACAATGGATCCATAAAACATATCCTACCAGGCAGTCCCCTTGGGACGGTTACAAAATTGTCCTACCAGGCAGGTCCCCCTGGAACGGTTGCAAAACATATATTACCAGGCAGTTCCCCCTGGTATGGTTACAAACACATATTGCCAGACAGTTCCCTCTGGTATGAGTACAAACATATCCTACCAGGCAGTCTCCCTGGAACGGATACAAATACATTCTACCAGGAAGTTTCCCCTGGAACGACTTACATTCTATCAGGAGGTTTCCCCTGATACGACTTGCATTCTCCCAGGAGGTTTCCCCTGGGATGACTCTCACTCTACCAGGAAGTTTCACCTGGAACGAATCCCACCTTACTAGGAGGTTTCCCCTAGTACAGTTACAAAACATACCCTACCAGGCAGCCCCCCTGGAACGGTCAAGAAATATCCTACCAGGCAGTCCCCCTGGAACGGTTACAAATATATCCTACCAGGCAGTTCCCCTTGGAACGGTTATAAAACCCACACAACGCACACGGATTAATCCACAGGAAAGCTACACAACATATCCTATCAGGTAACCTCCCTAGGACGGTTACAAATCACCCTACCAGGCGGTCCCCCTGGTACGGTTACAGAACAAAATATCAAACCAGGCAGTTCCCCTTGGTATGATTGCGAGAACAAAACGGTTGTACAACCTAGATAACCTATCAAACGGTTGACATCTTGAGCTAACGTTAGCACATCGTCAAACAAGCTTGTTTAGTGATATCACAACAACGACCGCTGAGACGCACTAAAGGACTCTGCCACAAACGCATGCACCGCTCGAGCAAATACACACGTAAGTCTCTAAATACAATCTCTAGAGGTCGACTACCCTTTTCTAGACACGGTACCTAGAATACATACCCATCCTAAAAGCATCCGCGATCACGTAAGTCGGGTACGAATTGACTCCCTACTAGGCAGTTCCCCCTGGTATGGTTACAAGAACTTCCTACCAGGCAGTTCCCCCTGGTATGGTTACAGAAACATATCACCAGACAGTTCCCTCTGGTATGAATTCACATACATATTACCAGGCAGTTCCCCCTGGTATGGTCGCAAGAACATCTAACCAGGCAGTTCCCCCTGGTACGATTTGCGTACTGACAAAGCTCTAGAGCATACTCGCATCGAGTAACCACTATTGCGGGACGCCGCATCACACTTACGTCTGGGGTACAACCCTAGACCAAACTTACAAAAAACACTTTCAAAACATGCATCGACCCATGCCCTGCCATCGAAGAACGAGTGTACCGTTCAACAAAAGACAAAAGCGGAGCAGTCATTTCTGGTACAGACTGTAGAGATACACCTCCCTACTTCGGAATAGGAACCATTAGACATGGCTTGCCTATATTATCGAAAGGTGATCGTAATACTGATTAACCTTCTCATTACTACGACATCAACTCCCTCCATACAACTAGAAGACGATACAGTAGAATGATCGGTCCGGGATCGGAGGGTCTCACAATTTAAATTTATAAAACCGAACCTCACTTGTAGTAAAGAGGTAGGGTGTCGAACACACGGGAGTTCGTGCGTCGAGAGTACCCGAAAAGACTCAAAAGAGGAGAAAATAAAGACAAAACGAAGGTAAACAAAAGAGATCTCCTCGGACCGACACATGTCACTTCGGTCCGAGGTAGGATCGAGGTCAAGATGGTCGGGACCGACGTGGTGCAAGTCGGGCCCGAGGTACTGGGTATCTCGGTCTTGAACAATTAGTAGATCGGTCTTGGGTTTTTGGGTTCCTCCCCCAACTAGACTTGGATATTCTTCCTCAATTCAATCAATAAGTGTTTGATTCTAGTGAGATCGAGGTTGTTCGCCTCAAATCCCTCCAATCTACACCTCGACCCAAGGGAGCTTTCGCGTCACCTTCGATGCTAGAGACTTGTGATGAGTTCGAGACCACTTTCGCTTACTCTTACCAAACACAAGCTCTAGATCCCTTGCTTTCACAAGAGAATTGAAGCTCAATGTAGAGAGGATTCACAAATCAAGCACTCAAGGCTATGGAATTGGGGTTTTCTACCCAAATCTAGCTAGGGGGTTCCCCCTTAGCCCAAGACTATGGAATCTACTCCATATGGTAAGAGAAAAGCATAATCAAAATGGAAATCAAGCAAAACTCAATCATCAACATCCAATCAAACTCCAATTGCATTCAAAATCAAAGTTTCTACAAAATCCAAGTCTTAATTCTACTAGATCAAAGCAAAACAAAGTACAAAACTCACAAATCCTCCTCTCTTCTCCACCGATCTCTCCTTCTCTTCCTTCTCTTCTCTTCTCCTTGCTCTCCAAGTCCTCCTTGAGCCTTTGAGAGTGAATTTGGGTTGGTGTTGTGTGTGCCACTCGTCCCCCTCACACTTCACACTTCTAATTGATCACTAATCACCTCTCTTAACCTTCTCTTTGGATTGGGGACCAAGTAATCCCAATTTAGAAAGGGGCAAATGTGGAAAGTTGCTAAAAATATGCCTTGGGGAACAATCCAATCCAATGCCGACTTGGACCGACACGGGACGACCTCGGGCCCGACATTGGGAACGTCGGTCCGGTTCACTGGGTGCTCGATCTCGGGCCCGACTTGGTGTATCTCGGTCCAAGGCCTCGATCCTCGTCTTCTTCCTTGGTTTCCTTTGGTTCCACTTCATTCTTGGCTTGGCTCTTGTACTCCTTGACTTGGCTCCTTCATTAGCTCCTCGAAATTGTCCTCATTCTTGCCATTTTACCTACAAAAACAAACAAACTCGCATAGTTTCCGACTCTTGAAGAAAACCGGGAACTAAGCTAAAAAGGAAACAAAACTAACAAGGAATAGAATGAAAAACACATATTTACAAGGGAAATCAACTACTAAAACACCTCCAAAATGAGAGACATCAGAATACCCCATACTTAAACTTGCTTGTCCTCAAGCAATAACAATGTAAGCAAGACCGAAGCACAATCTTCAAGTAAAGCCTCATATGAAAAATCAAGTAAGCATAAGTGATAGACATGCTAGCAAGATTACGTCATCACACATGATCAAGTGTTCAAGGAATAAAGTCTAATGCAACCAAGCCTCACTTTAGGTATGTGGAAATGTGTATCACTCATCATGTGTTTAGGCTTAGCAATGAACACTCAAACTCATCAAACATGCAAGTAAAGGCTTTACCATTGAAGCTAATATCACCAATTCCTCCACCTAGAGATGCCTATCACAATGCACACAAAGAATATGAACTGGGCTCAATGGAGGTCCTCAAAGAGGTTCCATTCGGCCGGGTTGTAATGGGGCTTTTGGTATTTCTCAAGGTGGGAATCATTTTGGTCTTGTGGTGCTTACAATGGGGATTGAACTTTCCAGTCTCTCACCAACTCACCAAATTATTCCACTTTCAACTTCACACTCCAAAAGACTTTGATTTTTCTCTTTTCTTTTCTTTCAACCCACTTTTTTCACTAAACATTCCACTTCATCTTTTCACTAAACTTTTTGTTGGATTTTTCTCACTTTTTCCACTAGGATCGACTTGCACTAAACTCGGGCCCGATGTGCACTTTAACTCGGTCGGTACCCTTTTCTTACACTTAAGCACTTTGCTTTCAATCCACTATTTTTCCAACTTTTCTTTCTTTCTTTACAACAAAGATGCACTACCCACTTGGTTTATAACTCCATTTTTCGCCCTTAACCAAAGAGAATCTCAACTCTCCAAATATTCTTCCAAACCTCTCACTAAAGTCCAATCCCATAAGGGTCAAGTCATATAGGCTAGGAATCATATTTTTGAGGAGTTTCAAACAAAGGTCTAAGGCTAAAACGGGGCTACAAACAACGGTTTATCTTCAAGGTAGGATATGGAACATTGTGTGACTAAATGAAATAAAGTTCAAATCATTGTGACAAATCATAGAGCAAATCTCATATTGGTCTTGGAAAATAGATAAACACCTCAATAGCAAGTTTTATTAAGCATGCATGAGCTAATAACACAAGAAAATGAGGGATATGCAATATGAACAAGCATCCCTAAAATGGCCAAAAATCATCTCACAAGGTTCACTCATACTTAGTTGCATCAAAACTCATCCTAGAACTCACGTGCTCAATAAAAACATGCAAGACATCATATCACGTCAAAAATAACATCCATTTAGAGGCTAAACTATCCAAAAATATGCAAAGGAATTTACATGCTCACATCATCATTAGCTTTCATTTGGACATCTAAAATTGGAAATTCCTAGTCCTAAAACAAAATCTTTTTGACATTTTTCACATAAAATTTTTCGAATTTTTATGATTTTTTTGCAAGAATTTTCTCAAACAAAGCAAACAAACTCATCCATTCATGCCATAAAATTCAATCATCATCCTCATACAAATCATGCCACTATCCAAAATGAAACATCCCTTAAACAAGAAACAAGAAACTACACATAAACATGGAATTATGAGCTACTAACCCACCCCATACTTCAAATTTTGATGTCCTCATCAAAAGAAATCAAAACTCAAAAGTAAGGAGAAGAGTAAAGAGAGCTCATAATTTCCTTATTCTTGAATGGCAAGTGGAGGCTTAGTTTGGAGGGTGGCCACGGCGTTGTCTCCTTTGGAGCCGGGCGTGTCGCTCTTGCTCGTACACTCGATCATTGAAGGGGTCTTGGCTTGGCGGTTGGATTGGTGGCGCAGGAGGTGTCCATTGATCTTCACGGGATGAGAAATTCCCGAACATCCACTCATTGAAACTTGCTTGGACGGTCCACCTTTGATCTTCGGCCGCCCTCAAGTCCTCCACTTCACGTCTAGTGTAGGCAATGTTGCGGTTCACCTCCTCAAATTGCACTTGAAAGTCTTCTTGGTGGTGGAAAAGTTGTTGTTGTTGGAAGTTGAGATGTTGTTGTTGAAGGTTGATGTGGTGTGCCTCTTGAAGCATACTTGATTGTTGAAGTTGGAGATGCGACAATTGGTTTGCCAAGAAATTCATGTCCACCGATTGGTTAGGCTCGGGGAACACCATTCCGGGCCCGTACCATTGGGCATACCCCTCATATCCTCCGTAGTTTGGTGGTGCTTGGTGTGCTCCACTTCCCTCACCCCTCTCGAAGTGGCGTGGGACCGGATCGGGCAAAAACACGTCGGACCGACGTTGATGGACATCGGGGCCGACTTGTGAAGCACCTCGGTCCAAGAGAGTAGGTGCGTGGTCGTTGAGCAAATGTTGGTAACCACCTTCTTCTTCTTCTTCTTCACCTCTAGGCACGTCCACATCCATGTCGTCTCTCCTCACAAACTCATATTGGTTGGGCTCCTCCTCTTCGGTGTCTGGGGATGCTTGAGGTGAAGTAAAGCGGATGTGTTGAGCTCGTCTCCTAACCTCAAGTGTCCCCTCCGGCTCTCCATAAGGATTGACGTTCCCCGCCCACACTTGATACCAATTGTAGTAGCAAGTGAGGTCGAAGAGTCGAGGCTCCAAGGGAACGTGCACATTGTTGAAATTGGAGTGCAGGGCTAAGTAAGTAGAGGCGCCGGTCACTAGCTTCTCCTTGATAATGTTTGCCTTCTTGAAATACTTGAGGTCCATGAACTCCACACCATTTGGGGCCGGTGTGTAGGTAGACAAGTCCACCTCAAGACGGTGAGCTAACCGGGCAATCATGCCTCCGAAATAGATCCATGAAGAACTTTGGAAGTCCCTCACCATCTTCACCCATTCCCATGTGAGGTTCATCGGCTTCTCACTCTCAAACAACATCTCATAGAGTATCATGGCCTCCTCCTTCATAGGCTTGCTCAATTCATGTCTAGCAAAGATAGAACAACCCAAGGCTCGGATCATAACTCGGAAGAGTGGGTTGGCTATCTCATTAGTCGATGCTCCTTTCCTCATCTCGCTCTTTCCGGCCAAAAACTTCCAAAGGTAGTCGACCTTTTCATTGTCAACATAAGCCTCATCTCTTGTAAATGGTAACCCGAAGTAGGTAGCCAAGTTCCGGAGAGAAACTTCATGCAACTCGTTGCCCATTTGGAAGGAGATCATGCCTTCACTCTCGACCCCTTCAGAAGTGCACTTGAATGTCGCCATGAATTCGGACGTCAAGGCGGGGTAGTGAGTGTTGTTCCACCTTAGCAACACATTGAGCCCTATGTGATTTTAGCACCGAGCAAGAGCCTCATTCATGTTCATCTTTTGAATTGACTCCCAATCTAACCACCGGGTGTGGTGAGATAGACCCATGACACGCTCATACTCTCTAGCATCATCCTCATCCTCAATACGCACATCATCCATCCTTTGGACTCTCTTAGACGACTTCTTGGACTTCTTGGTGGCTTTCTCCATCCTTGAAGAAGATGCTCGGGTAGACATGGTACCTACACACAATCAAAACCAAAGAACTCCAAGATAAAATCTATACAACCACAACATAATCACAAGCTTCCATCACAAACAACTCATCATGCAAAGAAATAACCACAAGGGTGGTCGATCTCGACCCTAGAGGGGGGTCGATCCTGAGATTATACACATGAACACTCACCATGCAAAGAGATAACCCCATACTTGCACTTGACACACTCAATCCACAAAATTCAATCATGCATGAACTAAGATTCACATATCAATGGTCAAGGCTCAAGACATATCATGAATAGCATGCTATAACCAACATTCAAGCTCATGAAATCCTAAATTCACACAAAAGAAGCTCGAAAAACGTCGGACCGACTAACAGGGGACATCGGGTCCGAGGTTGGGGACCTCGGTCCGAGTTGCTGGACCGACGTTGAACATCGGTCCCGAGGTACTGGGTACCTCGGACCGAGTCCATTCCGACTTCTCATCCTAGATTCATCCATGCAACACACTATCATGTCCCTAAAATCCAAAATCAACCATTTCTCATCATCAATCGAAGTTCTAAGTGGGATTTAGCAACAATTAAGCACAAATTTCACAATGCAAGCAAATCACCATGGATGCTCAAATATCAAGCCCAAGCTCACTCAATCATGGCATATCCCAAATCTAGCAATGAAAGCATGAAATTCACAAAGAATCAAGTAGAGATTGAGATTCACATACCAAATATGAAGAAAACAAGAACTTCTAGCAAGCAACTCTTAGAACTCAAATTTCCTCTTCTAGATCTAGAAGAAGGATGTAGATCTATGGGATTTGGGTGGGATTTTTGGCTTTTGGTTCAATGCTTGGGTATGCTAGGGTATGGATCGAGATCTTGTGGTGAGGTTGCTTTGAGGATCGACTATGGTGGGGATGGGGATCGATTTGGGTTTTGAGAGAGAATTGGGTATTTTGGGAAAGTAGTTATGGGGGTGATGATGTTAGGTAAGGGAAAAGGCTCTTAAATGGGGAAGAAGACAAAGGTGGGTCAAGAGGGTATAGTAGGAATTTCCATAAAGTCAAGGTCCAACATGGGTCGGCATAACTGGACCGACGTCGGGCACCTCGGGCCCGAGGTACTGGGTACCTCAGTCCTACCCGATTTTGGTTCCTAAAAATCTCACGACTTGGTTACTTCTATCCACAAGTTCTTGCATCATTTCCACAAATACCACACATGCTAATGAAGCTCACACAACACATATTTCCACAAAATACAAGCTAGAGAAGAGATTAGGACTAATCTAAGCTAAGGCAAAAAGAAACAAGCTAGAAACTACGAAAATGAATCTACTAAACCCGGGTTGCCTCCCAAGGAGCGCTTCTTTAACGTCATTAGCTTGACGTCTAACCTCTACCCTTCAAGGAGGGTGAAAAACGGTGAATTGATCCTCCTTGCCATGTGCTTCTCCACAATCCTCATAGCCAAAGTGCCACCATTTGTGTTTGATGAAAGTGTGGCATCCAAATCCTCCATCGTCCGTCTCCTCCAAAGTGTAGCTTGGCATCTCTTGCATCAACTCATCTTGCATTTTATCACCTACACCACAAAAGTCTAAAGAATTTCTAGGAGACTCAATGACATCATAACTCAACTCATCTTGCAAATCATCTAAGCAAAGATAATTATCTCCTAAATCCTCTTTCAAATCATCTAAGCAAATGAAAGACTCTCCCACATCAAAAGGATATAGATTAGGATACTCTTCATGATTTGGTGGGTTATCTCCATCTCTTGTCTCATCTTGGATTTGAACATCGACCATGTCATGGTCTCTCAATGGCACTTCCTCTCTTGTGGACTCCAACTTCTCCCTCTTGCACTTGGCATTTTCCTCTAGTTTCAAAATTGCCAATGCATCCGGTTCATTAAGGGCCTTGTTGAAATGGAACTCCACTTTCTCCTCGCCAATCTCGAAGGTGACTTTCCCATTCCTCACGTCAAACTTTGCACCCGCCGTAGCTAGAAACGGCCTTCCGAGAATAATGGGCACCATCGGATCCTCTTTCATGTCTAAGATCACAAAATCATCGGGCACAAAATATCTTCCCACTCTAACCGGGACGTCATCAAGAATTCCGGTGGCTTTTGTTGATGAACCATCGGCTATGGTAAGACTCATATCAACCGGCTCCATATCTCCGAGGTTATCCCTTCTCCATATGCTCATGGGCATAACCGAAATACTTGCTCCTAGATCACAAAGAGCTTTGAAATTTTGGGATCCAATCCCTACGGTGATGGCAAATCTTCCGGGATCACCAAGCTTTTGAGGTAGCTCCAATATCTTCACCTCGTCTTGCATCTCAACAATTGACCTCTTCTTGCTCAAGATTTCCTTCAAGAACTTTGCATAAGATGGCATCTCACTTAGAGCATCGGTGAAAGGATGGTGATGTTCAAGCCTTGCAAAAGCTTCAAGAACCGCTTGAACTTGCCCTCAACAATCTCCTTGGGCTTCTTCATAGGATATGGAAGAGTAGTGCCATTTTGCTTCTTGCTTGGATCAACCTCCTTGGATCGATCTTTCTCAACAAATCCACCCTGGACCGACGTTGGGAGTACCTCGGGACCGACTTCAGGGACATCGGTCCCAAGGCAAAGAACTTCCGGGCACGTCGGGCCGACTTCAGGGCAAGTCGGACCCGAGTTGGGTTCAACCTCGGTCCACTCCAGGGGACTTCCTCCATTCTCCGGATCGACATCTGGGTACGTCGGACCCGAGGTGCTGGGAACCGCAGTCCGGCTCTCTTCTCTTGATCTTGGAACTTGTGGCTCGGGCAAACTCCGTCCACTCCTCAATCCTATGGCTCGAACTTCGTTTTGCTGTTGTGGGGCACGGGGATTCTCCTCGGGTCGGCCCGGGAGTCTCCCTTCCTCTCTTGGAAGTTGATTCGCCATGTGAACAAATTGGTTGTTCACTTGCCTTCTCCAAACACCAAACTCTTTGAATTGAGTCTCTATGTTGGTCACTTGGTTCTTCAAATCTTGAGCCCATTGTGGTGTTTGCTCATAGAATCCCGGAGGTCGGTATGGTGGTTGTTGGGCTCTTGGCTCGTTTTGGTTGAAGTTGTTGTTGTAGCCACTTGCTTGCCCTTGGTTCCACCTTCCTCCATTGTTGAAATTGGATCTCCGTCCGAAATTTCTTTGGACATAATGAGCCTCCTCAATTTGTTCCGCCAACCGAACTTGGCGCTCATTTGGGCACTCGTGTGCTCCATGCTTCAAAGAACCACACTCTTCACATGCTCTTGTGGTTTGTTGGGCATAACTCATCTTCCTCCTCATTTTGTTCAATTCATCCTCCAAGAATTGGATCTTCACATCTTTGTCCACCTCTTCACTTTTGGGATCGTAGAGCTTCTTCGGACCTTCTCCATGGACTCTCGCTTCCTTGCTCAAATTGCTAACCCCATACATCGCCTCATAATCCGAGAGTTTGTCCAACAACTCCCATGCTTGTTCCGGCGGCAAATCTATGAACCCACAATCGGTATGAAGGTTCAATTTATCCTTGGTGGCGGTGTTGATTCCTTGGAAGAAGATGTCTTGAAGGACATAGGGTTGTTGACCATGTGTCGGACACGCCCTCAACATCTCTTTGAACCGGTCCCATGCCTCGAAAAGTGGCTCGTGAGCTCCTTGTTGGAAACTAGCAATCTTCCTTCTAAGCTCCGTCATCAAGAACGCTTCATTTAGGGCCCTCCATGACGTGATGGATCGAGGTGCTTGACTCTCCAACCAATGCAAAGCCTTGCCTCCCAAAGACCACTTGAAGGCTTTGAGTAGCACATACTCAAGTGTCTCGTCATCCGTGGAAATGGTCTCACAAAGGTCCTTGAATTGCTTCACATGCTCGATCGGACACTCATTCGGCCTCCCTTGGAATTGCTCTCTCTTGATGAGTGAGATAAATTGAGTTTTTATCTCAAAATTCCTTGACACCTCCGGCAAGACGATGGCCGGCTCCGGGACCTTCAACTCCGGATGCATGTATTGTCTAGCATTCTGGGGTTGAGTGTTGATTTGGGCCTCCAACCTTATCCTTTGCTCCCTCTCTCTACGGGCCTCGGCATCTCGGTTTGCCATCTCAATTTGCATTCGAGCCATGTCGGCTCTCATCCTCTCAAACTCCTCATCTCGGGCTTGGTCCGCCATCCTCTTCTTCTTACGGGCTTGCCTTAGAATACTCTCCGGGTCACACACAAAGTCGAGCTCAAGGGTTCCTCGGACGGAACTAGCTCGCATGCACCTACAACCAAAAACACAAACAAAAACCAAATCAAAACAAACAAGGGGTTTTGGCTAGTCCCTCACCCAAATCACTACCAAAATGAAAGACTCAACAAAGATGGGTACCTTGAACAAGTAGAACTCCCCGGCAACGGCGCCAAAATTCTGATCGGTCCGGGATCGGAGGGTCTCACAATTTAAATTTATAAAACCGAACCTCACTTGTAGTAAAGAGGTAGGGTGTCGAACACACGGGAGTTCGTGCGTCGAGAGTACCCGAAAAGACTCAAAAGAGGAGAAAATAAAGACAAAACGAAGGAAAACAAAAGAGATCTCCTCGGACCGACACAGGTCACTTCGGTCCGAGGTAGGATCGAGGTCAAGATGGTCGGGACCGACGTGGTGCAAGTCGGGCCCGAGGTACTGGGTATCTCGGTCTTGAACAATTAGTAGATCGGTCTTGGGTTTTTGGGTTCCTCCCCCAACTAGACTGGGATATTCTTCCTCAATTCAACCAATAAGTGTTTGATTCTAGTGAGATCGAGGTTGTTCGCCTCAAATCCCTCCAATCTACACCTCGACCCAAGGGAGCTTTCGCGTCACCTTCGATGCTAGAGACTTGTGATGGGATCGAGACCACTTTCGCTTACTCTTACCAAACACAAGCTCTAGATCCCTTGCTTTCACAAGAGAATTGAAGCTCAATGTAGAGAGGATTCACAAATCAAGCACTCAAGGCTATGGAATTGGGGTTTTCTACCCAAATCTAGCTAGGGGGTTCCCCCATAGCCCAAGACTATGGAATCTACTCCATATGGTAAGAGAAAAGCATAATCAAAATGGAAATCAAGCAAAACTCAATCATCAACATCCAATCAAACTCCAATTGCATTCAAAATCAAAGTTTCTACAAAATCCAAGTCTTAATTCTACTAGATCAAAGCAAAACAAAGTACAAAACTCACAAATCCTCCTCTCTTCTCCACCGATCTCTCCTTCTCTTCCTTCTCTTCTCTTCTCCTTGCTCTCCAAGTCCTCCTTGAGCCTTTGAGAGTGAATTTGGGTTGGTGTTTTGTGTGCCACTCGTCCCCCTGACACTTCACACTTCTAATTGATCACTAATCACCTCTCTTAACCTTCTCTTTGGATTGGGGACCAAGGAATCCCAATTTAGAAAGGGGCAAATGTGGAAAGTTGCTAAAAATATGCCTTGGGGAACAATCCAATCCAATGCCGACTTGGACCGACACGGGACGACCTCGGGCCCGACGTTGGGAACGTCGGTCCGGTTCACTGGGTGCTCGATCTCGGGCCCGACTTGGTGTATCTCGGTCCAGGGCCTCGATTCTCGTCTTCTTCCTTGGTTTCCTTTGGTTCCATTTCATTCTTGGCTTGGCTCTTGTACTCCTTGACTTGGCTCCTTCATTAGCTCCTCGAAATTGTCCTCATTCTTGCCATTTTATCTACAAAAACAAACAAACTCACATAGTTTCCGACTCTTGAAGAAAACCGGGAACTAAGCTAAAAAGGAAACAAAACTAACAAGGAATAGAATGAAAAACACATATTTACAAGGGAAATCAACTACTAAAACACCTCCAAAATGAGAGACATCATAGAACAAGACCGAACGGTCTCTTCTAGATACAACCTCTAGAACACATCTTTCCTGAGTTGCTAGACTCGGTATGCTTACTTATCCAAGACGATGGATTTTGACATCTATCAAGTTTCCGGTTAGTTAGACAAGCGCCATGGAGACGCCCTCGGCGACACATCGATGGTCACCTCTAGTCTAAGCCTATACGCTATGACTCTAAGACCATAAAGTACTTATTGAGTGTTACAAAACACACATACGCATTGAAGCATAACTGCCTATACAAAGGGCCGACATGGGTAGACATGGAATTCAAGATACATGGGGTATGGAGCATCGCCCCACAACACCAGGTATGGTACTAGTACCACACACCAAGAAGTACCTCATCAGCATCAACAAGACGGAGTTATTACCAGACAGAAACAAGTGCTAGCAAGGGAGAACATAAACAAAGCTACGCAAAAGAGTTCTCTCAAGCAGAAGGCAGGGGAACGCAGAAACTCTTACAAGGTGAAGACATCACAACACCGCTACAACGAAACTTCTCAGCTTAAGGATGCAACACACCATGAAGTCAATTCAAGACAAGTGTTCTAACACACGAAACAATAACCACACAGGGGTACTTGAAGAGTCCAGAGATCTACAACTGCTCGTGAACGTTTCTGGATCAGCAAACTGGAAATCATTGAAGCACTTCCATCCTAGCTGATTATCTCTTACCTAAGACAGGGGTTTGAGTACATTCTGGAAGGCCTCAAACGACACTATATTCACTATTTTGTCTGGGGTACGTTTACAAGGTACAAGGCCTTACAAAAGCTCCTAGTACTGAGGTACTGGGGTAGAGACACATAGCAGAGTTGTTCTTCATCAGCAACATATCAAGAAATACTCAAGGCGAAGCTTCATCAAATACTAAGCAACCACGCCAACTACCACATTGACCAAACACTAGACATGTAAAACCAACCAGTTTTATTACCTTCAGAAGTCACTTCGGGACGCAGTTTTCAAGACATAAGCTTTCACGCTGAGACATATTCTTCAGTTTCTTAAACATCTACCAAGAATGTTCAAACTCTAGAATCCTCTTTGACGATGGTTCTGGACAAGTCAGCAAGGCTTTAACACAACAAAGACTTCGACGACACATTACGAATCGGCTTCCAACTCCATAGTGGATCTGGATTTACAACCCGATCCGGGGGTATTGTTGGACCCTGACCTAACAGCCCACAAAGTTCTCTAGCGCGGCCCACACGAAGCCCAGCAGAGACGAGGTTCTAGAAGGCAGTCCGAGTAACGAGTTACGAAATCAACATATTTGCCCGCCAAGATATAAGATAGACGACAATTCTATCTTATAAGGGTTCCTTTTATCTTATGTAAACGGAATTATATCATATCTAGGAAAATTCTATTTAGTAGATGCGTATCTATTTAGTTAGTACTCTATCTTGTAAACACTCTATATTTGTAATACCCGCTAATTTTATAAATAAAGGGAATAAAATTTTCTCAAAAACCTTTATGCGTACAACGAACGAAATGTCGTCAACAGTAAATTCCTCGCTCAATTAAGTTTAAAACTCGTTGGAATTCAATTATGGAAAAACGAATTCCCTATATAAAATTATTTCGTTTGAAATAAATTAATTAAGAGCGTAAGGAGAGGGAATTAAGAAGAAAAAAACTTAATTAAAGAGGAAAGAAATTGGCAGACGAATAATAAGTAAAATAATTTGGTAGGCTTTTAAATAAATAAACCTAGTCCAAAAAAAAAGGGGACTAAAAGAAGAGGCAAGTGAGACTCGAACCCCGAACCTTTCCTTCCCTTTCCTTCTTTATGCTTTCCTTGTCAATTGAGCTATGGAAACTTCTTGTCATATTAATGAGACGCGTTTAATTAAACCCAAATAACCCCTTGGACCAATTTTGACCGCGAAAATCCCGGTTCCTTTCTCCGGTCATATCCGCGAGATAGACGGGCTTACGCAGCGTGAAATCCGGTCAACCTCCCTTAGTTATTTCCCTGTCAATCCTGCATTCCCCCTTGCTTGTAACTATGGTGGAGCTCTGCAGATTTGGAAAGAGGGATACAGACAACCCTCACTTCATCAAACTCTGCCCAAGACATTTCTTTGCGTACAACAGTGAGAAAGCTGTCTACAAAATTGGAGTGTTACTCAACCCATTCCATCATCTTCTTCAAATCCATTATCAGCCTTCGTTTTTCTCCAGCCCCGAAAACCACTCCGAGATCTGTCCAAGGAACGCCCCAAATTTCCCTTTCATTCAAATCTGAAATTTTCGCCATCCCTCTGCTCCGGCGAGACCGAACGGCTGTCCGCCCCCTTCGCCACCGTCCACCGCCAGGAGGCGGTGTCGTCCGTCGCCGAATCGCTGCCGGAGCCTGCCCGTTCGTCGTCGCCAGAAGGTCCGAGCCTGGCCTCTCGTCGCTCCCGGAAACCGCCAGCAACCTCCCCGCCGCCTTCTTCGTCGTCGCCAGGAGCCGTCGCCGTCGACCGCCTCGCTGGAGACGCCGCCGGTCGCTGCTGTGCTGCCGTCGAGTTGTGTGTCGTTGTCGTTGTTGCTGTGTCGTGCTGAGTTGCTGCGTAAAACACACAAAGAGGTGAGCAGCCTTTGTGTTGTTTGCTTTGGATGGGCTTTTGCTGTTAATTTTCCTTAGGCCCAAGTAATTAAAAGCCCATTTAGAGTTAAGAATGCCATTCCAAATAAAATCCATCCAATCACTACTACTAATACATATAGGTCCGAAATTCCTTATCAAACAAGTAGACCACTAATGATAAATTATGTGTTATTGGAAAAACTAATTTCATGAGAGGACAAAATAATTGTAGATTTAAAAATAATGGTAGTTTTAAAAATAATTGCTAAATAAGATTAGTTAGCAAGTTTTCGCCTAAATAAAAATGTTACAAATAATTTCTCAAGGCAAATACAAATATAATGTTGGGTTAGGTCATGAACGTATATATTTATGCTATTTAGAAATAATAATTTGTTTGGCCTTAATGAGATTATATTTAGGAAATAATATTGTAGCCAAGTTGTAAATAAGAAATAAGCTGAGTAATTATTTAATTTACCCTTACTACAAAATATTAAGTTATTTATATTGAAAGTTTAAAACCATTTTATAAGGGGTCTAAGAAATGTTCCTCGTCGGACTAATAATTATAAATCATTAACGAAAAATGATTATTTTCACCTCGTGAATTCTTACAAAGAATATGATAATTAGAGAAAATACTCTCTTTAAATCAGAAGTAAATTAAATACTAACTTATCTCGTGTCGCTCGTCTTGACAACCGCGCCTAATTTAGGTCGAGTATTCGAACCGCCGTGAGCTCGCGAAACAAATCCGTAGGACTCGAATTCTGCAAATCAAAGGCAAGTGGATGGATCTCTTGCCCTTTTTATTAAGCGTGAATTTTTGTTCCGTTTAATATTCTTGATCGTTATATATGAGTTGTTGCATAAATAAACGAACTTAGGTTTATTTATTGCTTAGATATAACGACTCCGTGATTATTACTCGTACTGCGATAGTATTGGACTTTAGGTCCGATGATATGGCCTTGCTTGTTTAAAGTATCTCGTTTAGAGAACTTCTTTGGATTAGTGTAGGACAGAAACGTATGAAATAAGTCCTAAATCACTTATGATAACAATGTATTGTGTATGGGTGATGACTCCATTTACTTTGTGGACTAATGTCTTTAACCAATGTCGGATCTGGGATTCGTCTCATGTCTTAAAGCAATGTCACATTGTAATAAAAAGTCGGCTCATATCTTTTGCAATGCCGTACTTGAAAATTACTAAGGCTTATGTCTTTTGCCATGCCTTAGATAAATCTCCAGTCAATAGTATAATAATGTGTAGCGCATGGAATAATAAACCTATCTCCCGATGGAACTACATTCTTGTAATGTTTCATCTGTAAGAAACTCTTGTGGCATTGCCGCCGTACTTAAAAATCAATAAGGCTTATGTCTTTTGCCATGCCTTATATAAATCTCTAGTTAAGAGTGTAATAATGTGCAATGTATGAAATAATAAAGTCTCAAATAACTCTTCCGATGGAACTACATTCTTGTAGTGTTTCTTCTCTCAGAAAGTCCCGTTTTATTTCCTCGAGAATCGTGCCAATAAATATTCTGATGGAACTCCATCTTTATGGCGTCCCATATCCAAAGAAATCTCGGATTTCTTTCCTCGTGAATCGTGATGAAAGTAGTTGTGTAACATCTCACGAAACTCCATCCTTACAGTGTTACACCTTAAAACTCTCTTCAATTCCCTATCCTGATGGAGGTACTAACTGTTGTGTCATCGACCAACCGCCATCGTTTGGAGATCGATACCAACAAGTTTAGTTAGTACCATAGCCGCCATTCACTTGCTAGTCTATCATTAGACTAACCCTTCCACCCTCTCTTCTTTTCCCTTGCATGATTGGACATCAGGACAATGAGGAGCGCTACTTGAGAACTAAGGATTTGAAGATACGTGAAGTGAAGGAAGGAAGGACGGATTCACCGTCAGCATGTAGTATCCAGAGGTGAAGACGAGAAGATTGAAGGAAGACTTCAAGCCTATTTTAATTTTTTGACAATATGAGTCCCACACGTTGATCACGACTGTATTTTTGGATTGTCATTTTACTTCCGCTGCTTTCTATTTTAAGATGTCGTCTTGAACAATTTTATATTGTCGAATGATTTCCTCTAAGTGTATCAAAGTATGAACCATTTTACTGTACTATAAGTCCTTGTCGCCTTTCTAAAAGATCGTGTAATGTTACCTAAAGCCTTGGGTGACTTTGGATGGTAAAATCCGAGGTCACTGGCGGTAATACCCTTGGTTTAAAATAGGGATGTTACAATCTTCTAGGCAGTCCCTATATATACAAGGGGAGGGTCATGCATTGTACACATTGACGTTTGCACACGTCCACACACATTCACACATGATCATACACGATCAATCAATACAAAATACATACGTCTTTTCACAAATTCTTTCGTTCTTTGCTTTGTTCAAGCCCGATCTAGGCCAAGGGGTCACCAATCTTGCTTGGTAGATTTCTGGCTCTAACACCGCCCCTTTCAGTAAAACTTTTCATACTTGAAATTCAATTTCGCAATAGTCATCGAACTCGTGAACTTCAAAAATTTTCAAATCAATCTCTTGTAAAAATGTTAAATTATGGAATTGAAAACTTCCACTTGTATAATTATGAGCTAGACGTAAATACTAGAGTTTTATTAATATTTTAATAATTCTAAAATATATTAATAGTACAATATATCTTTGCAAAAATGGCTCAAAATAATTTCATGTATCAACTTAATTTCAACAAAAAATAACCCGAAGTTTGAAAATCATAATCAATGATGCAAATTATCCCAATATTAACCCAAAATGATCCGGAATTATTTTCAGACGAGTTTTTCAATGAAATCGATGATATTTTTTACTGTCACATCATCAATTCGATTGGAAAACTCATCGGAAAAGGATTTCAGATAGTTTTTTGTTAATAATATGATAGTTCATATCATTCCTAATTATTTTTAAACTTTGCATTATTTTTGGTTGAAAATCGGTACTCAAGATTATTTTATGTCATTTTCCTATATATATATATAACTATTTGTACACAAAGTTAATGTTATACTTAATAATTATAATACAGGAGGTAATAAAAAATATTACATTTGAGATTTTTGGGTAACCGGATTACCGTATGTTCGTAAGGTCACACTCCTCTATGATCTTTGAATTCCCTTTCATGAAATGAGTTGACACTCTAAGTCTTAAGATCAATGGAAGAGAACGATTTGAGTTGAGGGGATGCACCTATACAATGAACAACAACTGTCGGCACGGGATTAGTCGGGTGCAAGTAGCCCCAATCACCCACGATATAAAAATAAAAATCACATATAAAAATAAGAACTAATAATATTTTTATAAGATTTAACTAATATATATTTATTAATATATTTTATAGTATTACTTTCAAAAATAAAATATTAACAAAAATCACATAGGAAAATACATACGTTAAAATCTTATTTTAGGAAAGGAGAAAAATATTAAATATTAAACCACATAACGGTTGTATTAAATTAATCTAATTGGTTGCAAGTTAATTGACTTATTTTTGACCTTTTAAAAGCTTATTGTACATTCCATATATATGCAAAAAATCTATACTATATATTAAAGTCGAGACCTTTCTAGTTTTCACGTTAATTCTAACCCCACCTCATGTTAAATTAGTTATAAATCAATTTTATTTTAATAACTATAAATCCTTATTAATTTTACAATTAAATTTTTTATATGTATTTATTTTATTACCATATATTTATATATGAAAATAGTATCTATATCCATAATCTATCAAAATAATATCCATTATTAATAACCTATCCAAATAATATCTGTCTACACAATGTAGATATATCCTAAAAATATGTCTTTATCTAATCTTTATATTATAATTTATCAAAATAATATCTATATCCATAATCTGTTAAAATAATATCCTATATTTATAAAATATCCAAATAAAACCTATTTATACAATCTAACAATATTGTACTAATTAAGAAAATATTTAGGTTTATCCTTAAAGAACTATCAAAATATTATCTATATTTATAATATATCCAAATAATATCTATTGATACAATCTATGAATACCATACTAATTAAGAAAATGTTTAGATTTACCTATGAATACCATACAAAATTTATAGATATATATATCTATAAAAAAAAATATGATTTTAGGCTATATGGTAAAGTTATACATGGCGACACGGTAGCTTGCGGGTCAAGAAACGAACCCAAATGAAGAAACGAGCCCAATGAACCCTGTTACTACATATATACTACTCTCTTTAAGAAATGTTTCATCCTGAAACTTATTCGTAGAACGAACGGGAACTAACGGACTCGAAATGGAATCTAAGACTCGATGTTTAACATTGATATATAATATATAACATATAAGGGTCTTTTTCAACTCACAAGTTTTCCTTAAATATATAATTAGTATATACTAAATTATAGATTAAAATAATAATATAGAAAAGCACATGCCAACTCCAATTAAATATATTTTTAAAATTATAATCCATAAGCATTAAAATAAATCCTAAAAATCTTAGGATTATTCAATCCTTATGCAAAAATTATAATCCTATAAATTTTTTTTATATTGAAAGAATATATTATAGTAGAAATACTATATCCTTAAAATAAATCCCATAAGAAACAAACTAAATAAATAATACAATATTTTATATCAAACTATTACTTTGAATAACTTTATATAATATTTAAACTAAAATCAGTTAAATCAAATTCGTGTCTTCAAGGTACGGGATTAATACCAGTCTAATATCTATCTTTGAAGGTATAATAAAACTTGTGTTTTTCATACCTTTTTTCAATTAAATTATGATAAACTTTATCAATTTATCAATTGATGTAACATTGTAATAGTTTACTTTTATATTTAAACTAGCTTGGGTCTCGTACCTTGTACGGATATAATCATAAATTTGAGATTTATATATTAAGATAGAATCATCAATTAAACAACTCAAAATCTAAGATAAAACTAATATATTAATTAAATATTTATAAAATTATATCTTATGATATAACTAAGATTTAATAAGATAATTTTTAAAATAAATGGGTGATTTGACACAATACGATGGTAATATTTTTTTTGATCATCAATACGACGGTAATATAATCTAACATACTAATTATAAGTAAACGTTACATGCTCGTGCATAGCAACAGTTGTTTACTTTGGATTATCATTATATCTTCTTTTGTATAATCTTTCACAAAAAGCTTGTTAAGTAGATGAAATCTTCTGTGTTGATCATCATTATATTTTCGTCCTTTTTCAAAGATAGTAATCTGTCATAAAATCTTTCAGATAACAATGGGTAACAAATGATATACCTAAAATAGAAACTTAAGAAGATTGCAATCTATAAAATCCAAAACATAATCTTTTCAAATATATTTTCTTAACTAACTATGATGCCTGTAATTATTTTTAAATTAATTAAAACTAAAATTAGTAGATTTTAAAATTTGTAATCATGATACTCTTATCTTTACTCATTGTTTCCTTAACTAAAAGCACCCTAACATTATCAAAATTATTCAAATAACTTAACATGATTAGCTAATAATATTTTTTTCTAGTGTATGATAATGATAGTTCAATTACTGATCCCCCTTTTTGAAAATAATACTTATGTTAAATAATCACGGTTAAGTGTTTATGATGGCAAATGTGGTACTTATACAAGAATGAATAAAATCAACTAATAAAAAGGTGGAAAAAAGTATACCACTTGCAAAGTAAAATAATATATGAGTTTCATTGTAAGTTTTACTAGACCCACACTTTATACGGAATGTTATTTATTTATTTATGACTTTGTATATAAATTAATATAATAATTACAATTATTGGCATATGTCTACTTTGTTTTAAAGCAATGCTTATCTTGTATATTACAAAATAACATAATTCTCGTATATAATATTTATATAAAAATAATTTATAAATTAACCTTGTATAAGTACATAGCTATATATTTAAATAATCGAAGAAAAATATCTTAAGATCATACCATTAATTTGCAAAAAACGTTAATTTTTATGAGAGACCATTTTCTCGTTGAAAGATTCAACGAGAAAATGGTTTCTCATAAAAAAATGTACTTTTAGTGAGGAAATCAAACTTTTGTCACAATTGAGTTAGGCGGATTTTATATGATTTTCCGCCAAATATATAGCGACAAAGTAATATCTCCTTGCCAAATTTTTTTAACGATGAAAATATTCCTCAATAAATGTTTTTAAATTTGTCGTTGTAGATCTTTGGCTTTACAAGACCAAATTATGGGAACAAATCGCGATGAACCGAAAGATTTGTTGTAAAATGTAGTGTATAACGACAAACACAAGTTTCTCGCTAAAAGTCAAGTGACATTCAACGAGAAATCAATATATTCATCACTAAAAGTAACATATAACGAGAAAAATAAATTTCTCGCAAAAAAATTGGTCGTAGAAAAGCCTTTTTGTTGTAGTGATGGATATTGTGGGAAAATTACCTCCTTCTACAGGGCAAAAAGTGTTCTTCCTGGCCATGACCGATTACTTCTCTAAATGGATCGAGGCTGAAGCGTATAGAGAGATCAAGGACAAGCATGTGATCTCGTTCATCGAGCGCAACATCCTATGCCGCTTCGGAATCCCAGCAACAATCGTTTGTGACAACGGCTCCCAGTTCATTAGCCAGAGAATGAGAGAATTCTGCCAGGGGTGGAACATTGATCTAGTAACATCAACGCCTAGATACCCCCAGGCGAATGGGCAAGCGGAGTCCTCAAACAAAGTAATCATAAGCAACCTGAAGAAGAGACTAACCAAATCCAAAGGCAAGTGGGCAGAAAAGCTACCCTACGTACTTTGGGCTGATCGCACCACTCCCAAGAAAGCAACAGGGCAAACCCCCTTTTCTCTGGTATATGGGTGCGAGGCAGTCATCCCAACTGAAATCCAGGTTCCAACCGCGCGATATGGTCTAGCTACGCTTGACCAGAACAAGGAGCAACTTGAGGCAGACCTAGACATGGTCCAAGAATTACAGGAATCAGCCCACCTCAGAGTAGCTCGATACCAGCAACAGGTGTCCAGAAGCTATAACAAGAACGTAAGAGTTAAAGTCTTCCGAGTTGGAGACTGGGTAATTCGCAAGATATTCCAAAACACAGTAGAGCAAAACGCGGGAAAATTGGCACCTGGATGGGAAGGACCTTACAGGATCACGAAGGTCGTAGAGCAAGGAGCTTACCAGCTTGAGTCCGAGGAAGGAGAACCAGTGCCTAGGAGTTGGAATGCCACTCACCTCAAGAAGTACTATTTCTAGAAACCCTATCTCTACTTACTTAGTTTATTTCGTGTTTTAGAAGGTTTGGGATTTTCTTTTTTCGGGGGGATGCAAGGGGGTTCCTGAAGCATCACCCCACTTTTATTTCTAGATCGTAGTTCTAGTATTAGGCGCTAGTTAAGACACTATCTTACATTCTTATGATTCTTTTGAGTTATGAATGAAATTTATTACAAATTACTTTGTTTATACACGCAAACATATGCTCCTCGAGAGCACACTCTTGCAAATTTCGCACGACACAAAAACCCACACCAGGGTACACGCCTAGTAGCCCCGATCAAGCTACGAAAAGGCGAAAATCCCACAAAACTCGTGGACGTAACGATTAGGCCCATAAGTGACCTAGGCATTTATCGCTAGAAATCCCACAAAACTCATGGACGTAATGATTAGGCCCATAAGAGACCTAGGCAAGTATCACCAGTATTGCAAAACTCGCACGATGATTTGGATCCACAAATAAGGCACAAATCGCCTGACACATATGCTAGCATCCAACGGATTAATCCATTCATATTAACTGGTTGTACAACCCAGATATAGTTTCAACATTTGACATCACACGAGGCTAACATTAGCACTTCATACAAACAAGCTTGTTTCTTACAAATAATAACGGCTAAGACGCACTAGGTACCTACACCACTTCTAGTAAAGGCAAACGCGCTTTTCTAGACACAGTCTCTAGACAAGGGTTGTCCTCCCCCGTATAATACTAGGGGTAGTAGGTTCACCAACAAACTGCAGTGCCATACTACGGCGACTTTACTAATCACGTGATTACATCTACCAATACCACCTCTAGACTCGCGCTCTAGAATTATATATTTGCAAATCTCTCGCGCTCATTCAAAATGCGAGCGTACTCCTCTGGGTACAATCTCTAGAAGTATAGTTTACAAATACACCCCTAGACAGACAAGGGGTACCAGGCCTTCCAGCAAGATTTATCCGAGTAAAGGCATCTCGTTTCTAGGCAAAACATCTAGAACAGTATCTTGGCCGGGTTACAGGAACAAGACACGTTCCCAAAAGCCAGCTAGCTAAATAGCAAAGCCCTAGTATCAAACAAACCTGCTCAAGGTAAGCTTCGAACACTACCAAGTAACACAGTTGAAGCTATTCCTAAAAACTAACAATTCGCAAGTGAAGGCCTAGCTACTTGGACATGCATTGTCAAAACGAAACATATATAGCTAAATTGGCAAGGCCATATGATTCGGCCTATTTTGTATGGGTTAACTCTTGTATTTTAGGAGTATTATTGTGAGTGTTTAGGTTAGATTTGAGCGATATTGTAATATGAAGACCGAAGACACTAGTTATGAAGAATCAAGAGTTCTTAGAGCATAATTGAAGACGAAGATTCGCCACTGCATGGATATCGCGGTCGCATTGTCTATGACGCGGGCGCGGTGGCGTGAAGGTGAGGAGCCATGAAGACCCTTGAAGGCCGCGGTCGCGCTGTCGATGGCGCGGTCGCGGTAGAAGCCGACTCAGCAATATGCCAAAAGAAGATCGCCGCGGGCGCGGCAGGAGCGACCCGGTCGCGGTGGATAGCCAAAAGTCGAGATTCTTCTCTGTTGCGAAAGCGCAGGCGCGGAGGTGTCGACGCGGTCGCGGTGGTGCCAGATTCTGAGACGGACGAAATCTTTTCCTTTCTATCTTATTTCCTTTTCTATCTTTTGCCTCTTTCCTTATCTATCTCGTGGAGCTTGTTCCTTGGGCTATATAAGGAGGAGCCAGCCTTAGGTTTTGAGTACCTCTTATCTTCTTTCATATAATTCAATTCTTCTCTTTTAGTTTAGTTATGGAGAGCTAGTCTCCTTGGGTTTGTTCAAGGGAGAAGCTCTGATGTATGAACTCGTGAGGTTTTGGTAATTGATTTCTATCTTTTGGTTGATATTAATTCTCTTGTGCTTCATCTTATGAATGTTTATTGTTTCTCTAGGAGTAGCTAACCTATTGAATTGATTTATGTTCTACAGTTTGATTAGGTTTGGACCGTGGACAAAACTAATCTGTGAAAACAACTTAACCTAGACCTGTTGTCTATGCAACTAGGATTAAGAAGAGAATTGATTGTTTTATCTTGCAATTGACTCGTAGCTTGATTGTTTGATATTATATCCTGCATATCCTTGTTCTCTATGCTAATTCTAGGTTAAGCGTCCTTGCCTAGGGTTATAGAATTGCTTGGACCGTGGGCTTGCGATTGTTAATAATCAGGATAGGAATTAACCATAGGTGTGAATGAAATCAATGGATGAATCTATGATCAAATGATTATTTCATGAGTGGATCTTTTGAATAAACCTACTTCTTATCTATTTGTTTATTTGTTTGTTTTGTTTTCTAGTTTAGATTAGGTTAGATCTCTCTTTGATTTCCCCCTATCTTTAGTTGATAATTATATTCATACTAGAAGCCTTAAGTTCTCTTGGGTTCGACCCCTTACTTGCATGCTATACTAGTTTGTTTGTTTGGGTTATTTATCTTTGATCTTGGCACGACGACTTTAGCCAAGTCAAATTTTGGCGCCGTTGCCGGGAAACTTTGGTTTCTTTCTAGTATTACTATTTTTATTGACTTTGTGTGGACCTATCTTACAGTCCACACTTGTATATTCTAATGTCTTCTTTCAAGTTTAAGCAATATCAGGATGAACCATTCTATGAGTATCTCGAAAGAGTTACACACGAGTCATTTGACCTGATTGCTCGTGGCTTTTGCACGTCTCAAGAGCAACTATGTAAAGAAATCACTTATGGAATGACAACGGATACGTTGGTTGAGATGATCTGTGAGGTTGGGGAAAAGTTTTCGAGTATGACACCTGAGGAACAATTGAAGGTTTTCGTCACCATGGCCAGGTGGAGTCGGTTGAAGCAGGAAGAACTAAAGGCCAAAACACTTTCTGACCAAGAACCGCGCCCGCGGGATGCATACCGCGACCGCGGTTCCGACGCAAAAACGAAGAAGCCGCCCTTGGAGGAGAATCGCGCCCGCGGCCCACAAACCGCGCCCGCGGCTCAGGAGGAAGTTGTTCCGCCGCTTTCCAGCCATGAGGGTATTGTCGATGGTGTCCCGAATTCTAAGACTCAAGGTATCGACTCCGAGACTCCTGAAATCAGCCTTGACGATCCATATATCCTTTACTCCACCTCTTCTCTCTCTCTTGATCCTTGTTTTGTTCTTTCATGTCAATCTTTTGTCAAGGATTCCATCTTCGAGCATGATAGGGTAGTTGATGACTTCTTGTTCTTTTTATTTGATGAGAGTGATAATTGAAATAGGAGATTTGCATGCTTTGCTGAATACTTTGAAAAATCAAATAAATCACCTAATTGGTTTCACTCTAGAACATCTCACCCTAATTGCTCAAGCATGTTTGATAGGTTAAAAAGGAGTTTGAACTATTTCTTATTTCTTGTTAATTTGTCAACATGTAATTTGTCTTTTTGTAAGATAGCTGTGCAGGACTTTGATTTGATGCTCAGGGCATTGACGATGTCCGATCACGAAGACGTCGAGCCAACGACGTTAACCAAAGGCGCTGCTTGGGAGGCAACCCAAGGCTTAGATAGATTGTTTTTCCATTCCTAGCTTAGGTTTATTCTTGTTTTCGGGCTAATGTGCAGGTACTAGGTCCGAAAGGACGTTTCTGGTGCAAATCCGCGGTCGCGGCAACCACACCGCGCCCGCGGTGGAGCACCAAAACCCATCTCGGCGTACAGGTACGAGACCGCCGCGGTCGCGTCACTCGTGCCGCGCCCGCGTCGGCCCCTGGTTCAATTACAAAAAAAAAAGGAAAAAAAAAATAGAAAAAAAAAGAGAGAAAAAAAAGAAAAAAAAAACAAAGAAAGAAAAAAAAAGAGGACTTCTTGGTCCCACTCTATCTCTATATCTTCCATCTATCTATATCCATTCTACTCCATCTTCTATCTTTCCATCCCTTCTATATTCTTTCCATCCACCTTTGTAATTCCATTCTTTTGGCTATGTGTAAAAGCCTAAGTATGGGGGAGCTTTGTTCCCCTGAGAGTTCTCTTCTCCATGGCTCGAGTTCAAGTATTAGTCCATCTTCTAAGAGACGAGCCAAGTTACGAAGGTTGTTTGCACATCACGTTGTTCGAGATGAAGTCAAGAACTCATCCTTGCACGAGTAGCGCGACCGCGCCACTCTCAACGCGCCCGCGGTGGTACGCCAGCCCAAGACTTCTACTCTCTATCATGATTCCGCGCCCGCGCCACTCTCAACGCGCCCGCGGTTTGCCTACCGAATGGGGATTTCAAGGTTCCTTTTCTTCCATTCTTTCACCCTTTGAAGAGATCTTCCATTCCACCTCTCTTCATCGATTGTGAGTCTTCTGATTTCCTTTCTCCTTGCTTCTATCCTTTCTCTTTGCTTCATTGAGGACAATGAAGGATTTAAGTATGGGGGAAGGAGTACTCGCATTCGCTTATCTTAGTTAGTGTAGTTAGAGATTTGCTTCAGATTTTTGATTTTCTTCTTTTCATGGAGCACTTGCACCATATTTTTTGCATAATAAAAGAAAGAAAGAAATAGAAAAAGATAGAAAAAGCCATAAAAAAATGAAAAAAAGGCATATTAAATCTTGGGATGAGTCGAAAACCCGAAAGGGCGGCTCAGGTAATAAGCAGGTAACCCGGACCAGCATTAGGCTGGGGTAATATGAGGTTCATGAGTGATTGTGAGTATTTGTGAGCACACCTTTTTAAAAATGAAAAGAGCGGTTAGGAGAAAACCCGAAAGGGCGCCTAAGCAGAATTGAGCGGAAAAATTCGAGTGTTTTAGGATTCATTCTTGCTTGGGGACTTTGGGGTTTCATTGTTAGATTTGGGTGACTTCTAGGTTGCTCTCTTTAATGTTTTTAGACCTTGAGTGATATATCTTGTTGTGAGGTGTGTGTTTGAGCTTCATTATTTTATGCTCATGATTTCTCTATTGTTTTGGGTTCGGGTTGTGAGCTGAGTGTTTTTATCTTTCCTTGTATTTCCTGAGATCTTAGATGTGCTTCCTTGTTATATTTGTTTTGAGCTTACTCGAGGACGAGCAAGATCTAAGTATGGGGGAATTTGATTCGGGCTATTTTGTATGGGTTAACTCTTGTATTTTAGGAGTATTATTGTGAGTGTTTAGGTTAGATTTGAGCGATATTGTAATATGAAGACCGAAGACAGTAGTTATGAAGAATCAAGAGTTCTTAGAGCATAATTGAAGACGAAGATTCGCCACTGCATAGATATCGCGGTCGTGTTGTCTATGACGCGGGCGCGGTGGCGTGAAGGTGACGAGCCATGAAGACCCTTGAAGGCCGCGGTCGCGCTGTCGATGGCGCGGTCGCGGTAGAAGCCGACTCAGCAATATGCCAAAAGAAGATCGCCGCGGGCGCGGCAGGAGCAACCCGGTCGCGGTGGATAGCCAAAAGTCGAGATTCTTCTCTGTTGCAAAAGCGCGGGCGCGGAGGTGTCGACGCGGTCGCGATGGTGCCGGATTCCGAGACGGACGAAATCTTTTCCTTTCTATCTTATTTCCTTTTCTATCTTTTGCCTCTTTCCTTATCTATCTCGTGGAGCTTGTTCCTTGGGCTATATAAGGAGGAGTCAGCCTTAGGTTTTGAGTACCTCTTATCTTCTTTCATATAATTCAATTCTTCTCTTTTAGTTTAGTTATGGAGAGCTAGTCTCCTTGGGTTTGTTCAATGGAGAAGCTCTGATGTATGAACTCGTGAGGTTTTGGTAATTGATTTCTATCTTTTGGTTGATATTAATTCTCTTGTGCTTCATCTTATGAATGTTTATTGTTTCTCTAGGAGTAGCTAACCTATTGAATTGATTTATGTTCTACAGTTTGATTAGGTTTGGACCGTGGACAAAACTAATCTGTGAAAACAACTTAACCTAGACCTGTTGTCTATGCAACTATGATTAAGAAGAGAATTGATTGTTTTATCTTGCAATTGACTCGTAGCTTGATTGTTTGATATTATATCCTGCATATCCTTGTTCTCTATGTTAATTCTAGGTTAAGCGTCCTTGCCTAGAGTTATAGAATTGCTTGGACCGTGGACTTGCGATTGTTAATAATCAGGATAGGAATTAACCATAGGTGTGAATGAAATCAATGGATGAATCTATGATCGAGTGATTATTTCATGAGTGGATCTTTTGAATAAACCTACTTCTTATCTATTTGTTTATTTGTTTGTTTTGTTTTCTAGTTTAGATTAGGTTAGATCTCTCTTTGATTCCCCCAATCTTTAGTTGATAATTATATTCATACTAGAAGCCTTAAGTTCTCTTGGGTTCGACCCCTTACTTGCATGCTATACTAGTTTGTTTTGTTTGGGTTATTTATCTTTGATCTTGGCACGACGACTTTAGCCGAGTCACCATACATCGGGCCTATAGATGAAGGTTCTTACACCAGGGGTACAACGTTTTCCCCCGTGAAATCAAGTTTTGGCACAAAGGCCATTTCAAAACGAACATTAAAGTCTTACGGAAATGGACATTGCCAGAGAGAATACTTAACGACAAGAGCAGTCAAAAGTAGACACAAAAATACCATATGACGAAGTCTATTTGGCCGATGAAGCGGTCTGCGACGAGAGATTCTCATCCTTGTCCTCCTGAACAACATCGCTAGAGCCAGTAGCTGGGACTCCGTCCACTAGGGCTGGAGAATTGGCATCATCGTCCAGGTCCTCGTTGGGCAGGAAGTCTTCTCCAAGAACCTTAGAACTAGGAGGGAATAGGGTGTCGAAGGTCGCCTTTAGGTCTGCTAGATTCCAGCGATCACCTTTCCCACCAGCAATGTCCTCAAGTACTTCGATCTTGGCCTTGGTGGAATAGAAGGTTCCGATCCTGATGACCTGATGGGTGAAGGAGTCCACAGTCTCTTAAAGCATGGCAATCTTCTCAGCTTGAGTAGTCACTTCTTCTTTGAGTTTGGCGGCTTGAGCTTGTTGAGTCTCTAGTGTGGCTTTGAGAGTGCGGTTCTGGTGATCGGCTTCTAGCGCCGCCTCTGAGGCATGCTTCTCCCTGGCCCTTAGCGTGAGCATCTCCTTTGTATAGACGTCGATGGCAAGAGCAAACTCTTGGGTTGCCTGCGAATAACGTTGCAATTATAACCATACCCAAAGAAAGCGGTTTGCTAAGATAAGCAAATTATGCAAATCTACAAGAGCGAACCTTCATCACAGGATTCTTGGACCGCGCCAACGCCTGTTCACCCCCTATCTTTGCAAAACCCGCTTTGTTGTCGCTAGGGGTATATTCAAGAACAACCTCCCAGAAGTCAGGGGCGTCATCCTTGGAGAGATCAATGGTTGAAGACGCCTCCAACTTGCGCTTCTAGGAGGGGTGCTCCCGTTGGTCCTCCTTCTTTGGCACAAGGGGGAGAGGATTCGAGCTATGGGATCTTAACATCCTTTGCAACATCACATTTGTGGACACGTTCCTTTCACGGCCTGTTTACACAGAAGATTGGAAGTCAATTTCCTTTACTAGAAGACCTATCCAGCGTACAGAAGGAGACATATTTCGAACAACTTACCAGAATTGGAAGGCTTAGAGGTACTTGACATCCTGACAGCAGTAGGAGAGGCGTCTAGGTCGGTGGTATCACGGCTGGAACTTTGGGGCTGGTGCTCTACCTTTGATTTCTCCGGCTCGTGAAAAACCTTGCTAGGGGCACGATCCTTAGACTCGATGGTTAACAGCACGTTGATGAGTTTCCCACTTGATAATCTGGAGTTAAAGTTCTTCGGCACTGCACAAGGTGTCACCAGGACAAAGTATTAGCAAGATATAGCATCCGGAGTGACAGGTCTAGTTATACACACTAGTAAAAATCACAAAAAACAGAGCAAGCAAGGCTCTTACGGGTGGTATTCCAAGCATTTAGCAAAACATCTTTGTATATATCTCCTAACTCGCCCAAGGAACGCCTCTCAACAAAGAAATAATGCGATTGCCACCCGGTGTTAGGGTTTTTGACACCAGGGATCAAGGGGTCTTGCGGGTTTCTAGCATGAAGAGAAATCCTACCTGGCCTAGAGGGTACTACCTTGTACGCCACCAAGAACTCACTCATAGTCATAGCTATTCCCTTCTTAGAGGCTAGTTCATCGACACACCTGAGTATGCGCCAGGTTGTTGGCATGATTTGAGATGGCGAAACTCCCAAATCTCTCAGAAAATCTTTAATAAAGGGGGAGAGGGGAAATTTGAGTCCTAGGCAGAATGGAAAATCGGTAAAACAGATCCAACTTGGGCGGATCCAGTCGATTAACTCATCCTGGGGGCAGTGGGTCACGGTTCCGGCCGGGAACCCTCCCTCGGTGACGATTCTGGCTACATCTTCTGGTGTGAGGTTGCACATGAATTGGTCTTGGGGCATTAGCGAGTTTGATGGAGCAAATAGTGGAGATTCGGCCATGGTAAGGAGAAAGACGGAAGAGGTTCGAAGGGAAAACTAAGTAGAAAAGGAAGCAGGGCTCAAGAGAAAGCGGAAGGTAGAAGATGAACACGAGAGTAAAAGAGAGAGATTGGTACCTATGCTCAATGCTGAACTGACGCCTATGAACGAGTAAGAGAGAGGGCTAAAGTGCGTTTTAAATGGGAGCTAATGATGACGCTCAGACTACGATTTCCAAGGCAGACAAATCGGCAATTGAAGATTGGTTTGATTCAAATTTGAATTTCGAATTTGAAATTCTAAACTTAAATCAAAAGGGGTATTGTTGGGCCCTACTATTCAAGAGTCCATGATGCACGCTAGAGCAGCTTGCAGGAAGCCCATCGAGCCCCGCGATATATTTCTAGAAGGATGTCCGAGTAATGGGTAACGAAGTATGCTAAATTCGCCCGTCTAAATATAAGATATACTTAAATTATATCTTATAAGGCTTATTTCTATCTAATTCAAGAGTAATATCGTATTTAGGTTTCTTTTATCCTATAAACGTGTATCTATCTAGTCTATGTTGTAACGATATATCTTTAGGACCCCTACATATACATAAAGGGGGTCACACATTGTACATATACATTCATACACATATACAATCGAATACACACGAGATTAATACAATTTTCGCATTCTTTTCACTCGATTCTTAAGTTCTTATTGCTTAATTCAAGCCCGATCTAGGCCAAGGGGTCACCAATCTTGCTTGGGTGATTTCTAGCTCTAACAGCGGCCAAGGCTTTTGCAGGGGAAGTCGTGGAGAGCTTCAAGAGGCGATGGACGGAGGCCAAGCATGTTTCGGACGGTACCCTCAGCAATAGAGTACTCGTCATCGTTTATCTCAAACGTCCCTTATGGTTTGCCCTTGACCTCTGAAACTTCAAACTTGGAGTAGAAAAGTTTCACCTGGTTAGGGTCCACGGTTGCGGCCTCGGCCCCCAAATGCGTCCATCCCTGAAACTCTAGTAGCTCAAGGAACTCTGTTCTGTCATTAAAGCGCAGAAAATCAGTATCAAACAACAGAGGCCCTAGGATCTTCTTCAACCTCTTTTTCTTGTTCCCATTGCCGGTCACTATCACATCGTCGCCGGTGTCCTCACCGTCACAATCACCGTCCTCATCTTCATTATCCTCATCTTGAGGATCTGCTTCTTCGTCCGAGGCCTCATTCTCTTGATGTTGGGACTCGGCCATCTCCACGTCCTTTTCTTCGGACGGCCCAATTTCCACTTGAGGGACCTCCGCTAGAAGCGTCCCTTGGACTTCTCCTTCCTCAATGATTTCAGCATGAAGAGAAGGAGGATATTTAGCACGGGGAGGAGAAGGTGAAGGAGTGCAAATCTTCTCTATAGGAGGACTCACTGTGGCAGGAGCCTTACGAGTTGGAGGAGGAGGCTTCTTGGCAGGGGAGTCCTCCACAACAACGATCTGTGGAGCAGCGTCCTTGGCCTGGACCTGCTTGGGAGGAGTGTCCCTTACGACCTTTGGCATGGGCTTTGCCGGGTCAGCCTCGAATTCCGCTTGAAGCGGATCCTCCTTTGGCACGTCCTCAACCCTTTGTGGAGGGGGAGGAGGAAGAGCCAAAACCTTCTCTTCTTGCGAGGACGTCTCAGCCGCGGCGTCCTTTTCTTCTTGGGCCTTCTTGGCCAACTGTTCCTTTTCAATGGCAATCTCAAAAAGATCGATTGCCGCCATCTCTTCATCACTTACGCCCTCAAGTTGAGCAGATGTCTTAAGGCATCTTTTAGGAGCGGGAGGAGGAGTTGAAGGAAGTGGTTTAGGTTGAGAGGAGGAGGAGGAGGACTTGATCTTTATCTTTTGAGAGGGGGGAGGAGTGGATTGCCTTTTTCTCTTTGATGGGACGGAGCCAGCCGGGGCGACTAGGAACTCCATGATATCGGGTAAGAGCTTAGCAAGGTCGTCCACAATTCCCCCGCAGGAGTCAGAGATAACGGACAGGCCTGCGTAGGGAGGATTTTTGAAGTTGGTTTCCCTATGGCGGGGCTGAATGTACGTCACCATAAAGTAATATAGGAGACGTTGGACTTTCTCCGGGTGCTCTTGAATGGAGGCCCGGTGGCAGATGTTGGCGTTTGGGTTGAGCGGGGAGTCCCATGAAGCTGATCAAGAGGTAACACATGAGTCCTTAATAAACTCTCTTGATAGTTGTTCTAAGCCCAAACTCATAAAGCTTATTGCTAGTATTATTGAAGAAAGCTATGCCATGAAGGAACGGCTTGATAACCTCGAATCTGAGAATATTATTGTTGAGTGTGAGACTGCAACACAATGTCATTTCAACGAGAGTCCTCTCTAGAAGAAACTAAAACCCTTAAAACTCAAATTGTGTGTCTCAAGCTAGAGAACGCCAACCTTAGGGATGAAGTCAAAGTTCTAGGAAAGAGTCCTGTGACCGAAACCTTTAAATCTGTTGTTTTTGTCCCAGCAAAGAAGGGACTAGGGTATGATTCTAGTTCAAAGAACTCCCTTCCTAGTGACTTTGAAGCTAGTAAAACAGCAAGCTAGAACTTGAGAGAGAAAAGGCCAAGAACCTAGAAGAACGTATAAGAGTCCTTGAGAGTGGAGAAATGGGAAAGAAGGAATACTGTACAGACTCCACTAGTCAAAAGATTTACAAGAAAATTGCTACGGGAGACGGTTCAAAGGTTTGTGATCCTAAGAAAATGGAAGAAAACAGAATCCAGCGGCCTAATAAAAAGTATTATCTTGAAAACTACTATAGTACGTGCTGGCATTGTGGTAAAGGTGGACACTATCAATACGAGTGTGCTAAAGTAAAAGAAGATCTTGAAAATGGTAGAAAGGCTAGAAGTGGTGGTAAGAACGTTAAGCCAAAATCTGCTGCTAGGACGCATGATAGTGTGCCTAATGTGAAGCATCAGTCCTCTAGGAAGCATGCTAGAAGGACAAATGATGTGAATTTGTATGACTATTTACCTATGAGAGAGACGTACCCCTGTAACGAACCAGGTATGGGTCACCTTGCCTGGGTCGCAAAGAACTAATTCTCCTTTTCAGGTGGAAGTGAGAGGAAGCCCGTGGATCATTGATAGTGGCGACTCAAATCATATGATTGGAAGCCAGATCCATCTCACTTTTATCCAATCTAGTGCCACGGGAGGAACTGTCTCGTTTGGCAACAAGGGCAAAGGAAGAATTAAAGGGACGGGCATTGCAAATTTGAATAAGTCCATTAAAGCTTCAAATGTTAGTCTAGTTGAGGGACTTGGATTCAACCTCCTTAGCGTCTCTCAAATTTGTGATCAAGGTGAAAATCTAGTCATATTTGACTCTAAGGAGTGCCTCGTCATCAACAAGAAATCAAACAAAGTCATTCTCAAGGGAGTCCGTCAAAACAATGTCTACATCTTCAATCAAGAGTTCAAGCCTGCTTATATGTTGTGTCTATGTGTCTCAACTGAGGTGCCGATCTCTGGCATCGTCGTCTTGGTCATGCTGGACCTAGCACCATCCTCAAACTTCATCAACAAGAACTTGTGAGAGGACTTCCCCGAATCAACCCAGATCAAGTTAAACAATGTGAAGCTTGCATTAAAGGGAAGCAAACAAGATCGTCCTTCAAATCCAAAAGTGAAGTCAGCACAAAGAAGCCATTGGAACTCCTTCATATGGAATTATGGATTTGCGTGGACCCATGAAGACTCAAAGCTACGGTGGAAAGAGGTACATGTACGTTCTTGTAGATGATTTTTCTCGATTCACCTGGGTTCTTTTCTTGGTGTCAAAAGTAGATGATTTCAAGATGTTTAAAATATTCATCAAGCAAGTAGAAGTTGCTATTGGGACGCGCTTAAAAGCTCTAAGGTCAAACCATGGGACTAAGTTCAAAAACTCAGAATTCCTGGACTTTTGTGACCAATAAGGAGTCTCCCAAAACTTCTCATCACCGAGAACTCCTTAACAAAATGGCGTTGATGAAAGATAGAATATGACGCTTGAGGACATGGCAAGGACGATGCTCCTGGCAAGCGGCGTCACCAGACACTTTTGGGCCGAAGTTGTTGCCACGGCAGTCTACATCATCAATCGAGCAATGATTCGGCCCTTGTTGAAGAAAACGTCATATGAGTTGCTTAACGGAAGGAAACCTAACATTTCTCACCTCAAAGTCTTTGGGTGTAAATGTTTCGTCCACAACAACGGCAAAGATAACCTCGGGAAATTGGATGCTAGAAGTGATGAAGGAATATTTCTTGGATCAACAAAAGGACTCTTAAGCTTGAGAAAAGTATTCATGTGGTATTCAAGGAGAACAAGTGATAAAGCATGCAAGCACAAAGTCATAACTAGAGGAAAGAACGCTTAGACAAAATGAAGTGCATAGGTAATGAACTTCATTCATAAGCGGTTAAGAGTGCAACAGAAACCGAGAGTAATTATTACAGACATTCACACCATAATGTTTGAAAAGGATCAAGTTCAAAAATCATAACACAAGGAAAGAAATATTGTTTTTCAGGATAGGACGGGGAGGAGTGATCACTTAGGACGCTTGCCAAGAGCCTTCATGTTTTGAGCGGCCAGGTCGTTGGAGCGTGATCGGTCCGGGTATGGTGGTCAAAATTTGAATTTATAAACCGAACCTCAATTGTAGTAAAGAGGTAGGGTGTCGAACACACGGGAGTTCGTGCGTTGAGAGTACCCGAAAGACTAAAAAGTGGTAAAAGAAAGGCAAAACGAGGAAAAACAAGGGAAATCACCTCGGACCGACATAGGTCACTTCGGTCCGAGGGTGGATCAAGGTCAATTTGGCCGGGACAGACTTACACTACGTCGGGCCCGAGGTACTGGGAAACTCGATTAAGCAAAAATAGTAGATCGGTCTTGGGTTTTTGGGTTCCTTCCCTAACTAGACTTGGGTAATTCCACCCCAACTCAGCCAATAAGTGTTGATCCTTGTGAGATCGAGGTTGCTAGCCTTCGATCCCTCCACTCTACACTTCGACCCAAGGGAGTTTTCACTCCCCTTCGATGTTAGGTCTAGTGATGGGTTAGAGATCACTTTCGCTTACTCTTACCAATCACAAGCCCTATATCCCTTGTTTCCACAAGAGAATTGAAGCTTAGTGTAGAGAGGATTCATAGATCAAGCACTCAAAGGCTATGGAATTAGGGTTTCCTACTCAATCCTAGCTAGGGGTTTCCCCCATAGCCCAAGACTATGGAATCTACTCCATAAGATAAGAGTAAAAGGCAATCAAATGGAAAAGCAAGCAAGTCTCAATCATCAATCTCAAATCAAACTCAAATTGCATTCAAATCTCAAAGGGTTCACAAGATCCAAGTCCAAAGCAAAACAAGTACAAACTCACTAGAACTCTCTCTCTAGCTCCACCGATTTCCTCCTCTTCTCCTTCTCCTTTCTTCTCCTTCCTCTCGAAGTCTTCCTTGAGCCTTTGAGAGTGATTTGGTGTGGGATTGTTGTTGGATGATCTCTAATCTCCCTCTAATTATGCTTTTCTCTTGATTGGGGACCAAGGAATTCCAATTTAGAAGAAGGGCAAAATTGGAAGATCACAACATTTGTGCCTTGGAGCCTAATCTTCTCAATTGCCGACTCGGATCGACACGCTGGGGACCTCGGGCCCGAGGTTGGGAACGTCGTTCCTGTGCTCTGGTTGCTCGATCTCGGGCCCGACTTGGTGGTGCTCGGTCCTGGGCCTCGATCCTTGTCTCTTCTTGGTTTTCCTTTGGTTCCTCTTCATTCTTGGCATGGCTCTTCCGCTCCTTGACTCCTTGGCTTAGCTCCTCCTTAGATGCTTCTCCAAAATGTCCTCATTTGCGCCATTTTACCTACAAATCATAACAAACTCGCATAGTTTCCGAATCTTAAAGAAAACCGGGAACTAAGCTAAAAAGGAATGCAACTAACAAGGAAATGAATGAAAAACACATATTTACAAGGGAAATTAACTACTAAAACACTACCAAAATGAGAGACATCAGAATACCTCATACTTAAACTTGTTTGTCCTCAAGCAAGTAAAAATTTTTGTTTCTAGCCTTCCATCCAACTTTATGTAATTGGATATTTTCTAAATAACTAGTAAAAATTTAATTTTAACAACTCATATTTTTTGTCATGAAGACCCAATTAGATTAAATTTGTTAATATTTTAATAATGTAAAAGTTATTATAATGTTTGAGTTGACATTAATCTAATTTAAAAATATGTAAAAATATAAATCTCGTACTTAACACGGACATGATCTCTACTTAGATAAACTCGATCAAAGCCCTAGGAAGTACCTTTTTTTTTTGATCAAGCCTAGGGAGTACCATTTAATATCACTGAACTAACAAAATGCCACGATAATGCTTAGTTTTTTCTTTTTTGTCAGAACGAGGATAATGCTATGGCACTAACACTGGATTTCGCGATAAACGATATCGGTGACAGCAAGTAACTTGAATGCATATATATCGAAGTATCAATCCCGTATAAATCAAATTTATTTTCTTTTGTTTGAAAAAATCATAGAGTTAATAAACAATATAATACTCTCTCCGTTTCAAAATACACGATCATATGCTCACTTTTTCTTGTTTCATAATACTTGTCCATTTCACATTTTTTTTCCATCTCTTTCCATTTATACCCCTAATGATTATCTTTATCATAATCATTACACTTTTTCATATTTCTCTACACAAATAATTAACTCTATATGAAATAGGGGTAATATAAAAATAACAAATTTATTCTTAATATATGTGCAATGTTCAAATAGTAAGTATTTTGAAACAGGAAGTATATTTCTACCCAAAAAAATAAACAATATAATACATTCTACCCAAAAAAAAACATAATATATTAACAAACAATGATGTACGATCATCAACCAAGTTAGCTTAGCTTTCTATATAAACCCCTACATTCCCCATTGGATTCTCATCAAATTCAGCGACACTCAACTCTTCTCTTCCCTTCTAGATCTATATACTTGGTGTTTCTGTTTGAAGTGTTAGTGCTTGGAAAAATGGGTTTGAAAGGAAAGATGATTGCAGAAATAGAAGTAAGGTCATCTGGAGATCTGTTCCACGATCTTTTTGCTAGCAAACCTCACGACATCGCCACCATCTCTCCGAGCCACATCCAAGGTTGCGCCGTCCACGAGGGCGAGTTCGGGAAGCCCGGTTCCACCATTCTGTGGAACTACACACTTAGTAAGTTCCACACATATATACTGTCGGTTTGTTCGGATCCAAATCATTAGTAGTCGTTATAAGGAGTTTATAAATCCGTGTGAACCAGATATGTAGTGGTTTTTTTGTTAGATCTTTGACATAAGAAGGTATCTCTGATCTAACCCTAGATCGTTACCACCTCAACACTCGATAAATAGCGATCATCTATTAAAATTGCCCTTCCTTAATAAATAACCCTAGATCGTTATAAATATGTGTAGGGGATGGGAGGACAGGACATGACTACTTTCCTGTTTAAAGAAGATCGGAAATAGTCAACCATAAAGATTGTAAATAAAGCAAGTCTAACAAAATCTGTCTTTTGCCCCGTAAAATTTCTACTTTTCTCTTTTGGAATTGGTAAATTATATTGCAAAAGACAAATAGCCATGTACAAAAAAGTATCGTCCGGCTTTCGACCAAAAAAAAGTATCGTCCGGCTATAACGGGAAGAATTGCTGAATTATTGATGTTGCTTTTACGTTTGTCGAACATTATATTTTGATTGTAAACACTGAGATGGTATGAATGAACGGGGAGACAAAGTCTTCAGCGAGGAATTAATGACACATTAATTTATTATATGCACAATAATCATTTCAATTAAATATGCACTTGCAGATGGGAAAGCTTGTGTGGCGAAGGAGGTCATAGAGAGCATAGATGTGGAAAAAAAGTCTATATCATACAGCGTGGTCGGGGGAGAAATAAGGGATGACTACTCGAGTTTCTTGATCCACATCCATGTCACGACCGAAGGCGGCGACCTAAACCTAGTCAAGTGGGTTTTCGAGTACGAGAAGGTTCACGAGGACACCCCTCACCCAACCCAGCTTCTCGATTTCGTGCTCAACGTCAGCAAGCACATCGAGGAACATCACCTTAAAGACGCCTAGATCGATCGATCGATCGACTTCTCTGTGTTGGTTTGCTGTCTTCATGGGTGCTTCCATTTACTACGATGAATAAGGGATCATGTACCTGTATGCATGTGTACAGCTTGTATGTGATCTGATCCCAGATCCCGGTTCTGGAAAGATGGACTCGTTGCTGTTGTTGCTGTTGTTGTTGTGTGTACTTGTATGTGATCTAGTGTAAAATATATGTGTGCTTGTTGTATGTACCTGTATGTGATGTTGTATGGTGAGCTTCAATGTATGTGTATTGTATCTTTAAATTATATTATATATGTTTTGAGGTGTACATCTTAATTGGCTTTATAATTTATGTGCGCATATATGACCGGATCTGCCTGATTGTAAGTATCGTCAATTAGTTGGGTATGAGTTCAGCTTTAAAATGGGTAATAAAAGGATTAGGTGGGTCATTTTCATCAATGTTTCCCACCACTAATCAGCCAATAATGACTTTGCCCGTCAGCAAAAAACATTGTTGCTTGAAATCGATCTATTTTGATCGTCTAAACTAAAGACTCACGTGTAACATAATCTTAGTGTTATATGGAAGCAATCACAACCGTTGATCTTACAAATCTCATATATATGTATTCTTTTTCTTTTTTTAATGAAATGGGGGTGTACTTGTCTTTTTATGGCGCATCCATCCTCCTTAGTCGTCCTTTCTCCTCATTGGTCGTCCTCTTCGCTGCTTCACCGCCTTCATACCTCCTCCTTGGTCTGCAATTTCTGGACGAATTTCTGGATGATTTTCTACACAATGTTAGACGACTTGATCGAGTATCACTTTTGGACAATTTTCCAAGGCACCAATTCACGATTTCAATCTCTCTCGATCTAGGGTTTTGTTTACAACGGTTCGATCAACTCCCGTTCGATCCGACATTTTGATCTTAATTATAATGCTTGAAATTGGTAACACATCTATCGATTTTTAACCCTAACTTGATGAAGATGAATGATTGGACAATTGATGAAGTTGATGGGTGATCTTTGATGAATATTTGTACCATCGACGAAATTGATGGGTGAATTGCGTATATAATTGATAAATTTGGCCTTACACTTCTTAGCTTGAGTGGTTGAGTTCGGTTTGCTTACTTCACTCGAGTTTCTTCTATAGTATTCAAATTGGACTTTACATGGAAAATTGACAGTTCATTTCTTATCAATGTACTATAAGATGTTAACAAGGCACTACTATATTGTATTTTCGATGCACTTGTTCACCTTTAAATGGACTCCGTCTAATTTTGACTCAACTACTTTACTGATTAATTAGTATATACTTTTCGCAGTTTATAATGCACTTTTTACTTTTATGATTGCACTCTTAAGATTTAGTGATGCACTTTTTCTATAATGTACTTTTGCATCTATTTAGATTGCATATTTTTATTTATTCTCTGTAATGCATTTTTTGAGGTTACGATGACACTTTTACTGCTCTATAATGCGCCTTTTTGCTAATAAGCTTTTCGTATCTAATACCGTTGCATTTTTCCTACTTCATAGTGCACTTTTTGAAGTTACAATTGCATTTTTACTACTCCATAATGCACTTTTCGCTACTAAGCTTTTCGTATCTAATACCTATACACTTTTCCTACTTTGTAGTGCACTTTTGGATGTTCTTAATGCACTTTTGAGGTTACAACCACACTTATACTACTCGATAATGCACTTTTTCCACTAAGCTTTTCATATCTAAAATCGATGCATTTTCCTACTTCGTAGTGCACTTTTCGAGGTTCTTAATGGACTTTACGGTTTAAACTGCACTTTTAAGTCAGGGGTAGAGATTTTCAATGTACTGCAAAAATGTCGCCGCATGTGAAGTTGTTCAATTTTAGGGAAAAAAAAGTTATACATGCATGTGCCTAACATATGGGATTAAAAAATCAATATATTAGATAAATTAATATTCCGTAAATCCAAAGTCCTAAATTAAATGCGTTTTTTTATAAGAAAAGAATTTAATATATTAGATAAATTCAATAGATCAAGATCGGAGGTCGACAAACAGTTGAATAAGAGTTTAATACATGCGTAACATGCATGTGCCTACCATATGGGATCAAAAAATTGTAACAAAAAAAATATTGTATTTAGAAACTCAAAATCCAATTAAAAAGTAATTAAATCTTAAAAATATCTAAAAGACCAATACTATAAGTAAAATTTAATGGTATCACAACTATATACTAAAGCGGATGTTAAAAATAATAATTATCACGAGACATGTCAACTTTCCATTGGAACCATATATATAAAATATAAAAGAATATACATCATTGAAACCATATATATAAGGTTTCCTTAAATATATAATTAAATAATCTTACTATATACTAAATTGGAGATTAAAATAATAATATAGAATAACATATGTCAACTCCAAATAAAGATATAATTAAATTAATACTAGTAGTATATTAAATATATAATAAATCACATAACCATTTTATTAAATCAATTTGATTGGTTGACATTGAATTGACTTATTTTTTATTGGTTAAAATTTTTATTGCGGATTCTGCGTATGAAAAACATTATGTATATAATTTAGTTTTTTTTTCAAATAACTATAATATAATAATTATCATTATAAAATAAAGAAACTTATTGATAAAAATAAGTATTCAATCCTTATACAAAAATTATAATCCTACACATCTTTGTTTGATTAGAAGAATATACTATAACAGAAATAGTCTATCATTAAAATAAAATAAATAAAACAATACAATATTTTATGATATCAAACCATTAAAATAAAATTTAAAGTGAATTTTTTGTTAAATCAAACTTGTGCCTTTAAGGCACGGGGACTAATACTAGTAGATTTTATATATATATAAGTCATAATGATTGGAGCCACCATTTTGAACCGCCTATAATTTGAGCACACATGTTATTTTTATATTCAATTCGTTATTTGTTGTTTTTTTGTATTTTTGAATTTTGTTGGTTACGAGTAGTTTAGATCCCATTTTGTTATAATAAATCAGTTTTTATACTAATAAATCTGCATCATCAATTCACTAAGGTCCTACCTTTTATTGTATTTAATTATTCATTAACTTATCCACGTTGAAACAAAGTTCTACTATATACTACATATTTATCTTTTCAAGCGACTTCATTTTATGTATATTTATACTATATATTTATTTATGTCATAATATGTATATATAATATCAAATCAATTCTTATTTAGCCAAATTCGTTCTATAGAATACTTGTTTGTGTCATTTGTTTATCAATGATTCTTATTTAAATCATATTATGTATAATATCAACTAAAATTTCTTCTTTATATCATTTCACGAATCACGATTTAATATTAAAAAAATATTGTCAATATCGAAATAATAATAATAGTATCATGCAATTTTTTATCAATTAAATCCTATGTTAAATTTTTTTATTAATCGTTTCCCATAAAGGATACGAAAAATCAACTAGTAAAAAAACTATAATCTATGTATATATAAAAGCCATAAGGTTTAGAGCCACCACATTGCGTCACGTAGGATTTTTTTCACGTGTCATTCTCATATCTCGTCACCTAGGATTTTGATACGTGTCGGTCTATCGTTGCTCCACGGCATATATTATTTACTATTATTAAGTCACATCATATGTATTTATCCATGTCATATATATATTTGTCCATATAAGATTTTTTCCTTACAACAAACAACAACAACAACAACATTTACCCAGGGGAAACCCGCAAACGCAGGATCTGGGGGGTCAGGATGGGGGCATTCCAGACCTAGATGGAATGCGCCCAGAACAACCCAAGAGTAAACACTCCAATACACTTAAACTAAAAAGCCTAAACACAAAAAAGCAACTAGCACTGAAGCAAAACTAAATTGAAAAAAGAAAAGCAAATGTAAAGAAAAGAAGAAAATAAGACTAAGACTAAACAAAACCACGCAAAGCGCCACCAACAAGCAAATTAGTTGTCTAAAACCGTGATCTTCTCCCTCCAACGCTCTCTGCACTGCGCCAACTCGACAGAAATGCCTAACAAGCTGATATCCTGCCTTATGTTGTCCATCCAACGCTTCTTCGGGCGACCTCTAGCTCTCCTGAACACCTCTAACTCCAACCGTTCACACCTTCTAACTGTAGCATCCGGACTACGCCTCTGATCATGACCAAACCAACGGAGTCTCGCTTCCCGGAGTTTGTCCTCTATGCTAGCCACTCCCAGTCTGCTTCTGATCTCCTCGTTCCTAATCTTATCCAACCTCGTGAGACCATACATCCATCTGAGCATTCTCATTTCTGCGACTGCCAGCTTCTGCTCCTGGGCCTTCGTCGTTGGCCAACACTCTGCTCCATAGAGAATCGCAGGCCTAATAACAGATCTGTAGAACTTTCCCTTGAGCTTGAGCGGGATCTTCTTGTCGCACAGAACCCCTGAAGCCGCTCTCCACTTCTGCCAACCTCTTTGAATCTGAGACCTAACATCCTCGTCAATACACCCGTCGTTTTGCAGAACTGATCCCAGATATTTAAAGCTATTCGTCTTCGCAATCACTTCACCTCCTAGACGCACCTCACTCCCAGACTCATCCTCCTGACCGAAAATGAACTCCATGATAAATGTAAAGATTTTTCCTTACCAAATAGATAAATGTAAAGATTTTTTCTTTTCAATTAGGTAAATGTAGAGATTTTTCCTACCATATACTTAGATGTAGAGATTGTTTATAAAATATTTTTGAATTTTTTGTAGCTGTATAAATCTTATATATAATATAACATATTAAATAAAATACTAATTAAGAAAGGAGAGATTTTAAGAATCATATTAAATAAAATACTATTCTTATTAAATAGTCAAAATATTTCATTTCTTAAATAATATGTTAATTAGTCTTTCCTTTCTTAATTAAAGATTTATAGTTGAATGATATGTTTTTATAAATTTATTAATTTTTTATTAATTTTTTTTCACCACTTAAACATAATTAATAAATTGCACTAGTTAAATTTAAAAAACCCTAAACAAACAGTCAAGAAGCTCAAAGAGAAGCTTATTTACCCGAATCACTTATGGTGTTAGCTATTGAATTAAATGTGCGAAGTTTGTCTCCTTTCTTTCTGCTCATGTCAGATGGTGTTCCCCTTCAGGGGTCAACTCATTAGTGTGATTATTCCCATGCATATCATTTAACTCGCTCACCGAATACCTACAGCCAATAAATTCTACGTAACTCGTTAGTACCCCTATCTTAAAGGGAATTTGTTTCTCCTACCAAGGTGTCATGACAATCTTATTAGAATTATATGAATTTTTTTTCAAAGTAGGTAGTTCTAAAAATTTTATTCTGAAATAGGTATAGATAGAAAATTTATTCTGAGAAAAGGCATTTTTAGGTTTGGAGACGCTGGTTGGGACAGCGTCTTTCGCTTTTTTTTGCCTCAGGATAAAGACGCTGGCCTAGCCAGAGTTTCATTATTTTATTATTTTTTAATATTATTTTCATAATCATTAAAAAATTCAAATTCTTGACTTGTTAGATCGATCCGAACCCACACAATAACCTATCAAGATCCGACCCGACTTGACTTGTTAAAAATTTTTACTGATTAATGATTATTAAATAATAGTAAATAATGTTTTAATTTTATTAAATAATGTCAAGAATCCACCCGACTTCACCTAGTAACCCGATTGACCCGAACCCACACTCAACCTGAACCCGAACCGGAATCCACCCAACCCGACCCGTTTAACACCTCTAAAATATATATATATATATAGATTAAAGTTCAATAGTGAACAATTAAATATGAGTGAACAAGTGAACAATTGTAAGCCTTTAGATGCTATTCCAATGGATGGTCCAGATTACATATCGAAATTTGACCCAAATTCAAATTTGAACCTCATCCCTTAATTATAGGGAGTGTTAATTAATTTTTGGATTTATAGAAAAATCACAAAAAAAAATCCCTTAATTATAGCAAGTGCTACTTAATTTTCAAATTTCAACTCAATCTCGTAATTATAGCAAGTGTTAATTATATATTGGATATCCACACGTCTTGTACGAATTATTAAATATATATACATGTTATAGTCTTGTATATACATCCTGAGATCATTATATACACTATATTTACAGTATTCCGGGAGAATTCGTTTTACGATTAAAATATGAATACAAATCATCGGTAAGTGATGTATTGACATCAATTGAGTCATTTTTTGCCGATGGTGGACAAGTCATATCCATTTAAACTAAAATGAATCCATCTCATGTATATTAACTGAAATGCAAATAGTATCTAGACACATCAATTTTGTATATACATTTATCAAGTTGTTATATACAATATTACAGTAGATATATACATAGGATCGACGCTTGCTCGACGTGATGATTCGTCGTGGCCGAAATTCTCCAACGAATAGGTCGCATAAACATACGGGGTATATGTATATACAACAACATAATCTGTATATATGGTGATCGTAATTGTATATACACATACATACGGGGTATATTGACATAAATGACACAATATATCCACAACAAATTTTGTATTTACATTCATTAAGTTGGTATATACAACATTAAAGTACATATGTACATGTCGATCGGTAGAAATAGTATGCATAAACAATCCAGCCCCAAAATATTGTTTATATACAGTCATAATATAGTCATATACATTCTTATTGTACGTATATACAACATGGAATAAAGAGGTCATAATCACAATATATCGACATAAAATTTGATATATACATTCTTTATGTCGATATATACAAGTATACTGTACATATATACATCTTTATGTGAATAGATAGGTCACAATAAAAGCACCAATAAATACTTATATACAATCCTTAGGTGTCCATATACATTTCATCTGTACGTATATACATCTTGATCCCTATGAATAGGTCACATAAACAATGTAACAACATAAATTTTCGTATATACATACATCAGACTGTACCATACATTATTATTATACATATGTACATCTTCATCTGTAGGAATAGGCCTAATAAACGATTTATACATGAGATAACGATATATATACAAGTTCAAAACACCCATATACACGATGTAAAAATTATATACACAGATACCTGATGGCATATTTATGTGACGTGGTGGTGAAACTCTATAGCGAGAGGGACGTCTGCAATGGCGAGAGGGAGGACATTTGCAATGGCGAGAGGGAGGACGTCTGCAATTGCGGTGGCAAAATTCTATAGCGAGAGGGACGTCTGCAATGGTTGAAATCGGTTATGGAGGACGTTTGCAATGGCGACGTTGTGGTTTGCAATGGCGGAAATCGGCTATGGAGGACGTTTGCAATGGCGACTTGGTGGTCTGTAATGGCGGAAATGCTGCGATGGAGGACGTCTGCAATGGCGGAAGTGCTGGGTTGGAGGACGTCTGCAATGGCGGAAGACACAAATCGCAGATGCGTGTTTTGAATTGCGTCTGCAATGGCGATTTGTGATTTGCGTCTGTAATGGCGATTTGTGGTGGTTGCAATTCGCAGATGCGTGTTTTGAATTTGGAATAATTGTGATTTGGGTGGTTACAAAATATGGGAGAGAATCTCTCTAATTTTGTTTTTATATTTCTATTTTCTTATTAATGAATATTGAAGACACAAATCCAGCCATCCATTACAAATCTCATCCTACGGATGAGATTTGTTCACTTTTTCTCTATAGGAAGTTGTTCACTATAGAACCTACCTCTATATATATATATATATAGATTAAAATTCAATAGTGAACACATAAGTATTAGAGAACAAGTGAACAATTGTGGACCTTTGGATGATAATCCAATGGATGGCTCAGATTATCCTTAAAAATTTGACACAATTTCAAATTTAAACCAATCCCTTAATTATAGGAAGTGATGATTGATTATAGGAATTTTGGAATTTCAAAATTAAACCACTTAATTATAGGAATTTTGGAAAAACCAATCTCTCTCACCCTCTCCTCTACCTCTCGTTCCGGATCTGTAACCTGGAAACAGTCGGCCACCAAGAACCCGACGACAACCCGCCCCTCGCTCGGCCTCTCACTTCCTCCGCTCACCCACTCGATTTCGTATATACATTCCTCAGGTTGTCATATACAATATACTATACATATATACATCTTATTCTGTAGGAATAGGTCACATAAACAATTCAGCCACAACAAATTTCGTATATAAATTTCTTAGGTTGTTATATACAATATTACTGTACATATATACATCTTGATCTGTAGAAATAGGTCACATAATTAAACAATCCAGCCTCAAGAAATTTCGTATATACATGCCTTAAGTTGTCATATACAATATTATTGTACATATATACATGTTGATCTGAAGAAATAGGTCACATAAACAATTGAAGCACAACAAATTCCGTATATACATTCCTCTGGTTGTCATATACACGATTACTGTACATATATACATTAATGATTGGCAACGTGGTGGTTCGTGGTGTCTTTGGCGACATGGTGGTTCCGACGGGTCCTTCCAGCGAATTGGTGGTTCCGACGGCCGGTGCACTGGTGGTTCGATGTTGTCAGCGCAATGGTGGTGGCCAGGGAAGTGGTTACACCGGCGAAGTGGTTATATACAATATTACTGTACATATTTACAATAATGCAATTAGTATCTAGCGGGAACAAAATTTCGTATATACATCTCTCAGGTTGTCATATACAATGTTACCGTACATATATACATTCGTAGAAATAGGTCACGGAAGCAATCCAACAACAACAAATTTTGTATATACATTCCTCAGGTTGCCATATACAATATTACTATATGTATATATATATATACATCTTGATCGGTTGAAATAGGTCACATAAACAATTTACACATAAATTCACGACATATACTAAATTAAATCAATCATGTACATAATGAAAAAATTATATACAAAATTACCCAATCTCATATTTATACGATTAATAATTGGCAACGTGGTGGGGGGCGAAACTCCGACGCGGTTCGACTGGGGGCTACGAGAGGCCGGCGGGAGGGGACCCGAACCTACGGACGAGCACCGGCGACGGGCGGAATTGAGAAGCGACCAACGTCGGGCACCAGATCTGGGGCGCAATCCGGGGGACGGGCGAAATCCCGAATCTGGAGGGGGGATCCGGTCGGGCGGGGTGCAAGGCAGGTGGCGACGGGTGGTCGCCAGAAAACTCCCTGGAGTGGTGGCACTAGGGCGAGAGGTTGAGCGGCGATGGAGGATCTGCGTAATTCTCCGAATGGTTTCGGGCAATGGAGGATTTGCGTTTTTTATATGCGTAATTTCTAGAATGACAATTTATTATTTTCTATAATTATATTGTTGGTGGTTACAAGGATCATGGGAGAGAATCTCTCCTATTTTGTTTTTTTTTCTATTTTCTTATTAATAGATATTATAGACACTAATCCCACCATCCATTACAAATCTCAACCTATGGATGAGATTTGTTCACTTGTTCTCTATAGAAGGTTGTTCACTATAGAACCTACCTATATATATATATAAAAGATATACACAAGTTAATATTAAAATGTAAGTATATCGGTCTTTCCCTTCAACCATAACCAAAGAAATATAGATAATTTTATTAAATCATTTGGGCGAATAATTTGAATTAATTCATTTTAATTTTATTAAAACTTAATATTAAAATAATAATAACATAATGAAAGACGCTGGCTGGGCCAGCGTCTTTCTGTTACTTTGTTCGGAGGAAAAAAAAAGCGAAAGACGCTAACCCAGCCAGCGTCTCCTAACCTAAAAGTGCCTATTCTCTCGGAATAAATTTTCATCCGTGCCTATATTCAGAATAAAAATTTTAAAACTGCCTATTTTGGAAAAAAAATCGAATAATATTAAGGTGTAGATAGTGGGTGATAGCTTGTATAAAGTGTTTTTGAATTTATCTTTATTCCAATAATTCATAATTTTGGTAGATTATCAAGCCTAAAGGTACGGGCGGATCCCACTTAGGCTTGTGTACATGAGACTTTATGGGCCTTCCATTTGGGCCGAAATTTATGGATTAACTTCACATTTTTTGTTAACTTTGAGTTTTAATTTATTGTAGCACATAAACAAATATGTTAGCTTTAAGCCCTAGACCAATTTAAGTGTGATTTTTAACTTAACAATATTTCCTCACTTAGAGCATTTTATTGCTGATTGAAGGCAACAATTCAATTGCGTTTTTAACCTCCATTATGAGTGTTTAACTCTCATGATTGAAGACAGCGGTTTAAGTGAGGTTTATAACTTAAAATTTTTTTTCGATAAAATTGATTTAAAACTTTATGAGTTGTTAACCTCTATTATAAGTGTTTAAGTACGAATTTTATTGGCCTATGATTTTAAGCGTTATAAGTGTTTAAGTCCCTCGATTTATGCATGATACGTATGCAAAAAAAATATGCAAGTAATAATATGACATTTTTTTTTCCGAAATGATAAATTTTCTCTAAAGTAGCATATTTTCCATATGTTATATACTTATATATCATACTTATTGTTCATTAATCATGGCAAAAAATTTCGGTATGATATTGGGCCTGGTAGTTGGGCCTAATTTATGGGCCGATGGTTTGCCTCCTAGCAGTTAGAATAATTAGCATGGTGGTTAATTTGAAGAGGTTATACTTCTCCTGCTTCAATTTATACGTGATCTTTTGGTGCCTTTGGACATCCAACGTTTTTTACTTGAACCCTAATCAAAGAACCATGTCGATTGTGAATGAATCATGGCATGATGTGAATGATTCACATATAGAAGAAGTGCAAGGTCCGTTGCTATCCTATATCTTTAATGAAACACTTGATGAATCGTATGTGGAGATGCAAAAGCATCAAGAAGAAGTGGAGGGTTTGATAATCAAATTCCCTAGCCAAGGCTTCTTACAAAATTATGTTCCAGGGCGGGATGTCCTCACCCCTGGCGATGACATGCTCATTAGAAGGTTTTGTGGATTTTCGGACCATGTCGAAGTCATGTATCCCGTGCATTACGAAGAGAGATCTGACGGTTTCCATGTTTTCCATTCTATCCCTTTTGTATGGCATTTAATTTCCCTTTTCCTCAATTCACTAGGGATTTCTTGAAAACGTTTCGTCTATCTCTCAACTTACACCTCAAACATGGCATATACTATATTGTATAGAATATTTCACTTACCGTATGCATGAGGGTTATGATATTGTTGATCTCATGAGTTGTTATCATATTGAGTATGACAACCATGGTAGAATATCACTTGTATGCAAACCGGGAAAGGCCCCTCTATTTCACGGTACTAGTGATCGTATTCCACCAAATTGGTGCTCCAAATATTTTTTCGTTCGCATATCGATCTTCTCTAGGTATGCATGAGGATTGGAGTTGGCTGCACAATAGATGGAGGATGGTAATGTGTACTTCAATTTTATTGCTAATTATTATTCATTCTTGTTAATGTGTACTTGCTAATGCATGAGATCGTATTCTAGATCGGTTCGGTAATGTAAATGTGCTAATGAATGATATCATATCGTATATTGCAGTTGCACTTTCAAGGCGTGTGGAAATGTTAGAGGATTGTGGCGCTGTAACGTCAAGGCTCCTTGCCATGGCCAAAGGCGAAAGGACGTTTCCCATACAGCCCATGAATGAACGTGCTCTGTTGAAGGATTTTTAACTTTGGTTGTGTTTTTGGTTTGGTTTGAACATTTGGTCGTTTTGTTGTTGTGTTTGGATATTTGGTGTTTGGATATTTCATGGTTTGAATTGAAATGCATGATATGTTGTGTGGATATATCGTATATTGATTTTGGCAAAGTGAATATAAATTGCTACGTTAAATCCTAAATTGCAGCATAAGTTATCATAGTGCTGCATGTGGGCTTTATATTTATTGTGGGCTAGGCTATGGCATGGCCCAATACTTAATCTAAAGCCTTTGTGTTTACCAATGGCCTAATAGTGTTATCTAGCACGGTTTAGTTTTTAATATCATTAATTCGTTGTATTTTTTTTATCAAGCATTGATTGTATCTTTATCTCATTAATCAAATGACACTAGTTTTTTTATTTGGTTGGGTTTTGTATCTTATTTCATTTTATAGATATGTCTTGGCTGAATTTTATTTTATAGATTATAACACACATTGAAATAAGTATAACCTAGAAATATGCATAATATCATAGGATAACATAATATAACATTCAACTTAGTTAAAATGAAACTTGAAATACAAAAGGGTCCATTATGGATAACATGAGCTTCTTCATTTAACTTAGCACAATGGCTACTAAAATAAAATACAAGACAATTGATACTTTAACTATTGTATGCACAAAGGAGGTTAGCTCCTTGACATCATGCTTAAAAGCTTTGATATCATCTCGAGAGGCACCAAAGTGTTGGGCCTCGACTATATCGTTTGAGCCATTTAACCATTTGAAGAACCCACAATGGTCACATTTGAAGTACAAACGATTCGGGTTTTTAGCTGACTTGGATATCCGAATCAAACCTTTAGTAGGTGGATTGCACCAACAATTCACATTCCTTGGTCGAAATGGCGATCTGGTACTTGATGATGATCCTTGATGATCCATCCTATAAATAGCTCGAGAAAATTCTAACAAATTGGAAAGATTAGAACATCGATTAAAAAAAAAGAAAGAGGGATTGAAGAAATTACAGATTTATTTGAGGAAGGATTTACACATTCAATGAAATCAAAGATACCTTATAAACAAAAGGGATTGAAGAATCGATTTTTGGCTTGAGAGGTAATTGAAAATTTGAAATTTTGGCTTGAGAGAGAAGTGAAATTTTGAAAATTTTGAGCTGAAGGTTTGATTTGATGAATACTCGAAATCTCTTTAAGTGTTTTAGAAGGAATTGAATTTTCTTGCTTATTGTGTCTCCCGCCAATGCATGTGTCCCACCAATGCATGGCTTCACTTTCCCAACATAAAGTGACATTGAATGCACCAGGATTATATACAAACAATATTGTATTTTCGATTTTGTTTTAGGCTTTAGAGAGTTTACAACCAGCATAAATCTATTTATAAATTAACAATATTGTACATACACGTTTATATCAATATTCTTTCCATTTATTGTATTTGTGGTTTAGTAAGATAGGAAATTAGGAATTTGGTTTAGGGATTTGTGGTTTGTGATTGTATTTGTGGTTTAAATCACAGGAAACATGAAGACAAATTCCTGGGAGAGCATGATGGATGGCAGTGATGATGGTAAGTGCTTAATTTTTCGATCACCATTCCTGATTTCTCTTAGGGTGACACATTCAACTAATGTGAAATTTGTTTAAATCACATGATCATCATCAAACAGGAGTGTGGATGGCAGATTTGATCAAGATTCGGACTCCGAACCTCTCTTCGGACCGAATGACAACCAATATTCCAGCGATGTTTCCATGGACATGCCCGGCTACAGGGGCCGTGGTCGTCGCTGTCATCGTCGCCATGAAGAATCAGAGAAGGAGGAGGATCTTGAAGATGAAGAGTCCGATGAAGAGGAGGATGATGAGCCTTCAGATGTAGATGAGGATGAAGCTCATGAAGACTCGGTTGAGGTGTTGGAGCCCCAACACAATGTTGATGTCATTCAACTCGATGATTCTTCATCTGAGGCGCAGCCCCAAGGATCATCAGAGGAGGAGAACCAAGGATCATCTAAGGAGAAGAAGGAGGGATGTACTGAAGTCATTGATCTTTCAATAGAGGAGGAACCTGACCAGCCACATTTCAATGTGGAAGTCAAGAGGCGCAACATTGGAACCAACAATGGTGTGGTAAGGAATCATATTCTGTAAAGCTATGTAGCGCTATGTTGTATACTAGTATGGTTTTGATGTCGCTCACATCCTACTTCTTGTTGCAGCGGGTTCTTGCGGAGTTTGCGAGGGAGTACATTCCTCGCAGCACCTCCATGATTAAAACCATGATGCACCGCACTATCCGGCCACAAGGACCTCGTGATTTCAGAATGGAGTACAAGTTTGAAAAACACAAGAAATGTCGGGTGGAGCTCGGACATGGCTAGCAGAGGTTCCAGATCGTTAACGATCTGGAAGTTGGCACTCTCCTCACTTTCATCTTGAAAGATCAGTCGCGACAGCGGTATGATGTGGAGATTGAAAGGTAAACCCTACTTAAACCTTACATTCCTTACATTCCATAAGGATGAATGTAACTATAATGCCTCGTTCCTTTAGGCTAATGTAGGCCGGACAACTTTGGCAAAATTTAAGGTTTCTACATGGCTCGGTACAAGGTTTCTTCAAGGTTTTGTTGTGTGTGTATCCATAAGGTGTTGGTGGTGATTTTTGTTTTTTTTTTTATTTTCGACGGAAGGAAGGTTGTTTGTTGTTGGGGCGGGTGTTTGTTGTTGTTGGGGAGGGGCTTTGTTGTTGGTAGGTAGTGACCGGACGTGAAAACTGTTGTTGGTGTTGTGGACTATTATTTTGTTGTTGGCATACATGGTGTTGTGGCAAAACTTATTACTCTTCCTAATGATCGAACTTATGCACCCTTTGGTGCCAAATGAATGGCACAATGTGATGTAATATTTTATTGGTCATGTGACTCGGCTAAAATCGTTGTGCCAAAATCAAAGATAAAACCCAACATGCAAACAATCAAGTATAGTAAGCAAGTACGGGGTCGAACCCAAGAGAATCAGTTTCTTATTCAATTTAAGTAGGTTTTCATGCAAGTAATCAAAGGGGGGTTTTGAAAGTTGTTTTCAATCAAAGTTATCAAGTAGAGTTCATTCAATCAATTCCACTTTATTAATCCGTTGATCATGAATTCATCCACTTCTTTATATGCCTAGGTCAAATCCAATCCTTATCTTAAATATTCGCTAGTCCAAGGTCCTAGCAAAACTATGATATGAACAATGACGCTCAATTCAAATCATGCAATACACACAAGGATATTACGAAATCAAATCATACAATCAAGCTACGAGTCTCATGCACAATTTAACCATTGAATACTCTTTCCTAAACTAGTCCACGGTCCTAGAATAGAGTTGTTTCGAGAAATAGGAAAGATGCATAGACAACAACCAATCCTAAATCAAACGATAGATCTAAGTCAATCAAACAAGTTGATCAGGCTCATAAAATCAAACATAGATCATGGGATGAAGCACAAGAGTATCAATTAAGACCTAGGGATAAAGAAGTTACCAGAATTTCACAACTTCATAATAAAGCTTCCTTGATCGAATAAACTCAAAAGGAGAGTTAGTTCTCCATTACAATGAAAGCTCCAATCTTTATTGAAATAACAATTGATTACTAAGTGATATAATGTGTAAAAACCTAGAAAAAGTTCCCCTTAAATAGCCCAAAGAACAGCCTCTTCGAGATAAATAAGAAAGGATACCGAAAGATAAGAAAGGAAACAAGATAGAAAAGACAGGATTTCGTCCGTCTAGAGGTCGGCCCACACCACGACCGCACCGCCATGGCCGCGCCCGCGGCGGTCTCTGTTTGGCATCTCGCTGAGTCGGCTTCTACCGCGACCGCGCCAACGACAGCGCGACCGCGGCCTTCATGGTCTTCATGGTCCGTCACCTTACGCCACCGCGCCCGCGTCATAGACAACGCGACTGACTCAGCTAAAGTCATCGTGCCAAGATCAAAGATAAATAACCCAAACTACAAACTAGTATAGCATGCAAGTAAGGGGCCGAACCCAAGAGAACTTAAGGCTTCTAGTATTAATAAATCTATCAACTAAAGAAAGGGGGGATTTATGAGAGATATCTAAACTAAACTAACCTAGAAAACAAAAAAAACAAACAAACAAATAAACAAGTAAGGGAAACAGGTTCATTCAAAAGATCCACTCATGAAATAATCACTCGATCATAGATTCATCCATTGATTTCATTCACACCTATGGTTAATTCCTATCCTGATCATTAACAATCGCAAGTCCACGGTCCAAGCAATTCTATAACCCTAGGCAAGGACGCTTAAACCTAGAATTAACATAGAGAACAAGGATATGTAGGATATAATATCAAACAATTAAGCTACGAGTCAATTGCAAGATAAAACAATCAATTCTCTTCTTAATCCTAGTTGCATAGACAACAGGTATAGGTTAAGTTGTTTTCACAGATTAGTTTTGTTCACGGTCCAAACCTAATCCAACAGTAGAACATAAATCAATTCAATAAGTTCATGACTCCTAGAGAAACAATTAACATTCATAAGATGAAGCACAAGAGAATCAATATTAACCAAAGGATAGAAATCAATTACCAAAACCTCACGAGTTCATACATCAGAGCTTCTCCCTTGAACAAACCCAAGGAGACTAGCTCTCCATAACTAAACTAAAAAGAGAATTAATTTGAGAGAATTGGTGATGAGAAAGAAGATACCTAAAACCTAAGGAGGCTCCTCCTTATATAGACTTAGGGAACACGCTCCCCGAGATAGATAAGGTAAGAGGCAAAAGATAAGAAAAGGAAACAAGATAGAAAGGAAAAGATTTTGTCCGTCTCGGAATCCGGCACCACCGCGACCGCGTCGTCACCACCGCGACCGCGTCGTCACCACCGCGACCGCGCTTTCACAACAGAATAGAATCTCGACTCTGGCCATCCACCGCGACCGCGGCACTCCTACCGCGACCGCGGCGATTGATGTCTCTCATTTTGGTGGTGTTTTAGTGGTTAATTTCCCTTGAAAATAGTTGTCTTTTTTTCCTTTCTTCGCTAGTTTTGTTCCTTTTTAGCTTAGATTCCGATTTTCTATGAGATTCGGAGACTATGCGAATTTGTTGCATTTTGTAGGTGATTTGGCGTGTTTTGAGGAGGTTTCGGAAGGAGTCCCTAAGGAGGAGCAAGGCATGAGCACAAAGGAGCGGAAGAGCCAAGCGACCAACGAAGAGGAGCTCAAGAAAAGCCAAGAAGAGAAGAGGACCGAGGCCAGGATCGAGGTGCCAAGCAACTCGGGCCTGAGATCGACTCATGGAGACCCGGACTGAGGTGTGGCAAGTCGGGCCCGAGGTTTCTCCGTGTCGGTCCAAGTCGGCGAAGTGTAGATTGGGCACCAAGGCACACAAATGTGATCTGCCACTTTTGCTCCTCTTCCATTTTTGGATATTCTTGGCCCCTAATTAAAAGGAGAGAAGACAAATCGAGGATTATCCAAGTTTAGACACAATTAATCACTCTCAAAGGCTCAAGGAAGACTTGGAGAGCAAGGAGGAAGAAAGGAAGGAGGAAGAAGAGGAAATTCGGTGGAGGATAGCTAGATCTAGGAAGGAATTGTGAGTTTGAACTTGTTTTAGATTTGCAATTTGTGGATTTGAGTTTGGATCTTGTGATTTCCCTTTGAATTGAATGAGATTTGGCTTTGATTTGAGTTTGATGATTGAGATTTGTTTGCTTTGTCTTTTGATTGCTTTTTACTCTATCCTTATGGAGTAGGTTCCATTAGTCTTGGGCTATGGGGGAAATCCCTAGCTAGGTTTGGGTATGAAGCCCCAATTCCATAGCCTTGAGTGCTTGATCTAGGAATCCTCTCTACATAGAGCTACAATCTCTTGTGAAAGCAAGGGATCAAGGGCTTGTGATTGGCAAGAGTGAACGAAAGTAATCGATTGCCTATCAGTTGAACTTGCATCGAAAGGGAAGTCAATTTCCCTAGGGTAGATGTGTAGAGTGGCGGGATCGAAGGCGAACAACCTCGATTCTACGAGGATCAACACTTATTGGCTGAATTGGGGTGGAATTACCACATCTAGTTAGGGAAGGAACCCAAAAACCCAAGACCGATCTCTCCATTTTGCCTAGTTCGACTTACCCAGACCTCGGGCTCGACTTACTTCAGTGTCGGTCCCGTGCATTCCATCGTCGATCCATCTCGGGCCGAAGTGACCCATGTCGGTCCCGAGAGGTTTCCTTTGATTTTTCTCGTTTTTAACATTTCTTTTCCCTTTTAAGTCTTTTTGGTGCACTCAACGAACGAACTCCCGAGCGTTCGACACCCTACCTTGTACTACTACGGGGTTCGGTTATAAATTGTAATTTTGAGACCCACCGATCCGGACCGATCAACGATCTATCCTTGGGATGTTCTGAGTCGGCTTCTACCGCGACCGAGCCACCGACAACGCGACCGCGGCCTTCATGGATCTTCATCATCGTCACCTTACACCACCGCGACCGCGTCATAGACAACGCGGCCGCGGAAATCATGCAGTGGCGAACTTGTCTTCAATTAAGCTCTAAGAACTCTTGATTCTTCACATCTCGTGTCTTCGGTCTTCGTATTATAATAACACTCAAATCTAACCTAAACACTCACAATAATACTCCTAAAATACAAGAGTAAACCCATACAAAATAGGCCGAATCAAATTCCCCCATACTTAGATCTTCCTCGTCCTCGAGTAAGATCAAACAAATATAACAAGGAAGCACATCTAAGATCTCAGGAAATACAATGGAAGATAAAACACTCAGCTCATAACCTGAACCCAAAGATATAGAGAAATCATGAGCATAAAACAATGAAGCTCAAACACACACCTCACCACAAGATATAGCACTCAAACTCTAAAAACATGAAAGAGCAACCTAGAATCTACCCAAATCTAACATGTAAGCCCCAAAGCAAGAATGATCCTAAAACACTCAAATTTTACCGCTCAATTCTGCTTAGGCGCCCTTTCGGGTTTTCACCTAACCGCTCTTTTTATTTTTCAAAAGGGTGTGCTCACAAAACTCACAACACTCATAAACCTCATATTAGCCCAGCCTAATGCTGGTCCTGGTTACCTGCTTATTACCTGAGCCGCCCTTTCGGGTTTTCGACTCATCCCAGTATTTATATGCCTTTTTTCAACTTTTTTATGGCTCTTTCTATATTTTTCTTTTTCTTTCTTTCTTTCTTAGGCAAAAAGTATGGTGTAAGTGCTCCATGAAAAGAAGAAAATCAAAAATCTGAAGCAAATCACTAACTAAGGTAATTAGGATAAGCGAATGTGAGTACTCCCTCCCCCATACTTAAATCCTTCATTGTCCTCAATGAAGCAAAGAGAAAGGATAGAAGCAAGGAGAAAGGTATATCAGAAGACTTATAAACGATGAAGAGGGGTGAAATGGAAGAACTCTTCAAAGGGTGGTAAGAGAATGGAAGAATGGACTTCGGAATACCGTTCTGCAGGCTAACCGCGGGCGCGATGTGGGTGGCGCGGGCGCGGTATCATGGCAGAGAGCGAAGGTTTGCGTCGGGTGGACCACCGCGGGCGCGGCTGATAGAGCGCGGTCGCGGAACTCGTGCAGGGACGAGGTCTTGACTTTGTCTCGAACTACGTGATGTGTAAACAACCTTCGTATCTTGACTCGTCTTTTGGAAGATGGACAAATATATACTTGAACTCGAGCCATGGAGAAGAAATCCCGGGGGAACAAAGCTCCCCCATACTTAGGCTTTACACATAGCCACAGAATGGAATTACAAAGGTGGATGGAAAGAAAAATTAGAAGGGGTGGAAAGATAGAAGATGGAGTAGAATGGATATAGCTAAATGGAAGATATAGAGATATAAAATGGGACCAAAAGTCCTCTTTTTTTTCCTTTTTTTTTTTGAACCAAGGGGCCTCTGCGGGTGCGGCGTGAGGACCGCGACCGCGGGGGTCTAGTACCTGTACATCGGGGGTTCTAGGCTTGGCCGCGACCGCGGTGCCGCAACCGTAGATTTGCACCAGGAACGTCCTTTCGAACCTAGTACCTGCACATTAGTCCGAAAAAAGCAAAAATAACCTAAGCTAAGAATGGAAAACAGTCTATCTAATCCTTGGGTTGCCTCCCAAGCAACGCTGTTGTTTAACGTCGTTGGCTCGACGTCTTCATGATCGGACATCGTCAAAGCCCTAATCATCATATCAAAGTCCTGCACCGCTATCTTACAGCAGGACAAATAACATGTTGACAAATTAACAAGAAATAAGAAATAATTCGAACTCCTTTTTTAACCTATCAAACATGCTTGAGCAATTAGGGTGGGTTTTTCTAGAGTGAAACCAATTAGGTGATTTATGTGATTTTTCAAAGTATTCAACAAAGCATGCAAATCTCCTATTTGAATTATCACTCTCATCAAATAGAAAGAACGAGAAGTCATCAACTACCCTATCATGCTCGAAGATGGAATCCTTGACAAAAGATTGACATGAAAGAACAAAACAAGAATCAAGAGAGATAGAAGAGGTGGAGTAAAAGATATAGGGATCATCAAGGCTGACCTCAGGAATCTCCATGGAAGGGGATACGAAAGTTTCTAACGGTGAAGAAGAAATCTCCATAACAGCATCTGGCTCCTTCGACGAGTCATCAGGCTCGTCGTTGTCACTCCAGGGGTCACCATACTGAAGGAAATACTCTTCTTCTGTCATCACATATCGTTCCTCCTCAGGCACAGGCTCAGAAGCTTGGTCTAGCAACACCGGTGGGTGATCCTCGTTAGAGGCCGCGGGCGCGGTTTATGGGCCGCGGTCGCGGTTCTCCTCCAGGGGGAGCTCCTCCGTTTCTGCATCGGAAACGCGGGTGCGAGATTGCTCACCGCGCTCGCGGTTTCGCTTCAAAATGAACGTCATCCCTCTTTTCCTTGATTCGCGAGCGCGATGACGTCTAACCCGGGCAAACAACTCCTTTGATGAACAAACCCTAGAGAGGTTTTGGTCTAGATCTGAGTCTGAGTCGCTCTCGTAATCCATGGCATCCAATTCCCATTGTCTGAACTTTTCCTCATATTCTTTAGCACTTGTGCTTAGAAATTCCCAACGTTCCATACGAGCCATGTCTATGATTCGCCCTTGGTTCTAAACGAAAAACTCCCGATGAGTCTCATCATCCATTCCATTGACAATGGGATAGAATATATCAGCATGATCAATGTCTGGCTCTAATGAGAAGAGTCTAGGCAACTCGTCGGTACATCTAGCAAAGTACTCATGGAAGGGTTCATCCTGCAACTGACAAAACTCAAGGGAAGACATTAGAATATAGACGTGTGGACCGTACGATAGGTCCACACAAAGTTAATAAATATATTAATACTAGAAAGAAACCAAAGTTCCCCGGCAACGGCGCCAAAATTTGACTCGGCAAAGTCGTCGTGCCAGGATCAAAGATAAATAACCCAAACTACAAACTAGTATAGCATGCAAGTAAGGGGTCGAATCCAAGAGAACTTAAAGCTTCTAGTATTAATAAATCTATCAACTAAAGAAAGGGAGGATTTAGGAGAGATATCTAAACTAAACTAACCTAGAAAACAAAACAAATAAACAAGTAAGGGAAACAGGTTCATTCAAAAGATCCACTCATGAAATAATCACTCGATCATAGATTCATCCATTGATTTCATTCACACCTATGGTTAATTCCTATCCTGATTATTAACAATCGCAAGTCCACGGTCCAAGCAATTCTATAACCCTAGGCAAGGACGCTTAAACCTAGAATTAGCATAGAGGACAAGGATATGCAGGATATAATATCAAACAATCAAGCTACGAGTCAATTGAAAGATAAAACAATCAATTCTCTTCTTAATCCTAGTTGCATAGACAACAGGTCTAGGTTAAGTTGTTTTCACATATTAGTTTTGTCCACGGTCCAAACCTAATTCAACAGTAGAACATAAATCAATTCAATAGGTTCATGACTCCTAGAGAAACAATTAACATTCATAAGATGAAGCACAAGAGAATCAATATTAACCAAAGGATAGAAATCAATTACCAAAACCTCACGAGTTCATACATCAGAGCTTCTCCATTGAACAAACCTAAGGAGACTAGCTCTCCATAACTAAACTAAAGAATTAATTTGAGAGAATTGGTGATGAGAAAGAGGATACCTAAAACCTAAGGAGGCTCCTCCTTATATTGACTTAGGGAACATGCTCCCCGAGATAGATAAGGTAAGAGGCAAAAGATAAGAAAAGGAAACAAGATAGAAAGGAAAAGATTTCGTCCGTCTCGGAATCCGGCACCACCGCGACCGCGCTTTCACAACAGAATAGAATCTCGACTCTGGCCATCCACCGCGACCGCAGCACTCCTACCGCGACCGCGGCGATCTATCCTTGGGATGTGCTGAGTCGGCTTCTACCGCGACCGCGCCATCGACAGTGCGACCGCGGCCTTCATGGATCTTCATCATCGTCACCTAACGCTACCGCGACCGCGTCATAGACAACGCGACCGCGGAAATCATGCAGTGGCGAACTTGTCTTCAATTAAGCTCTAAGAACTCTTGATTCTTCACATCTCTTGTCTTCGGTCTTCGTATTATAATAACACTCAAATCTAACCTAAACACTCACAATAATACTCCTAAAATACAAGAGTTAACCCATACAAAATAGGCCGAATTAGCGACTGCGGTATCCATGTAGTGGAAAACTTCATCTTTAAGCTCTTTAACACTTGATTCTTCATAACTTGTGTCTTCGGTCTTCGTATTACAATAACACTCAAAACTAACCTAAACACTCTCAATAACATCTCAAAATCTAAGAGTTAACCTATACAACGTATCCTGTATCAAATTCCCCCATACTTAGATCTTGCTCGTCCTTGAGTAAGCTCAAAACAAATATAACAAGTAAGCACATCTAAGATCTCAGGAAATACAAGGGAAGATAAAAACACTCAGCTCACAACCCGAACCTAAAAATAGAGCAAATCATGAGCATAAAACAATGAAGCTCAAACACACACCTCACAACATGATATATCACTCAAGCTCTAAAAACATGAAAGAGCAACCTAGGATCTACCCAAATCTAACATGAAGCCCCAAAGTCCCCAAGCAAGAATGATCTTAAAACACTCGAATTTTACCTCTTAATTCTGCTTAGGCGCCATTTCGGGTTTTCACCTAACCGCTCTTTTCATTTTTCAAAAGGGTGTGCTCACAAAAACTCACAACACTCATGAACCTCATATTACCCCAACCTAATGTTGGTCCAGGTTACCTGCTTATTACCTAAGCCGCCCTTTCGGGTTTTCGAGTCATCCCAGGATTTATTATGCCTTTTTTCGATTTTATAGCTTTTTCTATCTTTTTTTTTCTTTCTTTCTTTATTATGCAAAAAGATATGGTGCAAGTGCTCCATGAAAAGAAGAAAATTAAAAATCTGAAGCAAATCACTAACTAAGCTAACTAGGATATGCGAATGCGAGTACTCCTTCCCCCATACTTTAATCCTTCATTGTCCTCAATGAAGCAAAGAGAAAGCATAGAAGCAAGGAGAAAGGTATATCAGAAGACTCACAATCGAATGAAGAAGGGTGGAATGGAAGAACTCTTCAAAGGTGGTAGAAGAATGCAACTCCGTAATCCAGGTTTGGTGGCTAACCGCGGGAGCGGCACTAGGGGCGCGGGCGCGTTATCGTGACAGAGAGCGAGATCATCGTCGGGTTGACCACCGCGGTCGCAGCTGATGGAGCGCGGGCGCGGTACTCGTGCAGGGACGAGGTCTTGACTTCGTCTCGAAGAATGTGTTGTGTAAACAATCGTCGTATCTTGGCTCGTTGATAATGATGATTTAGTCGTTTTAAACCACAATTATGCAAGAAAACCAAACTAACTTAAACCAAAGTATAAAGCAAGTAAGGGTCGATTCCACAGGGAGACAAGTTATCTTTAGCAGAGAATTATGTGTCAAACAGAAGTAACAAGGGGGGTTTTTAGGTTTAGTTCACACACTAGCATGCAAATCATTCGAATTCGAGAGTTTATAAATCAGTATTTGGAAACACTTAGGCAAACAAATATCCGCATTCGCTTGACAAGTTGATCATTGATTTCATTCAATATCTATGCAATGGAAATTCCAATTCCTTTTCAAAAGTAATTAATAGCACAACCAGATACTATTAACCCTAACTAGATAAATAATCATGAAACTATCAAGATTTAATCTAACTAGCAACATTCAACATCAGGAATATAATTGGATACAAACTAAGATAAAACAACCAGCTTTTACCCTAGGATGCAAATCAATTCTCTTATGCATACAACTAACATAACCAGATACTAGCACAATGCAGTTGCTACTTATGAATTAGAGATGCTCAACCAGAAACACTCTAAATCTAGCAATAACCTAATAACAATAAATCCTAGATGATATCTGACCAAAAAAAATAAATCCTAGATGATCAGGCTAGAAATTATTGAAACAAGTCAATAGCAATTCAAGCAAGCGAGAAGATTAAATCCATGCAATCGATAAGGAATTAGAAATCTCACAACTGAATCAGAACGAACACTTCAATTGTCTGACTAAGCAAAGAGGCTTAGTTCTCCATAGGTCTCCAAAATACAAATTAATTCCAAACTCAAAAACTAGGTCTAAACAAAAGGTCTAAAGCTCCTTAAATAGGAGAAAACAATCTATCTAAAATACATAAAAACCGGACCAAAAACAATATCCATAAGACTAATAAATAAAACGCAGCATTTAAGATGGATTTCCGCCTCTGTACTGGCAGCGGGCGCCGCCTATGGGGCAGCGGTCGCCGCCTCCCACAAATCATGTTTTCTTCGTTTTCTTCACTTCAGCTCCAAGTGGTCTTTGTTGCACTTCGGCTCTTCCTTCTCCAACACTCCAAACTCCATCTTTAGCCCCTAAAACATGACTAGAAGTATGCTAAAACCCCATCTAAATACACAACATAAATGTATATATCACTCGTCTCTCAAGAGATGGATGAATATTTGAACTCGAGGCATGGAGATGAAATCCCGGGAAAACAAAGCTCCCTCATACTTAGGATTTTACACATAGCCAAAGAATGAAATACAAAGATGAATGGAAATAATACATAGAAGATGGAAAGATAGAAGATGGAATAGAATGGATGTAGATTGATGAAAGATATAGAGATAGAATGGGACCAAGAAGTCCTCTTGTTGTCTTTTCTCTTTTTTTTCACTTCTTTTTTTTTCACAATAAAAACGAGCTAAAACCGAGACGCAGTATGGTTGCCGCGAGCACGGCTAGTACCTGTTCGTCGGGGCACATTGGTGATCCACCACTGGCGTGGTATCACACCAGGTTGTCCTTTCGGACCTAGTACCTGCAAGTTAGCTATAACACGAATCAAATCCTAAGTTAGGAATGGAAAAACAATCTAACTAATCCTTGGGTTGCCTCCCAAGCAGTGCTTTTGTTTAACGTCGTTGGCTCGACGTGGATACAATCAATATGGGTCCTCATCAACATGGAATCAGACCTCGTTGCCACCATGAGATATGGAAAGTGATCCATTGGCAACATCAATAACCGTCGTGGCGGTTTTCATGAATGGGCGACCAAGTAAGAGAACCGGGTCGTAACGCCCTTCACCTATCTCCATAACATAGAAATCTGCAGGAAAGATTAGACCATCCACTTGCACTAAAACATCCTCAACTAACCCTTTCGGGCGCACGTTAGAGTGGTCAGCCAATTCAATAACAATATCGGATTCTATCGAAGGACCAAGGCCTAACCTATCATACATGCAAGCTGGAAGAACATTAATGGAGGCACCTAAATCTAGCATAGCTCGCTCAATTTTAGTTTCTCCAATAGTGACAGGGACAGTGAATCTTCCTGGGTCTAGACATTTTTTAGGCACATGTTTCTAGAGTAGGGAATTACATGCCTCGGTTTTGCTATCCTGTGTTTTCTCAACTAGAGCTACCTTCTCAATTTTAGGATTAGACCTATTTTTCCTTTTAATTGTACAAAGCTCTTTCATAAACTTAGCAAAACGAGGGACGCCTTGTATGAGATTGATGAGAGGAACATTTACCTGACAATTGGCGAAGGTCTCGAAGAGTTCCTTGTCATGTGCCGGCTTCCTCGTGTCCTTGAGTGCTTCCGGGAATGGAGGAGAGGGCTTGAGAGAGATCAAGGGTGGAAGTGGTGGTGCAACATACCCGTCATCCTCCTCGGGTGCTGTGGTGCGGTCGCGTCTAGGGGAACGCGGGCGCGACGGGGAATAGTTGTTGAAAGCATAATCAAGCAAAGCCCCGAACTTCTTCTCTGCTTCCTTACCGCGGGCGCGGCTCGGGCTCCGCGGTCGCGGCGCCTCATCCGTCTCGTGGTCCGAGCTCTTTGATGGATTTCCGCGGGCGCGGTGAGGTGAGAGAAGGCGCGGATTTCCAACCGAGGCTTGGTCCTGGTCTTCTGCTACCCCGGCGCGGTCGCGGCCAGGGGAGCGCCGTCGCGGTAATCCACTAGTGGGTGGTTCCCGACTCGCCAAAGCTCTACCGCTCCTCAATTGCATGGCACCGATGTTCTCCTTGTGGTTAAGCGGTTGAGAGGGAAGTTTCCCGGAATCCTTAGACTCGAGCCTATTGATCATGGTTGCAAGTTGGCTCAGCTGAGTCTCCAGATTCTTCACAGCAGCTCTCGTCTCTTGGTTCTCCTTCAAAAGGGCAGTAATAGCATCGTTCTGAGACTGAGCAGACGCTCTCGGGGCAAAATTATTAGAGTGAAATTGTTGTTGTTGGCCTTGAGGAGCGAACTACTGCTGTTGTTGTGGTGGCTCTTGCTGCTGCTGGTTGCTCCACCTGAAGTTAGGATGGTTCGCCCACCCCGGATTGTAGGTGTTAGAGAAGGGATCGTTCCGGGGCCGGGGCGCACCATAGTTTCCAATAGCATTGACCTACTTTTCGGTCTCCTGAATGGTGCGGCACTGGTCAGTGTGGTGGCTCGCGTGATAGCAAAGACCGCAAGCATTAACTTTTTGAGCCGTCTTCCTTGTGAGCAGCTGATTCATCAGATCCTTGAGTTCCCTTACTTCAGCATTCAGGGGCTCATTCACGGACCTCACATTGGTCCTGGAGCGCTGATTATGAGCTTGTTCATCTAAGATCTCTACTTTTTCAAAAGCTCCAGCGGGAGTCAAGTTCTCGTAACTACCCCCACAAGATGCATTCACCAACCTCTTGTCATTGTCGCAAAGTCCATCAATGTTGTAGCAAATAAGATCGTTGGCAAGATAGCCATGATAGGGACAACTAGCGATGAGCCTTTTGTAGCGCTCATAATAGTCATAGAGGTTCTCGTCCTTCCTTGCTCCAAACTGCTGAGTTGCTTCTTGATAGATGTTTGTTTGGAAGCAGGGAAGTACTTCTTTGGAAACGCCTTCTTCATGGCCGCCCAAGTAGTAATAGAGCCTGACACCAAATAAAGGAGCCATTCCTTGGCGGAGTCCTCCAAAGAGAAGGGAAAAGCCCGGAGCTTGATTTGATCTTCCGTCACGTTCGTTGGCTTCATACTCACGCACACCGCATGAAACTCCGTGAGATGTTTGTTCGGGTCTTCACCACTCAACCTGTGGAATTTGGGCAAGTGATGGATGAGCCTGGACTTGAGCTTGAACTTCACGCCCTCCCCGAGATCGGGGAATTGAACAGCCAGCTGCTGTTGTTGGAGATCGGGCGCAGTGAGTTGGCGAATAGTGCGTTTCGCCATGATGTCCACCGGTTCAGAATCAGAGAGAGAAAGAGATTCAAGAAGACTGTAGGATGCAGAAGCTCTGGGAGCACTCCTTATCTTCCGAAGAGTCTTGCCAATTTCTGGGTCAAAGCAAACAGGAGAAGTATTAGTAGACCGGGTACGGACCATGTGATAGGTCCGAACCCAAAGGGGGTTTCTGGGCTCGAACCACGGGTGCGCCGAGGTGCCCGCGGTCGCGGTTTTGGCACAAAACACGAAAACACACGAAAATCAACAAGAGAAAGGACTCCCCGGCAACGGCGTCAAAACTTGACTCGGCTAAAGTCGTTGTGCCAAAATCAAAGATAAAACCCAAACATGCAAACAATCAAGTATAGTAAGCAAGTACGGGGTCGAACCCAAGAGAATCAAGTTCTTATTCAATTTAAGTAGGTTTTCATGCAAGTAATCAAAGGGGGGTTTTGAAAGTTGTTTTCAATCAAAGTTATCAAGTAGAGTTCATTCAATCAATTCCACTTTATTAATCCGTTGATCATGAATTCATCCACTTCTTTATATGCCTAGGTCAAATCCTACCCTTATCTTAATTATTCGCTAGTCCAAGGTCCTAGCAAAACTATGATATTGTTGGATCGTAGTACTGAGGGACGTCCTTTACTTTGGTAAAAGCGTCCTTAGGTTAGGCGTCCCTACGAGGAGTAGGGGCGTCCTTGAGTAATGCAGCGGAAATTAAGTACTAAACAGATAATAGATGAACGCAAAGAATTATAGAGGAACCACTCAAGACCAAGTAGTCCTTGAGTGTAAACCTCTACCTCCTTGGAGGATTTTTGAATAGTTCTTTCCTTTCTATTGAACGATCTTACAGTTGTACTGGCGAGCCTTTACAGTTCTCTGACACTTAGCTTTTCCCTAAGTTCACTAGTAAAGAACTCCTTTAAGCCTACAACTTAAGCTAGTTCAATCTACTAAAGGACTCTATTCCTACGTTCTGCAGTACTTCGCAGAACTCTCTCTCTCTCTCTTTTTGGGTTTTCTTTTACAAACTGTTTTTGTGATTTGGTTACAAGTCTCACTCGATCTAACACAAGTTCTAGCACTGTTCTTGAGTTCTTGAGTTAGTTCTTCGTGTTCTTGAGTGAGTCGCTTTCCTCTGATTCTCTCTGAATATTCCTGAAAGCGTTAACGTCACAATAAATGCCTTGGGGCTATTTATAGGACTTGGGGAAGGGCGTCTTTTCTCTAGGACGATCATGCCCTTCATGGACGTGGCTACAGGATCTTCCTCCACGTAGTAGGGCGGTGATGAGGAAGCTTCCTGTATCCAGCTGTGTGTGTTGTACTCCGCTACAGGATCGGCCGCCACGTGTTGATGGACTCTGTAACAGGATCGTCCTCCACGTAGTGTTGGACTCCGCTACAGGATCGGTCTCCATGTGTCCTTGGATGATCAAATGTTGTCGGGTGATGTCATCCTGTCGGCTAGTGAGTAAGGACTCCTTTCTTGCGTTCCTACTTGCTTAGGACTCCGTCCTTGCTCAAGTAGTCTCTGGCTGGTCCTTACCTCCTGTTGGCTAGCGTCCCTAAGCTTGTGGGACGCTCATACACACTTGTTGTCCTTTTGGTCACTGGCGTTCCTGAACACTTGGACAACTTTATTAGAATCAAAGTGAGTTTGTCATATCAAAACTAAGGGACGGTTGCGTGGAACACTAACAAGTACACAAACGTTCTTGATAGCGTCCCAACAATTTCCCCCTTTTTGATGATGACAAACTCTTCAGCAAAATAGTTTTGACATTGGAACTTAGTATGCATGAAAATTTAGAGGCGTCCTCTAACACTTAGACAAGTTTTAATAAGCACAAGTTTTCAATCTTTGATTCTCTAGCTTTTTGATTTTAAGGAAAGAGTCGCGTCCTAGAAAAGATTTTCTAAGCGTTCTCTTTTATTCTAGCATGAGCAGCGTTCCTTAGACTTTTCACTTAATAGTTCCCCCTTAACACTTGCTTATTCTAGATAACTATTTTATAGCGCATCTCTGCAAAACTACACTTCCCCCTTTTGGCATCATCGAAAAGGATAACAAGTGATAAGGACGTTAGCACAAACACATAACTAAAAGCAGTGGAACGCTTAAACAAACATATGCAAGCAAATAGTGGAATTGCCATTCAAACAAAATTAGAGTTATTACAAGCCAAGATCATAGTGTTTGAAGTTCAAAAGAAGCAAAGGCGAAATAATAGGGGATTAAAAGGGGTGGTGGCAATCACTGACAACGGCTGTTGTCTTGATAAAACTTGAGCAATTGCTCTTGAAGTTCAGCAGCCTTGGAGAACGCAGATGACAAGTCCTTTAAGGCAGAGAAGATGAGGCACTGATTGTCCATAATGGCACCCATGAGTTCTGCTGGAGGATGCTGAGAGATGTTTGCAGGAGCAGAACGGGGCAGAGGACCTGAACTCGATGAAGGAGCATCCGTGGGAAGAGCTGGAGAAGAGGGAGTCCCTAAGAGCATTTGATCAAGGGTTGTAAGATCTACGGCGGGCTCTTGATCTTGAGGGGACTCTTGAGGCGTGGAATTAAGCCTTGCGGCCTCAGCCTCAGCAGCTAAGCGTTCTTCTTCGGCTTTCAGTCTTGCTTCCTCAGCCTCAGCTTCTAACTGTTTCAGAACGGACGGGAGCTCTTCATTATGCCTTATCTCAACAAGTCCCTTCTTGCCATTCCAATTTAAGCCAAGTTCTTCAGAGGGAGTACTCTCATCGTAGGCGTCCTGGGACTGCAAGATTGCCTTCACAACTCCAGGGTATGGCAAGGCGTGCCTCTTCCTTCCACACTTGGCCATATGTTGCATAGCAATTCTGGCTAAGTTGATTGGGCGACGTTCGAGGATAGCGTCAATTAGGATTATATCGTGTGTTTGCACAATTGAACGCTTTTCCTGCCTTGGAAGAATGGCGCGACAAATGAAGTAGTGGACGATTGCGCCAACTTTGCTCAGAACATGAGCTACCCTGTCAAGTCCCATAGGCCTTTTGCCCTGAAATATGTGCTCAACCAGAGGCAGTTCTTGATCTGTCGTTTCAAAGCCGCCTTCAGGGGGTGAGCTAAGAGCATCGGACGGTGGCTTGCGTGGACTTAGACCCAAGAAGGAGCGCATTTGGCGTTCTGTCACTGAAGCTTTCTCACCTTCAATTTTGAAGTGGAGGGAGCCATCTTTTGCCTTGTAGCGCAAATCCCTGTAGAACGCCTTCACCTGTTCTTTGTCAACAGTTGTCGGCGCTGGTCCAACGTTCTGCCATCCTTAGAATTTCAGAAGCTCGAGGAACTCCTGAACTGATTCATCGTCAAAGGAGGCTAGCCACTCTTCAGAGTAAATGAGTGGACTAAGGACTTTAACGGGCACATCAGCGTTCTTCCTTTTACGCTTGCCCTTGGGGGACTCAGAGTCCTCATCATCATCTGACTCGTCCTCAACTTTCTCCGAGTCACTGTCAGAAGCGTCCTTTGAAGGAGCGTCCTCTGTGCCTTGTTCTTTTTCTGCATCGCCACCACTGTGGCTTGATCGGCACCAGAGGTCTGACCTTGGGACGTATCCTTAGCGTCCTGAGCCTCTGTCTGAGTTTCTGTTGCTTGCTCAGCGTCCGCGGGGACGTCATGGGATTCTGTTTGGATTGAGGGAGAGGGGTTTTCTTGTGGAGCTTGGGAGGGGTTGAGGATGGGGAGAGATTGGTTGTAGGGTGGGACTTCCTGAGCATCACGCTCGAGCTCTTCAAAAAGAGTTGGCTCCGCGTCCTTTTGAGGGACCTGGTGCTCGCCAGCGTCCTCAGGTACTTGTGTTTCAGCGGGAGCATTCTCAACTCCTTCAGCCTCATCATCGGAGTCCCCAACGACATCGATAATAGGGGAGACTCCTGCAGGAACTTCTTGAGGCGTTCCTCTCTGGCTCTCGGATGAGCTAGAGGAGGAGGAGGAGGAGATGTGCTCGGGCTCTGTAGCAGCTTGACTCATGAGCACCTTTGGAGATTCGCCAGCTTTGCGGCGTTTGAAGGTGCGCTCAATGGTTGAACGCTTCTCAACGTCCTCTGGTCCACTTTCGGAGGAGGGACGACGAGATCTGGGGGTCTCGGGGTCTTTGGGGAGCGAGATGTGAGCCGGGGCAGCTGGGAAGTTAGCAAGATCGAGGGGAGAGACTGGTTTGGAGGAAAAGGGAATAATGGCATTTTTCTTGGATGGTTGGGGGGACGGAGGGGGAGTTGGGAGTTGAACGGTTAGAGGTTGAGGGGGAGGAGTGGATTCCTTGGAAAGGTTAGATGGCCTTTTTGTGGTGCTAGGCCTTTTTGAGGGGGGTTTGGAGGATGGGAGGCTTGTGGTTTTGGCCTTTTTGAGTGGCCTTGGGTCGTGAACCTTTTTGGAGCGTCCCTCCTTGATATGTGGTGGAAATTTATCCACAATTTCTGTGGGTTTGGAGGAGGAAAATGGTGTGGATGATTTTGAGAGAGGAGATGAAGGGGTTGAACGCTTGGAGGGAAGGATGTTTTTGGTGGTGATTGTTGGGATTTGAGGAGGTGGTGGAGAGGGACTTGGCACGCGGTTCTTGGTCATTTTAAAGGCTAAAGAGTTCCTTGGGTACATAGGGAACTCAGGCAAGATTGCATTGTGCAAATCTGGTATAAGGTCAAGAAGAGGGCCAAGGTTCTCACCTCCGAATTGGGAGAAGAAGAGCACATCGTCCATCCGGCCAGGTAGATCTTTGAAGTCTGTGTGGTGGAGGCTGGGAACGAAGAAGCGTTCAATGAACTTCTCATAATTTCTTGTTCTCACTGCATCGTTCTTTATTTCTGGCAGCTGCATACGTTCTCTGATTAAGTTGTACAGCGTTCTGGGCTTCTTGTTGATGAAGTCCAGAAGCGACTCATTGAGAACGATAGGCTTTGGCTTCTCGATGTAGTGGGACTTCACCATTTTTCTGCGCTTCCCGCCGGTAGCTGATCCGGCCACGTTCAACTGTCTTTGAGACATGTTTTCAGATGAAGTGTAGAGAGAGAAAGTCGCCGGAGTTTTAGAGAGAAGTCAGAGCGGATTTGAGAGCGAGAAAGTGGTTGAGCGAAATAAATTTGATTGCGACTGTTCTTGCCTTATATAGAGGAAGCGGTGGCACAAGTGGTAATTAACACTGTTTTACTGCGCGACACGTGGCAAAACTTCCCCCTTAAGATTTGAGCAAAAGCAACGGTCACTGTTCACACTTTCAAAAGTTCAAATTTCTGACGCTTCAACTTCTCCTCAAATACGGAACTGACGTTCTTCTCAACAAACACTGAGCGTTCTCTCAGACTTAGCAAAATTTTACCTCTTTAAGCAAACCAACAACCAACTTACCGTTCTTGTGATCACCTTTCGAACCAGTTGAGAACAACGCAAGTACGTCCCGTAAAAGAAAAGTATGAAGCTCGTAGGACGCTTTTGCGGAGTTCTCGGCTAGGGTAAGCTTAGAGTTCTCATCATTTCGGCTTATAATGAGGGTTGGGTGATCAGGGATACTCTTTTCAAGACAAAATAGAGAAAATTTGAATGGCGTTCCAAAGTAGCAAACACATGAAATTTTAGACTAGCGTCCTTGCAAAGATGAATTTAATGCATAACAGTTCTTTAAACACTTAGAATCTACAAAACATAGCCAATCATTGAGGGAATAGTAGAACGGGACTTGCTACTTAAAAGTTATCATCCCCAAGAGCAACCTGAGATGCTCAAAGGGACGTCTATCAAGCGCCTTAGTGAAAATATCAGCTATTTGGTCTTCCGTTCTTACATGCTCCATACTAATGAGTCCTAGTTCAACATTATCACGCAAGAAATGATGCCTTATATGAATATGCTTTGTGCGTGAATGAAAAACAGGATTCTTAGAAATTTCAATAGCACTTGTGTTATCACAACGAATGGGAATAGTTTCAAGATTGATACCGTAGTCCTCTAGTTGATATTTGATCCAGATAACTTGGGAACAGCACGAAGCAGCAGCAACGTACTCGGCTTCCGCAGTTGAAAGCGCCACAGAGTTCTGTTTCTTAGATCCCCAAGAGACTAAGCATGAACCAAGGAACTGTGCCATTCCTGAGGTGCTTTTCCTATCAATTACATGACCCGCATAATCAGCGTCCGAGTAGCCAACTAGCTTGAAGGACGTCTTCCTGGGGTACCAAAGGCAAAGATCGTCGCGTCCTTTGAGGTAGCGAAAGATCCTCTTGACTTCTTGCATGTGGGACTCCTTTGGATTAGCCTGGAAGCGTGCACATAAGCAAACGGCAAACATAATGTCGGGACGGCTTGCGGTCAAGTAGAGCAAAGAACCAATCATCCCTCTATAAAGCTTTTGATCAACGTCCTTTCCCTGTTCGTCTGCGTAAAGACGCGAGTTTGGAGAACAAGGAGTGGCAACAGGTTTGGACGTGTTCATCCCGTACTTCTCAAGCATTTCACGGACATATTTCTGTTGGTGAATGCGCGTCCCTTCCTTGAGTTGATTAATTTGAAGTCCCAAGAAGAAATTGAGTTCTCCAATGAGGGACATCTCAAATTCACTACTCATTAAGGACTTGAACTCATCTACAAGCTTCATGTTAGTACTACCAAAGACTATATCACCAACGTTCTGCCATCCTTGGAATTTCAGAAGCTCGAGGAACTCCTGAACTGATTCATCGTCAAAGGAGGCTAGCCACTCTTCAGAGTAAATGAGTGGACTAAGGACTTTAACGGGCACATCCGCGTTCTTCCTTTTACGCTTGCCCTTGGGGGACTCAGAGTCCTCATCATCATCATCTGACTCGTCCTCAGCTTTCTCCGAGTCACTGTCAGAAGCGTCCTTTGAAGGAGCGTCCTCTGTGCCTTGTTCTTTTTCTGCATCGCCACCAGCTGTGGCTTGATCGGCACCAGAGGTCTGACCTTGGGACGTGTCCTTAGCGTCCTGAGCCTCTGTCTGAGTTTCTGTTGCTTGCTCAGCGTCCGCGGGGACGTCATGGGATTCTGTTTGGATTGAGGGAGAGGGGTTTTCTTGTGGAGCTTGGGAGGGGTTGAGGATGGGGAGAGATTGGTTGTAGGGTGGGACTTCCTGAGCATCACGCTCGAGCTCTTCAGAAAGAGTTGGCTCCGCGTCCTTTTGAGGGACCTGGTGCTCGCCAGCGTCCTCAGGTACTTGTGTTTCAGCGGGAGCATTCTCAACTCCTTCAGCCTCATCATCGGAGTCCCCAACGACATCGATAATAGGGGAGACTCCTGCAGGAACTTCTTGAGGCGTTCCTCTCTGGCTCTCGGATGAGCTAGAGGAGGAGGAGGAGGAGATGTGCTCGGGCTCTGTAGCAGCTTGACTCATGAGCACCTTTGGAGATTCGCCAGTTTTGCGGCGTTTGAAGGTGCGCTCAATGGTTGAACGCTTCTCAACGTCCTCTGGTCCACTTTCGGAGGAGGGACGACGAGATCTGGGGGTCTCGGGGTCTTTGGGGGGCGAGATGTGAGCCGGGGCAGCTGGGAAGTTAGCAAGATCGAGGGGAGAGACTGGTTTGGAGGAAAAGGGAATAATGGCATTTTTCTTGGATGGTTGGGGGGACGGAGGGGGAGTTGGGAGTTGAACGGTTAGAGGTTGAGGGGGAGGAGTGGATTCCTTGGAAAGGTTAGATGGCCTTTTTGTGGTGCTAGGCCTTTTTGAGGGGGGTTTGGAGGATGGGACGCTTGTGGTTTTGGCCTTTTTGAGTGGCCTTGGGTCGTGAACCTTTTTGGAGCGTCCCTCCTTGATATGTGGTGGAAATTTATCCACAATTTCTGTGGGTTTGGAGGAGGAAAATGGTGTGGATGATTTTGAGAGAGGAGATGAAGGGGTTGAACGCTTGGAGGGAAGGATGTTTTTGGTGGTGATTGTTGGGATTCGAGGAGGTGGTGGAGAGGGACTTGGCACGCAGTTCTTGGTCATTTTAAAGGCTAAAGAGTTCCTTGGGTACATAGGGAACTCAGGCAAGATTGCATTGTGCAAATCTGGTATAAGGTCAAGAAGAGGGCCAAGGTTCTCACCTCCGAATTGGGAGAAGAAGAGCACATCGTCCATCCGGCCAGGTAGATCTTTGAAGTCTGTGTGGTGGAGGCTGGGAACGACGAAGCGTTCAATGAACTTCTCATAATTTCTTGTTCTCACTGCATCGTTCTTTATTTCTGGCAGCTGCATACGTTCTCTGATTAAGTTGTACAGCGTTCTGGGCTTCTTGTTGATGAAGTCCAGAAGCGACTCATTGAGAACGATAGGCTTTGGCTTCTCGATGTAGTGGGACTTCACCAGTTTTCTACGCTTCCCGCCGGTAGCTGATCCGGCCACGTTCAACTGTCTTTGAGACATATTTTCAGATGAAGTGTAGAGAGAGAAAGTCGCCGGAGTTTTAGAGAGAAGTCAGAGCGGATTTGAGAGCGAGAAAGTGGTTGAGCGAAATAAATTTGATTGCGACTGTTCTTGCCTTATATAGAGGAAGCGGTGGCACAAGTGGTAATTAACACTGTTTTACTGCGCGACACGTGGCAAAACTTCCCCCTTAAGATTTGAGCAAAAGCAACGGTCACTGTTCACACTTTCAAAAGTTCAAATTTCTGACGCCTCAACTTCTCCTCAAATACGGAACTGACGTTCTTCTCAACAAACACTGAGCGTTCTCTCAGACTTAGCAAAATTTTACCTCTTTAAGCAAACCAACAACCAACTTACCGTTCTTGTGATCACCTTTCGAACCAGTTGAGAACAACGCAAGTACGTCCCGTAAAAGAAAAGTATGAAGCTCGTAGGACGCTTTTGCGGAGTTCTCGGCTAGGGTAAGCTTAGAGTTCCCATCATTTCGGCTTATAATGAGGGTTGGGTGATCAGGGATACTCTTTTCAAGACAAAATAGAGAAAATTTGAATGGCGTTCCAAAGTAGCAAACACATGAAATTTTAGACTAGCGTCCTTGCAAAGATGAATTTAATGCATAACAGTTCTTTAAACACTTAGAATCTACAAAACATAGCCAATCATTGAGGGAATAGTAGAACGGGACTTGCTACTTAAAAGTTATCATCCCCAAGAGCAACCTGAGATGCTCAAAGGGACGTCTATCAAGCGCCTTAGTGAAAATATCAGCTATTTGGTCTTCCGTTCTTATATGCTCCATACTAATGAGTCCTAGTTCAACATTATCACGCAAGAAATGATGCCTTATATGAATATGCTTTGTGCGTGAATGAAAAACAGGATTCTTAGAAATTTCAATAGCACTTGTGTTATCACAACGAATGGGAATAGTTTCAAGATTGATACCGTAGTCCTCTAGTTGATATTTGATCCAGATAACTTGGGAACAGCACGAAGCAGCAGCAACGTACTCGGCTTCCGCAGTTGAAAGCGCCACAGAGTTCTGTTTCTTAGATCCCCAAGAGACTAAGCATGAACCAAGGAACTGTGCCATTCCTGAGGTGCTTTTCCTATCAATTACATGACCCGCATAATCAGCGTCCGAGTAGCCAACTAGCTTGAAGGACGTCTTCCTGGGGTACCAAAGGCAAAGATCGTCGCGTCCTTTGAGGTAGCGAAAGATCCTCTTGACTTCTTGCATGTGGGACTCCTTTGGATTAGCCTGGAAGCGTGCACATAAGCAAACGGCAAACATAATGTCGGGACGGCTTGCGGTCAAGTAGAGCAAAGAACCAATCATCCCTCTATAAAGCTTTTGATCAACGTCCTTTCCCTGTTCGTCTGCGTAAAGACGCGAGTTTGGAGAACAAGGAGTGGCAACAGGTTTGGACGTGTTCATCCCGTACTTCTCAAGCATTTCACGGACATATTTCTGTTGGTGAATGCGCGTCCCTTCCTTGAGTTGATTAATTTGAAGTCCCAAGAAGAAATTGAGTTCTCCAATGAGGGACATCTCAAATTCACTACTCATTAAGGACTTGAACTCATCTACAAGCTTCATGTTAGTACTACCAAAGACTATATCACCAACGTTCTGCCATCCTTGGAATTTCAGAAGCTCGAGGAACTCCTGAACTGATTCATCGTCAAAGGAGGCTAGCCACTCTTCAGAGTAAATGAGTGGACTAAGGACTTTAACGGGCACATCCGCGTTCTTCCTTTTACGCTTTCCCTTGGGGGACTCAGAGTCCTCATCATCATCATCTGACTCGTCCTCAGCTTTCTCCGAGTCACTGTCAGAAGCGTCCTTTGAAGGAGCGTCCTCTGTGCCTTGTTCTTTTTCTGCATCGCCACCAGCTGTGGCTTGATCGGCACCAGAGGTTTGACCTTGGGACGTGTCCTTAGCGTCCTGAGCCTCTGTCTGAGTTTCTGTTGCTTGCTCAGCGTCCGCGGGGACGTCATGGGATTCTGTTTGGATTGAGGGAGAGGGGTTTTCTTGTGGAGCTTGGGAGGGGTTGAGGATGGGGAGAGATTGGTTGTAGGGTGGGACTTCCTGAGCATCACGCTCGAGCTCTTCAGAAAGAGTTGGCTCCGTGTCCTTTTGAGGGACCTGGTGCTCGCCAGCGTCCTCAGGTACTTGTGTTTCAGCGGGAGCATTCTCAACTCCTTCAGCCTCATCATCGGAGTCCCCAACGACATCGATAATAGGGGAGACTCCTGCAGGAACTTCTTGAGGCGTTCCTCTCTGGCTCTCGGATGAGCTAGAGGAGGAGGAGGAGGAGATGTGCTCGGGCTCTGTAGCAGCTTGACTCATGAGCACCTTTGGAGGTTCGCCAGCTTTGCGGCGTTTGAAGGTGCGCTCAATGGTTGAACGCTTCTCAACGTCCTCTGGTCCACTTTCGGAGGAGGGACGACGAGATCTGGGGGTCTCGGGGTCTTTGGGGGGCGAGATGTGAGCCGGGGCAGCTGGGAAGTTAGCAAGATCGAGGGGAGAGACTGGTTTGGAGGAAAAGGGAATAATGGCATTTTTCTTGGATGGTTGGGGGGACGGAGGGGGAGTTGGGAGTTGAACGGTTAGAGGTTGAGGGGGAGGAGTGGATTCCTTGTAAAGGTTAGATGGCCTTTTTGTGGTGCTAGGCCTTTTTGAGGGGGGTTTGGAGGATGGGACGCTTGTGGTTTTGGCCTTTTTGAGTGGCCTTGGGTCGTGAACCTTTTTGGAGCGTCCCTCCTTGATATGTGGTGGAAATTTATCCACAATTTCTGTGGGTTTGGAGGAGGAAAATGGTGTGGATGATTTTGAGAGAGGAGATGAAGGGGTTGAACGCTTGGAGGGAAGGATGTTTTTGGTGGTGATTGTTGGGATTTGAGGACGTGGTGGAGAGGGACTTGGCACGCGGTTCTTGGTCATTTTAAAGGCTAAAGAGTTCCTTGGGTACATAGGGAACTCAGGCAAGATTGCATTGTGCAAATCTGGTATAAGGTCAAGAAGAGGGCCAAGGTTCTCACCTCCGAATTGGGAGAAGAAGAGCACATCGTCCATCCGGCCAGGTAGATCTTTGAAGTCTGTGTGGTGGAGGCTGGGAACGACGAAGCGTTCAATGAACTTCTCATAATTTCTTGTTCTCACTGCATCGTTCTTTATTTCTGGCAGCTGCATACGTTCTCTGATTAAGTTGTACAGCGTTCTGGGCTTCTTGTTGATGAAGTCCAGAAGCGACTCATTGAGAACGATAGGCTTTGGCTTCTCGATGTAGTGGGACTTCACCAGTTTTCTGCGCTTCCCGCCGGTAGCTGATCCGGCCACGTTCAACTGTCTTTGAGACATGTTTTCAGATGAAGTGTAGAGAGAGAAAGTCGCCGGAGTTTTAGAGAGAAGTCAGAGCGGATTTGAGAGCGAGAAAGTGGTTGAGCGAAATAAATTTGATTGCGACTCTTCTTGCCTTATATAGAGGAAGCGGTGGCACAAGTGGTAATTAACACTGTTTTACTGCGCGACACGTGGCAAAACTTCCCACTTAAGATTTGAGCAAAAGCAACGGTCACTGTTCACACTTTCAAAAGTTCAAATTTCTGACGCTTCAACTTCTCCTCAAATACGGAACTGACGTTCTTCTCAACAAACACTGAGCGTTCTCTCAGACTTAGCAAAATTTTACCTCTTTAAGCAAACCAACAACCAACTTACCGTTCTTGTGATCACCTTTCGAACCAGTTGAGAACAACGCAAGTACGTCCCGTAAAAGAAAAGTATGAAGCTCGTAGGACGCTTTTGCAGAGTTCTCGGCTAGGGTAAGCTTAGAGTTCCCATCATTTCGGCTTATAATGAGGGTTGGGTGATCAGGGATACTCTTTTCAAGACAAAATAGAGAAAATTTGAATGGCGTTCCAAAGTAGCAAACACATGAAATTTTAGACTAGCGTCCTTGCAAAGATGAATTTAATGCATAACAGTTCTTTAAACACTTAGAATCTACAAAACATAGCCAATCATTGAGGGAATAGTAGAACGGGACTTGCTACTTAAAAGTTATCATCCCCAAGAGCAACCTGAGATGCTCAAAGGGACGTCTATCAAGCGCCTTAGTGAAAATATCAGCTATTTGGTCTTCCGTTCTTACATGCTCCATACTAATGAGTCCTAGTTCAACATTATCACGCAAGAAATGATGCCTTATATGAATATGCTTTGTGCGTGAATGAAAAACAGGATTCTTAGAAATTTCAATAGCACTTGTGTTATCACAACGAATGGGAATAGTTTCAAGATTGATACCGTAGTCCTCTAGTTGATATTTGATCCAGATAACTTGGGAACAGCACGAAGCAGCAGCAACGTACTCGGCTTCCGCAGTTGAAAGCGCCACAGAGTTCTGTTTCTTAGATCCCCAAGAGACTAAGCATGAACCAAGGAACTGTGCCATTCCTGAGGTGCTTTTCCTATCAATTACATGACCCGCATAATCAGCGTCCGAGTAGCCAACTAGCTTGAAGGACGTCTTCCTGGGGTACCAAAGGCAAAGATCGTCGCGTCCTTTGAGGTAGCGAAAGATCCTCTTGACTTCTTGCATGTGGGACTCCTTTGGATTAGCCTGGAAGCGTGCACATAAGCAAACGGCAAACATAATGTCGGGACGGCTTGCGGTCAAGTAGAGCAAAGAACCAATCATCCCTCTATAAAGCTTTTGATCAACGTCCTTTCCCTGTTCGTCTGCGTAAAGACGCGAGTTTGGAGAACAAGGAGTGGCAACAGGTTTGGACGTGTTCATCCCGTACTTCTCAAGCATTTCACGGACATATTTCTGTTGGTGAATGCGCGTCCCTTCCTTGAGTTGATTAATTTGAAGTCCCAAGAAGAAATTGAGTTCTCCAATGAGGGACATCTCAAATTCACTACTCATTAAGGACTTGAACTCATCTACAAGCTTCATGTTAGTACTACCAAAGACTATATCATCAACATAGACTTGGGCAATTAAAATGTCCTTGTGAACTTTCTTTATAAACAAAGTTTTATCAATTGAACCTCTAGTGTACCCATGAGACAAAAGAAAGGACGCAAACCTGTCGTACCATGCACGAGGGGCTTGCTTGAGTCCATAGAGCGCTTTGTCCAAGTAGTACACATGATCTGGGTGAGAGGCGTCCTCGAAGCCAGGCGGCTGAGCAACATACACTTCCTCCTTTAGCTTTCCATTGAGAAAGGCAGTTTTGACGTCCATTTGAAATAACTTGAATCCTTTGTGAGCGGCGAAGGCAATGAGAAGACGAACGGCTTCAATTCTAGAAACAGGAGCAAAGGCCTCATCATAGTCTATGCCTTCCTCTTGCTTGAATCCTTGAGCCACCAGTCTTGCCTTGTTCCTTGACACACGTCCACTCTCATCAAGCTTATTTCTGAACACCCATCGCGTCCCTATGATATTTTTGCCTTTGGGACGTGGGACGAGAGTCCAAACTTTGTTCCTTTCAAACTGATTGAGTTCTTCTTGCATTGCTTGAATCCAGTCAGCGTCCTGGAGTGCTTCTTTGATATTCTTTGGCTCCACCATAGAAACAAAGGCATTGAATGCACAGAAAGCTAAATTTGCACTCTGGGACTTGCTAGCAGCTGACCTTGTTTGAACTCCTTGAGAAGGATCAGAAACAATTTGAGAAGTTGGATGGTCCCTAGAGAAGCGGGACTCCCTTTGAAACAAATGAGCAAATCTTGGATCAATGTCTCCATCAGAATCATCACTACCACTTTGAGCATCGTCCTCAATGTGTTCCCCCTCAGAGAGAGCGTCCACACTTTGACGTTGCTCGCCTTGATGACTTGATTCAGCTACATCTTGTTGAACTGGGGATTCACTACGAGAGGGAACTCCTTGAACAACACTGGGAGCGTCCACTGAGACTTCTTCAGGATTTGGAGATGCGTCCTTAGAGACATAGTATTTTCCAGACGTCCAATCTTCAGCTTCATCTTCAGAGTCGTCCTGTTGTTGTGAGGAAGAACGTTCTTTCTTACTTAGTTTTTCTTTGTGAGAAGAACTTTCTTTGAATACAACATGAATACTCTCCTCAAGCTTTAGAGTCCTTTTGTTGAAAACTCTATAAGCTTTGCTGGTAAGAGAGTACCCAAGGAATATGGCTTCATCACTCCTTGCATCAAATTTTCCAAGTTTTTCTTTATCATTGATGTGAACGAAACACTTGCATCCAAAAACTCTGAGATAATCAATGCGAGGCTTCCTTCCATTCAACAACCCATAGGACGTCTTCTTCAGCAGAGGACGGATCATGGCACGATTGATGATATAACATGCTGTAGCAATAGCTTCCGCCCAGAAGTACTTTGGAACGCTATTTGCCAAGAGCATAGTCCTTGCCATATCCTCTAGCGTCCTGTTCTTTCTTTCCACAACTCCATTTTGTTGAGGAGTCCTTGGAGCTGAGAAGTTGTGAGAGACTCCATGTTGATCACAGTAGGCCAGGAACTCTGAATTTTGGAACTCCGTTCCATGGTCTGATCTTATGGCTTTGAGAGGCGTCTCGAGAGAAACTTCCACTTGTTTGATGAAGACTTTGAACGCATTGAAGCAATCTGCTTTGGTTGCCAAGAAAAGAACCCAAGTGAATCGAGAAAAATCATCTACAAGAACGTAAATGTACCTCTTTCCACCATAGCTCAACGTCTTCATGGGTCCACAAAGATCCATATGAAGCAGTTCCAGAGGCTTCTTTGTGCTTACTTCGTTCTTGGATTTGAAGGACGTTCTTGTTTGCTTCCCTTTAATACAGGCTTCACATTGTTCGACTTTCTCAGGATCGATGCGGGGAAGTCCTTTCATAAGATTTCGCTGATGTAGCTTAAGGATCGTGCTTGGTCCAGCATGGCCAAGTCAGCGATGCCAGAGATCAGCGTCCTCCTTTGATGCAGATAGACACAACTCTGATTTAGGTTTGAACTCTTAATTGAAGATATAGATATTGTTCTTGCGAACTCCTTTGAGAACAACTTTGTTGGACTTCTTGTTGATGACTAGGCACTCCTTTAAGTCAAATGTGACTAGATTTTCACCTTGATCACACATCTGAGAGACGCTAAGAAGATTAAAGCCAAGTCCTTCAACAAGACTAACATTTGTTGCTTTAATGGACGGGTTGAGAATAGCAGTTCCCGTTCCTTTGATCTTTCCTTTGCCCTTATTGCCAAACGAAACAGTTCCTCCCGTGGCACTATTTTGGATAGAAGTGAGATGGATCTGGCTTCCTGTCATATGATTTGAGGCGCCACTATCAATGATCCATGGGCGTCCCCTCACTTCCACCTGCCATAACAAAGTTAGTGTTTGGCGACCCAGGCAAAGTGTTCCTAGAGCGTCTAGAACGCCTAGGATTAGCCTTAGGAACGAACTCATCATTTTCATTGTTAGTCCTAGCAGCTTTTCCATTTTCAATATCTTCCTTGAGTTTTAAACAGTCATACTTGAAGTGATCTCCTTGTCCACAGTACCAACACGTCCTATAGTAAGTACCAAGATAGTACTTCTTATTTGGACGCTGAATCTTGTTTTCTTTCATCTTTTGAGGATTACAAACTTTTGAACCGTCCCCTTTAGCAATCTTCTTGTAAATCTTATGACTGGTGGAATTAGTGTAGTAGTCTTCCTTTCCTAATTCTCCACTTTCTAGAACTCTAATTCTTTCAAAAAGGTTTTTAGTTTTCTCTCTTTCAAGTTCCAGTTCAGAAGTTTTGCTTGCCTCAAAGTCACTAGGAAGAGAGTTCTTAGTGTCAGATTCATACCCTAGACCTCTCTTAGCTGGAACAAAGACCATTGGTCTCACTTCTTCAACTATGGGACTCTTACCCAAAACTTTCACTTCTTCCCTAAGATTAGCGTTCTCAAGTTTGAGACACATGATTTCAGTTTTTAGGGACTTAGTTTCATCACATGACGACTCTAGTTGAATAGTCATTGTACTACAATTCTCACATTCAACTACGATGTTTTCATCTTCAAGTTCATCCATTCTTCTTTTCATAGCAAGACTTTCCTCCATTATTTTACCAATGAGTTTAAGAAGTTTTGGTTTTGAACATTTTTCTAATGAGCGCATCATGGAATCATGAGTTACCTCTTGTTCATTGTCGGAGGCGTTCTCTTCAACAACTGGGGCGTCCTCCACTGCCATGTATGCAACTTGATCGTCACGTTCATCATCACTTGAACTGAGATCATCCCATGCAGCTGTACATGCTCCAATGAGAGCTTTCTTCTTGTCCTTGGAGGACGTTCCCATAGTGCATTTTTTGGCAAAGTGTCCTTTCTTGTTGCATTTGTAGCACGTGAGTTCCTTCATTTCAGCCTTTGTGTACTTGGGACTCTCCTTTTTGTTGAACTTGCTCTTGCTACTATGCTTGTTCTTCTTGTTATAGTACTTGAGAGCCTTGTGAATAAGAGAAAGTTCCTCATCTGAGTCAATCTCTTCCTTTGGCTTTCTTTCTTTCTCTTTGGGACGCAAGTTCTCAAGTGTTTCTTTGTTATGCATCATCAATGCTAGATCTCTTTGGCCACGTAGGTACTCGGCGTACTCTGGTGTTGTGGACGCCAAAGCAAGATCAGTTTGAGGATTCTTTCCTAGCTGAGCCATGTCAGAGACTCTTCTTTCTTCGTACTGCTTGAGCTTCCCATAGATCTCTTCCATGTCTAGAGTTTTGTTGGCTGTGTTTTCTTTGAACGTTGTCCTGTCAAAGTTCCAGACCCCGGTCAAACCATCAATGACCACTTGAACTCTATTCCTCATGGAGATTTCTGTTTCTGGGATGCCCAAGTTCCTCATCTTGGTGACAAGGGCCTCAAAGCGGTATGAGTAATCGTTCACCGTTTCATTTGGCAACATGCTAAAAGCATAGAACTCTTTCTTGATTTTCAGCTGGACGTCCTCCTTCATTTCAGTGGTTCCCACATGGAACTTCTCAAGAGCTTCCCACTGTTGTTTCGCTGTAGGCAAGTTGCCAACTCGAGTTGCATCCCTTTCGCACAAGGACGCTTGAAGAAAACAAATAGCTTTTGCATTGGTTTCCATCAGCTTGAACTCATCAGGACCCCACTCGTCCTCCTTATCAGCTTTGTCAGTGGGAACCTTGAGATCTCCCTTCATAACAACCTTCCAACATTGATAATTTTGACCTCTGCAGAAATTTTCAAACCTAGTCTTCCAACGGTTGAAGTTGCCGTCCGTTAGGCGCGGAGGCTTCACAAAAGAGATTCCAATAGGTTCCATGTCCATCTTTACCTGCAACTCAGTAAGAATCTAGAGCGCCCGCTCTGATACCAATTGTTGGATCGTTAGTACTGAGGGACGTCCTTTACTTTGGTAAAGGCGTCCTTAGGTTAGGCGTCCCTACAAGGAGTAGGGGCGTCCTTGAGTAATGCAGCGGAAATTAAGTACTAAACAGATAATAGATGAACGAAGAGAATTATAGAGGAACCACTCAAGACCAAGTAGTCCTTGAGTGTAAACCTCTACCTCCTTGGAGGATTTTTGAATAGTTCTTTCCTTTCTATTGAACGATCTTACAGTTGTACTGGCGAGCCTTTACAGTTCTCTGACACTTAGCTTTTCCCTAAGTTCACTAGTAAAGAACTCCTTTAAGCCTACAACTTAAGCTAGTTCAATCTACTAAAGGACTCTATTCCTACGTTCTGCAGTACTTCGCAGAACTCTCTCTCTCTCTTTTTGGGTTTTCTTTTACAAACTGTTTTTGTGATTTGGTTACAAGTCTCACTCGATCTAACACAAGTTCTAGCACTGTTCTTGAGTTCTTGAGTTAGTTCTTCGTGTTCTTGAGTGAGTCGCTTTCCTCTGATTCTCTCTGAATATTCCTGAAAGCGTTAACGTCACAATAAATGCCTTGGGGCTATTTATAGGACTTGGGGAAGGGCGTCTTTTCTCTAGGACGATCATGCCCTTCATGGACGTGGCTACAGGATCTTCCTCCACGTAGTAGGGCGGTGATGAGGAAGCTTCCTGTATCCAGCTGTGTGTGTTGTACTCCGCTACAGGATCGGCCGCCACGTGTTGATGGACTCTGCAACAGGATCGTCCGCCACGTAGTGTTGGACTCCGCTACAGGATCGGTCTCCACGTGTCCTTGGATGATCAAATGTTGTCGGGAGATGTCATCCTGTCGGCTAGTGAGTAAGGACTCCTTTCTTGCGTTCCTACTTGCTTAGGACTCCGTCCTTGCTCAAGTAGTCTTTGGCTGGTCCTTACCTCCTATTGGCTAGCGTCCCTAAGCTTGTGGGACGCTCATACACACTTGTTGTCCTTTTGGTCACTGGCGTTCCTGAACACTTGGACAACTTTATTAGAATCAAAGTGAGTTTGTCATATCAAAACTAAGGGACGGTTGTGTGGAACACTAACAAGTACACAAGCGTTCTTGATAGCGTCCCAACAGATATGAACAATGACGCTCAATTCAAATCATGCAATACACACAAGGATATTAGGAAATCAAATCATACAATCAAGCTAGCTACGAGTCTCATGCACAATTTAACCATTGAATACTCTTTCCTAAACTAGTCCACGGTCCTAGAATAGAGTTGTTTCGAGAAATAGGAAAGATGCATAGACAACAACCAACCCTAAATCAAACGATAGATCTAAGTCAATCAAATAAGTTGATCAGGCTCATAAAATCAAACATAGATCATGGGATGAAGCACAAGAGTATCAATTAAGACCTAGGGATAAAGAAGTTACCAGAATTTCACAAATTCATAATAAAGCTTCCTTGATCGAATAAACTCAAAGGGAGAGTTAGTTCTCCATTACAATGAAAGCTCCAATCTTTATTGAAATAACAATTGATTACTAAGTGATAGAATGTGTAAAAACCTAGAAAAGGTTCCCCTTAAATAGCCCAAAGAACAGCCTCTTCGAGATAAATAAGAAAGGAAACCGAAAGATAAGAAAGGAAACAAGATAGAAAAGACAGGATTTCAATTCGTCCGTCTAGAGGTCGGCCCGCACCGCGACCATGCCGTTATGGCCGCGCCCGTGGCGGTCTCAGTTTGGCATCTCGCTGAGTCGGCTTCTACCGCGACCGCGCCATCGACAACGCGACCGCGGCCTTCATGGTCTTCATGGTCCGTCACCTTACGCCACCGCGCCCGCGTCATAGACAACACGACCGTGGTATCCATGCAGTGGCGAACTTCGTCTTTAAGCTCTTTAACTCTTGATTCTTCATAACTTGTGTCTTCGGTTTTCGTATTACAGTAACACTCAAAACTAACCTAAACACTCTCAATAACATCTCAAAATCTAAGAGTTAACCTATATAGCCTGTATCATCATGTCAGTTATATATGTTCTGTTTACACCCTTAATTTCATGTTCATATGTTTTGCTTCCATTTATTCCAATAGATTTGTCTGACTCTATCCTTATAAAAATGTGTCAATCCTTATAAATAGTAGTAAAATAACTAGTGACTTGACCAAAAAAAACTAAGTTATACATCCTCCAAATCTTCCAAACAAATTATTCACGTCCAAAGTGAACTCATAATATGTTTTTGTATTTCCCTTTTTAATCATCCGTATCTTTTTTACATTTGTTTTTAAATTATACTTCCTCATAATCTTCCAAACAAATTAATATGGACAAGATTTGCTCAAGGATTTTTCAAAATCAAAATGACTAGTGAGGAACAAAATAACTAGTGACTTGACAGAAAAAAAACTAAATACTAACTATTGACCGTTATGGACAATATTTGCTATAGATATTGACAAAAATAATATCTCAATTAAGGGGAAATTGAGTAAGGATTTTTAAGCTTTGTTAATTTTAGGTTGACTTTGTAGAACCTCCAACATATTTATGTTGTGATCCCTCGGGTATGTTTTTTTTAATTAAATGTGTAAGCTTTCTTCATATATTAAGTAATTCATTTATTAAGTAATTTGTAAACTTTGTTCATATATTAAGTAATTTGTAACAAATATTAATCAGATTTATCCCCACCTGCCATTTGCCTCCTCGTTTCCTTCAAACGCCTTTTAAATTGAAATGATTACAAATTCCTTAAAACAAGAAAATAAAAGTAATTGAAAAAAGTTAGTAGTTGGACTGTTATTTACCTTAAATGTATTTTCATCCATCAAACCCTAACAAACTTCGGTGTTACCACAACATCCACTTGCTAACATAAATCCATTTAAAAAAGACATGTACCATAATGTATATAAGATAGCAAAGAAAAAGTGATATCACTTTTTCATTTAAATGACACGTTACTAAAACCTAATACATATACACATTATTTGTAATCATTAATCTCATTTTTTACGCCTACAATTTGTAATCATCTAAATTAAACATGCAGATATTAACAATATTAATCCCATATTAAATTTTCCCTCAATTTACTTTTCAAAAGCCTCCTCGTTACTTTCACACTCTATTCCTAGGTACTCCTCATGATCACGAATTCCAATCGGTTAAGCAATAAAAATTAAAGTAGAAGAAAAAATTTAGTGGTTGGAATGCTAATCACTTTAATGTATTGTCTTGTCTCTAAAACCCTATACGTACCCTAAATATAATTAACTTGGCACATCCAAACTTTAAACTAGCATTATTTTAAATGAAAAATGTACATATGTGATATATAGATCCTAGGCACAATATGAAAAATTAAAGCCCTAAACATCTCAACCAAAAAAAATAAAAAACTTAGGTCTAGTCTACAAACAAAATAAAAAAACTTATGAACACATATATGATGATAATGTTGTTGTTGTGCAATTGATAACCAAACTTAGGTCTCCTCTAGAAATTTTTATTTTCGCTAAAAACTTATGAAGACATACATCTATCTATTATAACATGCATTTCATAACATAACTCCATTTAACCTAACATAAAAGGATTTAACATTTCAAATTTCGTACAACACAACAATGTGTTATGCTAATGTGCCTATGCAAGTGTTTTGACATTTGTTAAGGAGAGTAATAGGTATGTTGCTTACATTAAATGTATCATGTCCAAACCCTAAACACCACTAAACCTCATCTATAAATAACCACCACTAGCTTCACTTCTCCTTCACTTCTCCTTCACTTATCTACAAAAACCTTATTCTTATCCACAAAACACTTGTGAACCCAAATGGAACGCAGCCTCAGAACACCCCTTACCAAGTTCGACGAGCGAAGCGTGGCCACCACGCCGGTGTCCGAGACGGGACTTCTCTCTATGTATGAGAAGGCCCAGTCCACGGCCACCGACGTGTCCGTCCATGCTAGATTGTTCTTTACCCGTGCCCTCGAGAAAGGCATGGCTGTTGTGGTTAGGGGAGTGCTAGCGGAGGATCCACCCTTGGTGGATCTAATCATGATAATTTCTGCAGAGCAGAGCATATGCTCGGCGAACACCACATCGAAACGGCCGATTCCCTTCTCCACCGAGGGCACCCCGACCCCATCGAACACTCCTACGAGTGGAAACAAGACCACCAAGAGGGCCTCCACCCATAAAAAGACCAAGAAGGCCGAGGATGTGGTGGACGGAAGCGAAATCATTGACCTGGAGGAGTAGGGTCATGCACTGCATGAGCAAAAGAAAGCTTAATTTTAATTATTATGCATCTTTTGTGTTTGTATTTTTGTAGTTTCAGTGCATGCACTATCTTGTTCTTCATGTTATTGTTTTTGTTTTTTGGGCGGGCTACTTACATATTATAAATCTGTAATCTTTTGTACTTCCTTTCTACTACTACTAAGTATTAGTGAATTCCAGCTTTCCCTAACCATCGATCTAATATTTATTCATGCATTTTTTTTGGATTGCAATATTTATTCACGTATAGAATATTTATTATAAAGCGAACCACCTAATTAATCAATTAACTGATGTAATTTGTAAATGGTTGCAAGTTGATTAATATATGATATATCCACACAATAACTCCAACGACCTAATTGGTTAACCAAACTTAGGCCGTATCTTTTGTTGAGAGTGCTTTTAACTTCTGTAATCAAGCACCACTCTCAATTACTCCCAATAAAAAGAAAAAGGAAAAGATATGGATGTAGACTTTCTCAACACTTGCTCAACAATACTTGCCCAAGAATAACAAACAATTACGTAGTATAATATTTTTAAAACACTTGCTCAAAAATTGCTTTTAAGTTGATTTTCAGTATTTCACATATCACTTTAAAAAAATGTTTATAAATCTCTTTGAAGTTAAACCCTAACCCTAACCCTATTGAATAACCAATTGTTTTTTACTTAAACTTCTATTGTATTTTTTTGGTCGAGTTTATAAATCTTAACTTATAAGATTGCACAAATCACTTTAAAATAAGATACAATCTCTTTCTAAGTTAAATCCTAACCCTATAGAATAACCGATTTGTTTTTACTTAAACTTCTATCATCTTTTTTTTTTGGTCCAGTTTATAAATCATAACTTATAAGATTGCACAAATCACTTTTAAATACGATACAATCTCTTTCTAAGTTAAATCCTAACCCTAACCCTAACCCTATAGAATAACCGATTTGTTTTTACTTAAACTTCTGTCATCATTTTTTTTGTCGAATTTATAAATCTTAACTTATTAGATTGCACAAATCAATTTAAAATACGATAAAATCTCTTTCTAAGTTAAATTCTAACCATCACTTTAACCCTAATCGTGACATATATACACTATATGATAATACCACCCTTTAAACTTTACTTATTACTTAGGCCTAAACTTCTTTATACGACCATTAAATTTTTTTCATAATGAACTACATTATGTGATCAACTTGTCCTCCAAAACGACTTAGGCTACAATGCCAAAGCAAGCTAAATCCGGAACAATCCACTTAATTACCAAATAGTTGAGTTGACTTACACTTTACGGAACAATGATCGACACAATGAAAACACAAAAGAAGTGTACTTGTCCAAAACGCGTACGACATACAACAAAAGTCGAAGAAAACATTACATTAGTTCTGTGGATATGTGAAGTAAAAAGGTGGACGTGGATTACTTGGTCCTCCACGATGGACGGCTTGAAATGGTGGTAATATGTATGGGAATGGCACTTGTGGTGGTGGTGTCTGGTGGTATGGGCTTGCACTTGCTGTGGCTGAGAACCTTTGCGATGATTCCAATAGCCAGGTTTGTCATTTCCATGTCCTTTTCGACGAGCAGCCGGGCCCTTGCCCCTTTTATCGGTTGGATCATGCACGGGCTCACCACTGTTGGATGCATTGCCAGTGTCGTTCACAACATTTGTATCGGAACGTCGTCGACGCCCATAAACTCTCCCTGTGTTGGCTAGCGAGTGATAAGGTAGGCCACGACGTTCAGATATGGCCTGGAACTTTGTGCTCAAATCTTTCAATGCTCCCGTGACCACAGAAAACATCTCCTCGTTTGTCATCGAGATAGTAGCAATGGCCTCAAAGTCTGACTTCATTGACTCATACCTCTCCATCTCTTTCGGCTTAAAGGAGTCCAGAATGTAGTATGGAACCCTAATCTTCATGTGCTCTCTTGGCAAGTCCTTCCTCCAACGATCGAGGATGTACTTTTGAGGGACCAGTCTGACTGCCTCCATATTGTATACAACCAATGTGTGGCAACACATAATTCTAGTGAACTCGAACATTTGACAAGCACACCTAACGTCGTGATATTCTGGATCATAATGCACCTTAAATGTCCTACTTTTATGTACCTCACCATACCACCACCTCACGACAATATAATGAACTCTGATTTTGCCAATCACTTCCACCCTGTCTGAATTAGTATGTGTCAAATTCTTGACTTCTGCTTGGAACTGTCTAAACTTCTTGGTTATATAGAGCATTTGGAAGGGAGACTCAAACGTATGCTTTATGGCACATAGATAAAGCTTATTCATCGAATCAAATTGGTCCTTATCCTCGGCCATTGCACGCTTGGCCATTGCAGTTCCATATTGCTTGACAAACTCTTGTAGGGATGTGTTGCCATTAACAAACCCTTTGAAGAAATAATTCATGCCCTCACTCCTTTGTGTAGTAGACGTTCCAGCCCAGAAATCACTTTTGAAGTAGATTGGCACCCACTTTGTTCTGGATTCGTACATGAATCTGCACCAGGTGCATCTTTCAAGTCCACACTCAAATATCCATTGCTCCCATTTCCTCTCAAACTCGGCCACTATGTATGAGAAATGCAACACCTTGTGCATTCCACTTGCGATGTCATTCCATGGTGCAGCGTCCTTGAGTTTCTCCATGTGTTTCTTAGCATTCCTCATAACGTGCCATAAACACCACCTGTGTGTTGTGTTTGGAAACACCTCAAGGATAGCGTTCTCTAAATACAAACATAAAGATAATTAACGTACGTGTGAGATTTTCATTATGTATATATTTAGGATATAATAATCTCATCATAGGTAAGATATACATATCTTCGGCAAAAGACATGTATATGGTTAGCATCACTCCATAATATGTTATTATCTTATTCTAGGATAGTATCTATCTTTTCCTTATGTATAATTATCTTAGAGATATGTACTAGGGTTCTCTTGAGCTAATGTATTCATGTATAAATACTCTCTTCCGATCCATACGTTAATAAGATTACGCAAGAGATCCTATGAATAACAACCTAAGATTTTCTATGTCAAAAATATTTTAACAAGGAGAGAGAGCTTAAACGACGTATATACTTGAACGGAGGGAATAAATAACAAGTCTAACAAATCTTAGAAACAGAATATGGTTAGACAGCTTACCCATTCAACTGACCATAGTCATGAAGAAATTGGAACAAATCTCCAACCGATTCGAACATCATATCGACAATTGGCTCACGCAACTCTTCCGTTTCAGCTTCATCAACCTACTCCGGTGCTTCAAGGGTTTCGTCGTTCACAATTTCATCAACATCATCAACGTTTTGAACTGAATCATTTTTGGTCTCATCATTTTCCAAATCATGATCCTCGTCATCTAAGGCCATCACCTCGAATGCATCCTCATTATAACCACCACCTTCATCCTCATTCAAATCCGAATTCAAATCAAACATCAAGGGTTTCTTGGGATCCATTCGAACTAAACCCCAAAAAAAACATACAAAATCATTACAATTAGGGTAAGAAAATCGGCACTTGTTATTCATACACAAAGAAAATCGAAGTACTTACCTGCACTTAACTGAGTTTTGAATCCTTATGCTCAGGGAATACAACAGTCTTTTTGGGAGCTTAAAAACAACAGTCGGTCAAATGGATTTGGGGAGCAATGTTCAAATGGAGTTAATGTGGCTTAGTTAAAGGAAATTCATATTTCAATGGAGCATTATTTAGTAAGTATTGGGCTTAAGTGTTATTTAAATTGAAACATATGAGATAAAAAAATAGGCCCAATTGGCAGGACAAAAAAAATTTAAAAAGCCCGATCAAAAATCGGCCCAATTCGAAGGCCCAATCCAATTTCAACACAAAGCTAAAATGTGTTACCTTCCGAACCTATAGCTTCGGTATTGGTTCGGATTTGTATTTAAGTAAGAAAAGGTAAAACAAACACCACCTTTATTGGGACTCTACTCCACTTAGACCTGTCAATCGGGTCGGGTCGGGCGGGTTCGGGTCGGGTCGTTCCGGGTTCGGGTTGAGTTCGGGTTCGGGTCAATCGGGTTACAGGTCAAACTGGGTCGGGTCGTTTCGGGTTTTTGGGTCGGGTCGGGTCAACCCAACGGGTCAAGAGTATCAATTTTTTGACCAAAATTTAAATAAAAAATTATTTAAATAATAAAATATAATAACAAAATATTATTTTTAAATATTTTAATGATAAATATATCATAATTTTCTAAAATAAATTTTATATATTGTAATATAATTAAAACCTTTAGGTAAACAATTACCCGTCAATCTGTCATTTCATTATATTAGAGTGTATTCTAAAATAAGTTTTCCACCTTATAGATTTCTTGACCCAGCGGGTTTGACCCGACCCTAACCCAGAAATTTTCGAGTTTACCGGGTTCGGGTTCAAACTGGGTTTCGGGTTCAAATTTTCGGGTTGAAACCCAGAAATTTTGGGTCGGGTCGGGTCGGGTTTACGAGTCGGGTCAGCTTTTGACAGGTCTAACTCCACTTAATTAGACTTAATATTATTTTATTCAAGTTGTCATGACATTAGGGTGAGGGTATCACCCTCCATCTTAAAGGCACGGTGAGTTACTCAGGCTGTTTTCAAGTAACATACCGTCAGTGCTCCCTTCATTTCAAAATAATTGTCAATAAAATATTTTCTTATATTTGAAAAAAGATTTTTCCCGAAATTATCCTTATCTTATAACGTTAATTATTAATTTAATGAAGCATGAAAAAATGCATGATTGTGGCAGAGGTTATTATTAGGGGTACAAAAGAAAAGAGATGTTAAGAATTGTGAAATGGACAAATATTGTAAAATAAGAAAAAATGGCTATATGGACAACTATTTTAAAACAGAGAGAGTAATAATTAAAGGAGCGACTATGACTCTATTACCCATAACAATGGCGGAGGGAGGGGGGGGCTGGTGGGGGCGGCCGCCCACACCGGAAGCCGGAGGTGTGGGGAGAGGGCCGCCCCAGGGCTTGGGTGAGGGAAGGAGCGGAAAAGAGGGCGTTGGATCAATGCCAATGCAGTGCCGAAAATGGAAGCACAGGTAGAAGGTTGCCGGAATTAGTCTAGAAAAGAGACGATATGTGAATGATATTGAGGGTAGGGTTTGAGATTTAAAGATTTGAGAAAGAGGGGGATAAAGTAAAGTTTAGTTGGGCTTTAACCCAATTTGGACCTATTTTTATTATCTTAGGCCATGTAACAATCTATCCCAAATTAAATATGGGTCAAAACTAAATTAGGAAGGGTAGAAATAAATAACTTTTAGAGAAATTAGCGTTATTTTAATTTTAATAGTAAATTAAGCAATTTTCAAATTTATAATGGCTTATTAAAATACTAGCTAATTAAATTCTTGATTTTGGTTTCTTTTGAATTTTGCATTATAGAGAGTCACAACTTACTAGATGGATCTAGGTTAGATTCAAATTATTAATGGTCTCGATGTAATTTTTTATAAGGGTTTTATTGTTTCGGTAATTGTTATTTAATATGTTTTAAGAAGTTATTATTTATATAAAAATAAGGTCTAGAACTTCAAGTGATTCGTGTAGTAGTATTGAGTAGTAGTCACAAACTTCCTTAAACTAGCTAGAATTGCGATAATAAATGTAGTTTGATTTGCTTATTGTTTTTATGCTAAACTACTTAAATTTACGTTGTTATATATTTGATATTCAATATATGTATTGATTAATTTTATGAAAACGTTAGCGGGCCTCTAGATAGAGAGGAGGCAGCTAACATCTAGGTGGTTTAAAGAGGCGCTTAGATGACTAGGTTTAGTGATAAGACAATGATCATAGTGTTGTGGTTCGCCCCTCTCATCAAACTTTTCTGGCTCCGCCACTGACTCATAACAAGTAACAAGAGGAAGATGAGCCTTCTTTAGTCTGAGCAAGAGATGCAGAAGGCCTGACTTCGGAACGGAGATGCCCAACGAGTAGAGACCGAGTGAACAAAATCACTCTTCATACGCTTGGTTTTGGGGATAACATCCTTGGGGTCGGACTGAGTCTCCTCTTCTTCATCTAAGTCCACCACTTTGGCTTTTCCTTTAGAAGATTGCCGAGTGGGGGTCTCTTCTTCCTCATGTTCCTCTTCTTCATGAAAATCCTATCTTTTCCTTTTAAACACTACAAGATCGATGCGAAGAGTTTCCTCTTATCCGTTCATAGTTGCTTCTTTATCCTCCATAGTCATGGAGCGAATCGGGGAGAAGGAGGATGTCGTGGTTCGAACTTTGACCTATTGAGGAATATCCGTAAAAGCTTAGTGTAAATCTGATCCCGGATTTGGTGCTTCCTCTTGTTTGCCCTTCTTTTGTGGCTGATGGACATTCAATAAACTGATTCATCTACTGTTGCTTGATCTACGACCACCCTCAACCTATCGATTGAGTGAGTTTAAGAAGAAAGTATGACAGGGCTACGACTCTTTCTAACAGAGCCAATATGCCATCCGTAACCTATCGGTCTTCATTCCTTCTAACCCTTGAGCTTCCTAAACTACATATCGGTTGAGAAACTAGACTTAGAGGTGAGCTTCCGGCTTCACTCGACCTATCTAAAGAGCCATGGCCTAAACGACGCCTCAACTTCTCCTAAACGCCCTTTATGCATTCACTCGAGTCACACGCAACCAGGCAATCGAGTTTAGAACATCTAGTTTAGGACCAGATAACTCGAGAAGTTCTTAATTATGATAGAAAGAGGGAAAAATCGAATAATCAATCATGGAATGATGAAAATGGAATTAAAATCTATTTTATGTGCATAGCGAGTAACACTGTACAATCAAAATAAATAATCCATGGACGATTCATGAATTTGTATGAGGTTGCTCATGGGAAGAGTTGTTGAGAAATCTGAAACTTGAAAGGATTTTCTTAATTCCTATAGAATCCTAGTCTAAAAGTGACCATAGTCAGATACGTCAATTGATTCGTTCCAATTCATTGGTTTAATCCAGTATAAAAATCAGTATAAGACGGGATTGTCGTCTTGACAAAGATCAAATAAAAGTCGTTCTTTCTTGGGGGTAAAAAATTGTTGGTTTTTGTTACTCAAGCCGATGATGAACAACTTTCTTTAACGAAAAGTTTTCTATTTCTTTCTTATAGATTGGTCGTACCTCTACTGCAAGAATATGAATGACTTGCTATTCAATTCACTCAGTTTTTGGGTCAATCATAAGATTAGTGTCGTCTCTAATTTAGCATCCTAAGCCTTTTGAGTTTTGACAGATTTTTCAACGGTGGCGGGAGAAGGCCTAGGAGAATTAGGGTTTTGCCCTTTTGGTGCGGTGGTAGTAAGAGCAGAGGGTTGACTTTGGGATGACAGTGTATGGTCACCATGTTTTGAGCAGCGGTCACCAACTTGGTCATGACCTCGACAAACGAGACATTGAAACACACAAGGCTGCAATCAGTCAGTCATAAGTATAGGTACTAGCATAATACGAAATGATAATAACTATATAAATAACAATGTCATTATTTTTATGCAATAAATAGGCCTAAGTTCATTACTAACAAATATTCATTCTAAATGAAAATAGAAAATTCACGTTTAATAAAAAAGAGCAAGTGAACCACCACTTGCCTTAGCTTATGGAACGTGCTCATGTCCTCACTCATCATTTTTAGTAACTTGTAAATGATGCTTGAGCTTTTCATAGACTATAATTGACTTAAGAGAATGCTAATAATAGTTTTTAATGGGTGAAATATATTTTCCTTTTAATATTAATCTTTAAATATGACTAAATTAACTTATAAAAATTATAAGGTGGCAATAAAGTTAGTTTCTTCCTTAACAACTGTTTTCATTAAAATATTCATATATTTAGAACTATCAATTCATGTACTCAAAATAATTATAATTAGCGGTAATTATTTATACCGCGGCAATTAGTTTTTTCCTTGTGGATACTTTAGACGAGCTTAAATAGTACTTGTGGTGACCTTAAATCCTTTCCTTATAAAAAAAATTTCCATACTAAACACTCCTTCCCCATAAACTTCAGCTCCCTCAAACTCTTTACCTTCATCTGATTCTTCTCTAACCATGACAACCTCCAATCTCGTCTCCCCTTCCCTTCCCTCTTTTGCTAGCTTCATTACAGTAAAAGTAACTCAAGGAACCTTTCTCATGGATCTTCGCCTTTACTTAGGGACCTAGATTGTATTTTGTTAGGTTTTAACCTAGCTTGTGGGTACGTATGTGGAGAATTACCAACAACAACAACAACAACAACATTTACCCAGATAGTCCCATAGAAGCAGGATCGGGGGGGTCAAAATGGGGGTATTCCAAACCTGGATGGAATACGCCCGATACAACCCAAGAGATACGCCCCACGCCAACTCGACAAGCTAAAATGGAAAACAAATAAAACTAAAGATACAACTAAACTAAAGTTAAAACTACAAAGGGGACTAAACTGAAGCTAAAACTAGATATCTGACACCCTGCTCACCCTACAACACCCGAAAGCCTGCTCCATCGATCAGATGACTAGCTGTCCACTACCTTGATCTTCTCCCTCCAGTTCTCCCTGCAATGGACCAACTCCACCGAAATCCCTAACAAGTTGATATCATGCTTTATGTCGTCCATCCAGCGCTTCTTCGGTCGACCTCTATCTCGTCTAAAAGCCCCTAACTCCAAACGCTCGCACCTTCTAACTATAGCGTCTGGGCTCCGCCTCTAAACATGACCAAACCAATGAAGCCTTGTTTCTCAAAGTCTGTCTCCTATAATAGCCACCCCCAGCTTGCCTCTGATCTCCCCATTCTTGATCTTATCCATCCTCGTGTGCCCACACATCCATCTGAGCATTCTCATCTCAACGACTGCGAGTTTCTATTCTTGAGTCTTCGTCGTCAGCTAACATTCAACACAATAGAGGATCGTTGGCCTTATCACAGATTTGTAGAACTTTCCCTCAAGCTTAAGCGGTATTTACTTATCGCACAAAACTCCTAAAGCTGCCCTCCACTTTTGAATCCGAGGCCTCACATCCTCACCAATACTCCTGTCACTATGCGAAATTGAGCCCATATACCTGAAGTTATCGCCACTCGCAATGACCTCATCCCCTAGCCACACCTCACTTCCAAAGTTGATCTCATGCCCGAAGCTGAACTCCATGTACTCTTTCTTGATCCTACTTAACCTGAATCCCTTAGACTCCAACCTCTCCCTCCACACTTTTAGTCTGTTACTAACTTCAGCTCTAGAGTCGTTTGCGAACAACATACACCTCGAGACCTCTCCTTGGATGTCCCTCGTCAACATGTCCAACACAAACGTAAACAGAAACGGACTCAGAGCTGATCCCTGATGGAGACCCATACCCACCTCGAAATACTCAATATCTCCTCCTTGCGTGTACGCACTCGTCCTTGACCCCTCATACATATCCCGAATGACTACTAAAAGTCGAGTGTTTTAGGAACATTCTTGCTTGGGGACTTTGGGGCTTACATTTTAGATTTGGGTATGTCACCTAGGTTGCTCTACACTTTTTAGAGCTTGAGTACTGTCTTATCATGTTGTGAGGTATGTGTTTGAGCTTTATTGTTTATGCTCATGATTATTCTATTTTAGATTCGGGTTGAGAGTTGAGTGTTTTTATCTTCCCTTGTATTTCCTGAGATCTTAGATATGCTTATTGTCATATTGTTTGAGCTTACTCGAGGACGAGCAAGATCTAAGTATGGGGAAATTTGATATGCTCTATTTAGAATGTGTTAAGTCTTGTATTTTAGGGCTATATTAAGTGTTCTAGGTTAGAGTTTGTGCGTAACTGTAATATCTAGGCCGAAGACACAAGAATTCAGGTTTCTAAACTTTTGAAGACGTTTTGAGCTGTGTACCTGACATCTCTTTCTTGCAAGGGCTGGATATGGAGCTATAGTGGTCGGATTCTGCTGATTCCGATGTCATTGGAAAGCTAACTCGAAGAGCTTCAATCCATGTTTTTAAACTGAAGTCAGATGTCAAGCCAAAGAGGGTCAAAACAGCCTCCGAAGTGCTGACAGTGAACAGTACCTGCGAGCGCAGTTTCGGAACCGCGGGCACGGTTTGGTGCCAGAGACAGAGTTCTATCTTTTGAGAACCGCAAGCACGGTTTCCAAAGTGCGGGCGCGGTTTCGCAACAGATCTGAGCAGCGCGTTTTTCTATCTTCTTTTCTTTTTCTTATCTTTCCTCTATCCTTATTTAGTTCGGGGAGCATGATCCCTGGGTCTATATAAGGGGGGCATTGTCTTAGGTTTTAGGCATCCAATCTCATAATCCATTAATCATCAAATTAATTCTTTTCTTTTAGTTTAGTTTTCTTCTCTTATGGAGAGCTAGTCTCCTAGGGTTTGTTCAAGGAGAAGCTCTGATGTATGAGCTCGTGAGGTTTTGGTAATTGATTTCTATCCTTTGATTAATATTAATTCTCTTGTGCTTCATCTTATGAATGTTGATTGATTCTGCAAGAGTAGCTGACTTGTTGAATTGATTGATTTTCTATTATTGGATTGGGTTTGGACCACCTGTTCTATGAAAACAACTTAACTTAGACATGTTGTCTATGTAACTAGGATTAAGAAGAGAATTTCGACCAAAAAAAAGGATTAAGAAGAGAATTGATTGTATGCTTTTGCAATTGACTCATAGCTTGATTGTTTTTGCATGTATTTTGCATATCCTTGTTCTCTATGCTAATTCTAGATTAAGCATCCTTGCCTAGGGTTAAAGAATTGCTTAGACCGTGGACTTGCGATTGTTAATGATCAGGATAGGAAATAACCGTAGGTGTGAATGAAATCAATGGATAAATCTATGATCGAGTGATTATTTCAGAGTGGATCTTTTGAATGAACTTGTTTTCTTTATTGTTTTGTTTGATTGTTTTATTTGTTCTCTTAGATTAGCTTAGTTTAGATCTCTCTCTTTGATTCCCCCCATATCTTTAGTTGATAGATATATTAATGCTAGAAGCCTTAGTTCTCTTGGGTTCGACCCCTTACTTGCATGCTATACTAGCTTTGTTAGTTTAGGAATTATCTTTCATCTTTGCACGACGACTTTAGCCGAGTCATTACTACACTGATGAATGTCCCCTTTGTTCTTGTATAACGAGAATAGCTCACTAAGTCTCCACTTCTCCGGAATCTTAGCAGTCTTGAAGAGTACATTGAAAAGAGTTGCTAGCCACTCTAAGCCTCCAACGCCCAAACACTTTCCAAATCTCAACCGGAATTTCATCCGGTCCTACTGCCTTTTTACTGCCCATTCTAGAGATCACTTCACTGATCTCTGACTGAGAAAATTGCCTATAGACAAGACAACTAGCCTGACTCCCTGTATCCTGGAGACTCCCCACCGACTCGCAACCCTCATTATGAAGGCCAGAAAAATACCTCTCCCACCATGCGAATTACCCCCAGCTTGAAATTGCTAGTGCAAATTTTGCATTCGTAATTAGAGACAATTAGAACTTTCATTTATACTACTAGAAAACTGTCATTTAGCAATGGATATTAGCGACGGAACTTCTTCGTTGCTATAATAGCTATAACAATAACGATGAATCATCCCATCCATAGCTATTATAGCTACGAATTGTTTTTACCCATCACAAAAGTCGTCAATAGTTGCAACGAAATTAGTTATGTTGCTAGTTTAGTCGGAAATAGCAACGTCAAAAAGTTTTATGGCGACAGTCGTTGCTATTAGCCATAACATTTGCGATGATGTTAGAACTTCATAGCTATAATAGCAATGGAAGTAAATCAATTTCAGTGTCATCGCTATTTACCCATGAATTTAGCAATGTGGGGTGCTTATTGTTGCAAAACAAGTTGTAAATATCTGAGTTTGCAAAGACAATTACACCGTTGCTAAATCCATTGCTATATAGTGACAATGTTAGTTACGAATATAGTGTTTATTGCTTTTGCAACGACGAACTTTGCCATATAAATAATATCCGTGACAATATTTGAATTTTGAAATTTTCTACTAATGTTATCCGTCGCTAACGTAGTCACAGTATACACATAAAGGTTGGATTGGATGGTTGATTTTAAGCTAGCTTTAAATTTCTGTCCTTTTTACGATTTTGATTTAATTAAAAATGTACTGTAAAGTTATTCAATATAATAGTTTGATATAAAATCTTGTACTATTTTATTTGCTTCTTATATACATGTGAGGTTTACAATCAAATTTTAGTCAATTAAGTTATTTTAATAAAATAAAAGTGATTTGGTCCAATGTAGAGTTGACACGTGTTATAATAATTATTATTTTAAACCTCCGTTTTAGTATAAAGTTACAATGATATACATACGAACACTATATAGTGAAACTATAGTATAGGTACGGTTAGTAAATTTTCATAAGATTCACAATGATTTGACAATGATTTTAAAATTGATAAAAGAAGAGGGAAACTTAAAATTGAAAAAAGCGTTCTAAACTTTTCCCAAATTTGATTGGCGGTAAATCCAAAATTTTTTTCCATATGAGACTCATATATTGTCAACCCTATCCTTAATTACTTAAATCAACTCTTGCCTTCAATCCCTAACTGGTTAATGCTATCCTTAATTACCTAAATCAACTCTTGCCTTCAATCCCTAGCTAGTTAATAGGTGCCATCCTCCTCTACGTACGTACACTTCCCTCACTTTGCAATCACCTTCTCTCTAAAAATCAAGGTTGAATCAAGGTTGACTTTCTTGCTTGCCTTCACGTACGCACCTCCAGGCTCTACAATTGTATGTTGATCCATACTCCTTTCCCTTATGTGAAATTGCATGACTTTAATTTTTCAATTCTCTGATTTCACTCCGATCTATTGATTGGTATTCTAGGGTTTTAATTGATTTATTTTCTAGTAATTTCTCAAGAGTTTCAGACGATTTCTATGAGAATCTAGGACCTTAACTAATTAGGTTAAACAACCAATCTAGGACCTTAACTAATTAGGTTAAACAACCAATTCAGATCAATCGAGTAATCTATACGGTGTTACGTGTTTGATGTTGATTAATTTTAGTGCACTTATTGCTTATAGGCTAATTAATTTATTGCACTTTTCGGTATGTGTTCTTATTTTGTGTCATAGGAGGCTGATTTTGTGTCATGTAAATCAATTTTTAGCGTTCATGTATACGTGTTTGATGCTAATTAAATTAATCTAATTAGTTTTATGATTCCTCACATCTTGTTTTTTTTATTTATAGAAATCCATCTTATATATGTGTTTTTCATCCAAAGTTGTCTTATATATGTGTTTATATAGAAATGAATATCCTGGTTATTTTTACTTCCATGCATGTTTATTATAGAATTAAATTGAATGTGCACACAATTTATTTTAGATGGATTAATGTATTAACACTTGACTAGTGAATTTATGTACGTGTTCAATACATCATTTCTTTATTTTGAGGTAGATGTAACTATATTTTTACTTAATCATAAGTACATTATCTTATCTTTGTTGTATATTAAACTGATTAGAGTATATAATTATTGAAATAGTTATTTTTACTTTTAGAGTGTTTGTGACTTAATTGCAGAGTTTGAGTTAACTTTTCTTGTTTCATTGTGTCACAAGAGTAATAAGGTGGAGGATATACGAGAAAAAGGATTAATTTGAAAGACTTAATGAAGATTTATGAGAAAAAGTGACAAACTTGGAGGATAAGGTGGAGGACATACAACTTTCAATTGACAAAGTTTAAGAAGAGACAACACAGAGTACCAACAAAATGCAACAAGCTCTTGCTCAATTATAAAGTAATGTAGATAGATGATAATAGCTATATCCGTAGTCACGATAGTTTGAGAAGAAATACAAATAGTTATGCCTTTACCTATGGATATAATAGCCTTGCATAAAAAGCAATGACATTAGATACGAACATAGATACAGTCATTAAAATAGCAACACTTTTAGCTATGAACGTTGCTATGATCGATCAAACTAGTAACGACACTAGTTATAGTCATACCAATAACATCTCAACATAATTCGTTGTTAATACATATAGCACCACTAATTAGCTTCCGAATTAGCTATGCATCTAGCAATAGTACAACTAGCAACGGGTATAGTGACATGCCTCCACCACACCTATATCGACGAACATTGTTATGTTAAAGCAACAAATAACGCAACAACTCTAGCTACGATTTTTCAACGAAAAAAGCCAAATAAAATGACGTTTTTCAACGGATCAATAACGAAATAAGCAACGGATGCAAATATCAATGATGTTGAGTGACGAAATCATCACACTTATAGCCACGACTATTGCAACGGGTCCAGCAACGAATATAGAGACAATAGTGGGTACTTATTAGATCGTTGCTAATGATGTGGCTAAAATGTCGGTATGTATGACATCTAGCTCGTCAACATCAACAACGATTTATACTATGGAGTTTTGATACGTGACTAAGGTCGTTGCTATTTTCACGTTGCTAAAAGCTACACAGCGTTTAACAATGACCTAGTAGTAGCGTTGCTAAGGTCGTGGCTAGCCTTAATCTGTGGCTAAATCCATTGCTCTAGGCGTGGCTATAGCCGTCGCTATTTTACAGTTTTCGCGTAAGATATGCTCCTCTAGCCAGATTTGGCTAGAGTTTTGTTTTGTTCGTGTGTGTTTCTGCGAATAGTTTGTCCTCAGCTAGTAACGACTAAAACTTAGTTCGATTCATGCATTTTTGTGCGAATTACGTACTCGTAGCCAGATATGGCTAGAGTTTTATTTGATTCGTGTGTTTTTGTGCGAATTACGTACTCTTAGCCAGAGATGGCTAGAGTTTTATCCGATTCGTGCCTTTTCGTGCAAATTACGTACTCTTAGCCAGAGATGGCTAGAGTTTTATTCGATTCGTGCGTTTTCGTGCGAATTACGTACTCTTAGCCAGAGATGGCTAGAGTGTTGTTCGATTCGTGCGTTTTCGTGCGAATTACGTACTCTTAGCCAGAGATGGCTAGAGTTTTGTTCGATTCGTGCGTTTTCGTGTGAATTATGTACTCTTAGCCAGAGATGGCTAGAGTTTTATTTGATTCGTGCATTTTCATGCGAATTATATAATGTTTCAGAGTTCTTTGATGCTGGTCTATATTTCTATAGATATGTTGGATAATATTCGAAGAAGCAAAGTAGTAATTTAATTAGCAATCGTCTAGGGACCTTGGCAACTAGGGCCACCCTAGGCGGGCAAACAATATGTCAAAGTTTATCTGAAAAATAATCTAAAAAAGAAACTAGTAACCAAAAGCTAGGGATAGAAAGAAACACACATATTTCTTCATCAGAAATAATATCTCTTGAGTTGTGTGGCATTCCAGCTGCATGGGACGGGCTTTCCTTCCTTGGTTTCGAGTTGCTTTGCTCCTTGTCTGATACGGCACTATATATTATTAATTTTATTAATTATTGTAATTTTATAAAACTAGAGTTTATCTCTCTTCTCGTGTTTTCTTTACGGTTCTTTCCCGGGACGCTTTATTTGAATCGTTAGGTTTTAGGGTTTAGTATAAATACTCTTTTAGTATTCTTTTTTGAGGATAACAAGAAAATACTTTATGCCCTAATTTTTATCTCTCGCATACCTCTTCCACGTCTGTTCTCATCCCCTTCACGGCTCCGGCCACCTTCACCTTTATCTCCTTCGTTAGTGTTATCCGAGCCTTGATACTTGCACCCACCGGCTTGTATCAACTGGTGCTTTCATTCCCGAACTCTCTATTACCGTGGGAATTTGAGACCTATTCAGACCCCATTCGGGACCTTATCCAAACTCTAATGTTGGAAATAAGGTATAATCTAGTCAAAGAGCATACTCTATTTGTCAAGATCCACGACGAAATATATCCGGTTTCCTGTGAAGCCCTGAATCAAGTGTTCTCAAACGTTAGCAATTTAGAAGACATTAAAACGTTAGATGGCAATGTTGAATTCCATTCCTTAATCCGTTTTACATGTCATGATGCAGCCCTCGAGGCGTTCAATCGCTATAATGGAAGATGCATCTATGTTGGATGTTGCTGAATGGAGTTGTTCTTTGATGACCGAATCAGTAGAATATCACGTGAGATTGACACTCTGATCCAAGAGGTGAGCGATTATCAAGATCATATCACGATTGGCGGCCATATCAGCAGCGACGCCAACATGATGGAGGCTCCGATCGCAGATGCGAACCTGATTGTCGAAGTACAAATTGTTGTTCAGTTGGAGCAACCGGTATAATTGGTTACACATATCCAAGAGGAGAATGACTCGGTCATTGATTCTTGTGAGGTAATTTCCGATTCTTCTGAATCTATCAGTCCTACTATTACATCTGATAACCTAGGTGGTTCGTTTGATGCCTTAGCTGAAATTGGCTTAAGAGATTTTCAATTGGATTCAAGTGTATATATGGAAACTTTATTGAATCCTTTCGGAAATGGTGGTGCATATCAGATGTTTGTGGAAAATCTTCATCTGAATGTCCAAAATCAAGAACACCGAGTTCCAATTGTGCAGTGCATTAACGGAATTCAGAGAGAAAACACAGGCGCTCAACCCTTCAACTGTGAGTTCTCGACGACATTAATCTCATGTACTATTGGTTTGGTTTTGAAACTGCTAATACATGTCATGAATTCTCTAAAGGATTGGCGGATTTTGGAACATTTTCAATGTGTTCTTTGAGAATTTTTAGTGCATGCCAACTGTTTGATGAAATGCCTCTTAGTGTTTTCAACTTTAGTGATACTAGTAATCTACAAGAGAATATATGAGACGGTCATAAAACTTGGAGTTTTGAGTCTGGTGGACACTTAACCTCCACTGATTTCTGGGCACAAACTTTAGTTAGCTATCAAATGTATGCTTCCTCGGTTTCAACATGGAACAAGATTTTGGAATGTTATTCAAAGGACCAGAATTGAGGCCACGACCCGGAACTAGAGCCATAGGTTACTTCGAGTGGAGAGGTTCGTGGGGTTATTGAGGCACATTCGAAGGTAGTCGATGGGAATTCGCATCGAGAGACCAGTGACCTAAGCTTCTTCAAGAATTTTTAACTGAACGGTTAGAATCCTTCATTCACCCTTAGATTTCCAATGTTTGACGATTGTATATGGGTACTACAGTGCAAGAAAAGCTCTAGGAATTTTGTGAATTCTTGATGCACACCATGTGATTGTTAAAATGCCTATTAGAGTATTCATTGGTAATTTATACTAATCAAGTGTGCAATGTTAACCTTCTATTGGGTAATTGTGTTTTTTATCCGGGAATTGTTGAGAGTCATCTACTTAGGTTGAAATTGCTGCCTTGTGGTGAGACTGCGCAAATTAATTCTTGGGTTATGTTGATTGACTCCTCCATGGAGTTGAAGACGTCCTTGCTACTTCCTAATGTTGAAGATACTATATATGGTTTTGTTTAGTACTTGTGGAGTTTCATTCAGTATAATAGCCGCTACGAGCTCGATTTTCTTTGATCTGGGAGGTGTTTTGGGTGCTGAATTATGTATTTTGTTTTGAAGATCAAGGTTCAAATTATATTCATATTGGAACATAGTTGTTGCAGAGCAGCGTGGATTCAGTGTTGATAAAAGAGTTGGAGACACTTATTCTACCATCTAGTAACTTCACAATCGGTTGCTTCAACTACTATATAGTGCTTCTACTCATGGGTACAAGATGGGTACAAGGTGATTTGTTTTTATGCTTGACATCAACAACCCTCATCATAGTCCTCTGTGGAATTTTCATACATATAATTGGACACGTTCAGGGTCGCTTTTCCAATTTACGCCTTGAGGACAAGTCGCTCAACGGGGGAGAATTGATACGGTACTATATATTATTTATTTTATTAATTATTGTAATTTTATAAAACTAGAGTTTATCTCTCTTCTCGGGTTTTCTTTGCGGTTCTTTCCTGAAACGCTTTATTTGAACCGTTAGGTTTTAGGGTTTAGTATAAATACTCTTGTAGTATTCTCTTATAAGGATAACAAGAAAATATTTTATGCACTAATTCTTATCTCTCGCACCCTTCTTCCACGTTTGTTCTCATCCCCTTCACAACTCCGGCCGCCTTCACCGTTATCTCGTTCGTCAGTGCTATCCGAGCCTTGATATATATACTTGCACCCACCGGCTTGTATCATTGTCCTACTACGTGAACAGTTTTGTAAGGACATTCCCATCCTAGTGCTAGCTTTCCTACATTCAGCTCCATGGTGTTTTGGAATATTTTCCATATGACCCAGTCTTCTATTCGGAATGCTCTACCGCGGATTTGTTTGCTATAGCTTCTGTCGACATGCTGTTGATATCTGGAGATCCTAGCATATACTACCTCTCTTAGCTCTTGTATGGTGTCCAGGTCAGCGATTTGTTCTCTTCTAGTTCTCCTCCGATGTGGCTAGGTCGTATCTGGTTGCTGGTATGTGTATCTGCGGGTATCATTACTTCGCAACCATGCACTAGGGAGAAAGGTGTTTGTCATGTGACATTCTTGGGAGTTATGCGATATTCCTAGAGCACATATGGCAACTCTTCGGCCCAATTGCCTTTGGCTCTGGCCAGTATTTTCTTCAGGCTATTGATTATTACTTTGTTACTAGCCTCGGCTTGTGGATCGAGGGGTGGATGTGACTAAGGTGATGTTCCACTCTTGGCAAAACTCCCTCATTTTCTTATTGATGAACTGTGTTCCGTTGTCGCAGACGATTTCCGCTAGTATCCGAACCTGCACAGGATGTTCCGCTTGATGAAGGAAATGACATATTTATCTTTGATTTCCCTAAATGCCTATGCCTCGGTCCACTTGGAGAAGTAGTCGGTCATGGCTAGGAAGAAAACCTTTTGACTGGACGAGGGTGGTAATTTGCCATCTATGTCCATCCTCCAACGCATATAAGGACATGGCGTGATGGTGGGGTGGAGGGCTTCAGTGGGCTGATGTGAAACTGGTGCATGTTGTTGGCATACTTCACATTTCTAGGCATATTCAGCTACGGCTCACCGCACCATCGGCCAATACCAACCTTGTCTCAATATTTTGTTGGCCAAGTTCCGTCCACCCGTATGGTTCCCACAATCTCCTTAGTGTACATCTCTTAAGATTAATTTCTCTTGCTTCGTCTCTTTCCTCACATCGTTGTAGGAATCCGGCGTATGATTTGTGGAACAAGACTCTCTGGTGTATGATGAACCTGGTAGCCTTTGGTTTGAGTGCTCTAGTTGCCACCTTGTCTTCTAGTACCTGACCAGGATCAACCAATCTAAATAGGGCTTGGTCCATGGTGTATCTTCTTCGTCCGCCGGCTCGGCTGGATTCTAGATAAATTCAGTGGTATCTAGAGGCTCTGCCGACGTGTCTACGAATGCAACCTGGTTTTTCTCTGGCTTGATTGCCGAGCGGAACAATTGTACTAAAGGTACCTGGGTATATTCCTTGGGATCGATGGATGACCCTAATCCGGCAAGTGCATCTACTTGGGTGTTCAGCTCTTTGGGGACTTGCTCAAACCTTACGTGTTCGAATCCCGCTACTATTTTATTGACCTCCTCCGGATAGCTGGCCATTCGGTCATTTTTGGTTGACAACCCTCCTAACACCTGATTCATCACCAATAGTAAATCGCAGTACACTCTAAGCTTTCTGATTGCCAAATCTTTCGCCAATTTGAGCCCGAAAACTAGGGTTACGTACTCTACCTCATTGTTACTCGTGTTGAAATTGTATCTCACCACCTGCGCTATTTTGTCCCCCCTTGTTGATTTCCGGACGACCCCTAGTCCGACCGCCTTGATGTTAGAGGCGCCATGTGCAGCGTCCACTCGTCCCCATTTTCTTCGGGTGTCAAGGCCAAAACTTCTTCCTTTGTGTTCTTCTCGAGGGAAGGAGTGAAATATGCAACAAAGTCAGCTAATACTTGTGATTTAATAGCTCGAAGTAATTCATACCTTATATCGAATACGCTCAGGTGGATAGCCCATTTCGCCGTTCTTCTAGAGAATTCTGGCCTCTACATCACTTGCTTCAAAGGATAGTTCATCAATACCTGGATGGTGTGTGCTTCAAAATAGGGCCGAAGTTTGCTTGAACTCATCACAATTGCAAGGACAAGCTTCTCGAGCGCTGGCCATCCTCTTCTCTAGATACAACTGCTCGCCATCCTCAGGTAGCATGGTCTTGCTTACGAAGTATACTATCGACTACTGGCCATCCTCTTCTCTAGATACAACTGAAGGGTTTCTCCTGGTAATCGCTTGGCTAATAGTAGAGGGTTGGCGAAATATTTTTCCAACTCCTGAAATGTTGCCTCGTGCTTCTCGGTCCATTGGAAGCTTCGGTTTTTCTTCAGTGTATCGTAGAACAATCGACACCTATCTAAAGATTCTAAGATGAACCTGTTAAGTGCGGCTAGTTTCCCAGTCTGCTTTTGGACTTCCTTGATACTCTTGGGTGATCGTAGGTCGGCGATTGCTTTGACTTGGTCTGAATTGGCTTCGATCCCCCTTTTGGTGACGAGGTACCCTAGGAAACGCCCTATCTTTACTCCGAAGGTGCACTTCGTCGGGTTTAGCTTCATGTTGTATCTCTTGAGTATCTTGAATGCCTCTTGTAGATGCTCCTTGTGCTGGTCGGCTCTCTCACTCTTCACCACCATATCGTCTATGTATACTTCCATGGTCCTCCCGAGTTGGTCGCGAAACATCTGGTTGACTAACTATTGATAGGTCACGCCGGCGTTCCTCACATCGAATGGAATTACTTTGTAGAAATAAGTGCCCTGGCTTGTGCCGAACGAAGTTTTCTCCTGGTCAGCCGGATGCATCTGGATTTGGTGGTAACCACTGAAGGCGTCCATAAATGTTAATAACTCGTGGCATGCTGTTTCGTCCACCATGGAGTCTATATGTGGCAATGGGAATGACTCCTTTGGGCACGCTTTGTTTAGATCAATAAAATCCACGTAGACCCTCCATTTGCCGTATTTCTTTGGAACCACCACCACATTAGCCAACCACTCAGGATACTTTACCTCCCTAATCTTGCCGGTATCTAACAGGCGTTTGACCTCAACGTCAACCGCCTTAATTCTCTCGGGTGCGAAACGTCTCCTCTTCTGTTTGATTAGTGGGTAACTTGGATCGGTATTAATTTGTTCATGATGATTTTTGGACTGATTCCGGTCATGTCTTGATGACTCCAAGCAAAACACTAGGTGTGCTTTTCCAGAAAATCTACCAGTTCTTTCCTAGTGGTATGCTCTAGCTCTGAACCGATTCTTACCACCTTGTCTTCTTCTAGGGTCACCTCCTCCCCCTTCTCTGCCTCGTTCTCCTGGGATAACGCGAGAAGGGCATCCATCTGTAATTGATATGCTTCCGATTTCTGGGACGTTGGCTTTAGTGCGATTTTGTAGCACTCTCTGACCAGCCTCTGGTCGCCCCTGATTTCTTCTATTCCCCATGGAGTAGGGAATTTCACCATCTGGTGATACGTGGACGACATGGATTTCATGTCATGTATCCACGGTCGCCCCATGATGACATTGTAGCACGAAGGGCAATCCAACACCAATAAACTTACTTTTGTTGGTTGACTCCCTAAGCATACGTCAAGAGTGCTATGTCCCCCACTATATGTTTTACTTCTACGTTGAAGCCGACGAGGGGGATCGGGTGTTTGTGGAGATCCTCTTCAGACAAGCCCATCTCTTTTAATGCACTAAGCGTCATCAGTTTGGTGTAACTACCTTTATCGATGAGCACCCTCCTCATGAGGACGTTATTGATGTCAAGCGAGATCACTAAACCGTCATGGTGGGGTCCCACTAGGTTCTCTGCATCAGAATTGTCGAAAGTGATAACAGGTCCGATGGTCTTGTTCTTTAGGCGGTCTTGCGTCGTTGGCTTCCCGAAATGGGTTTCTCTGGCATGGCGCTTTGCGGCTGAATATGACAAACCACACACGTTTGATCCTCCGGATATGACATTACCTTCTCGGGTACCGGAGGCGCTTCCCTCGCGTGGTAGGGGTTCTCTATCAGGGCTGGAGGCACTCTGGCGTTTGGGGCCACCTCTCGCACCCTTCCTTTTGCGACTAGATAAGCCACTTCTTTCCTTAGCATCACGCAATCCTGAGTCCAATGTACTCGTGGAAGTCGCACCACTTGGTCATGGCTCGGTTCGGATACGGGATCTTGTCCTTCTTAGGGTCATGTCTTTGATTCTTTACTAGCTGTGACGGAGATATCTTCAGGTTGAAATCGTCTAACAACAGTGGGAGGGGCTCATGCTCCTGATTTTTGGTTGGTCTTGATCTAGCTACATTTATGTGCTCCTGACCATGCCTGGAGTACGGATGATTTCGTCGCTCTCTTCTTTGATCGGTAGTGGCTCTACGCGACTCGTGGGCGCTTCTCTTTTGAACACCGGTCCCTCTTCTTTCTGATCTGTCCGGCTCTACACCTCTCTTCCGGAGTCTCCTGTCTTCTTCTAGTTGTACGTGAGCTAGTGCCCGGGCCTGCACCTCTTCAAAGTTTACACACGGGTGCTTGGTCAAATCCTTGTACAAACCACTGTCCGGGATCACACCTTGCGTGAATGCTTCTATTGATATACTATCTCGATTGAAGTGATCTAGATATTCTTTGGTTGTCTCCTGAGTTCTCTGTCGAACCCGATAGAGGTGACTGAGCTGTTTCTCGAATTTCCGACTACTTGCAAACTGGGATTGGAAGGAATCATAAAGGTCCGCGAAGGACTGGATCCTCCTGCGTGGGAGATTAATGAACCATGTCAGCGCTGGTCCAGTCAGGGTTGTTCCAAGTCCTTTATACATATTGCCTCCTTACAGTGTCCTAGCGTAGTGATGGTCATCATCTTTTGCTTGCATATGGCCACGTTCTCCGTTTGGATGAGTTGTTCCATTGTATGGAGTCATGCTTGGGACGGTAATTTTCCTTGGGATCTTCACGCTAGCGATGCGTGCGATGAAAGGGGACTCGTCATATCCATCCGGGGATCTGGTTCCATTGGTTGAAGTCCTCAATGACTCTTCATTATCTGATCAGCGGTGGCACCAATCTATTCCTGGACCTTTTTACGGATGGCAACGTCTAGATCGACTGGTCTCTGCCTCTCATTGTCGTCTTCATCCGAGTCTTCCACTGCCGTCTAGAGATCCTGAGGTCTGAACGGGCGTTGGTTGCCTGCTGATCTGAGGACTACAGGTGGAGCTCTATGGTGGCAATCTTTCATGTGGGTCCTCTTGGAGGGGGTTCGACCTAGCATCCGTCGGTGGAGTTATCTATGGCGTCATGGCCATTGCTGCCTCCCGACGTTCCGACCCCGCTGTTAAAATCCAACCTTGTCACCAGCCCGTCAGTCTCTCTGACGACTCTGGCCGACTGACGTTCGGTGGTTAGTAGGTGGTTTTGCGTCCTCAAAGCATTGTTCTCGGTTGTCAGCCGCTCGACGTGGGCTTCGTAGCCCTTCTGGTCATTAAGTTCGTTTTGGAGGATTTCTAGCCTATGTCGGAATTCGGCCATATCTTCTTCCTTGGCCTTCGCATTTTGCTCTTCTTGACTCGGGATCCCCCCACCATTGTCTTGGTTGAGGATGGCGTTCTCCTGTTCCGACATGTTCTCGGGTGAAATCTTAAGACTGATTCTTCTTCTGGTTTGCTTCAATCTTGCCCCACGGTGGGTGCCAAATTGTTTGACATAGAATTTAGTCAGAGATGATCAACGTGATCTAGCCTAAATCGGGCAATGATCGGAAAACAGTATGAAGAAAGAACAAGAAGATAGTATTGTTGGATTACAGTTGAATGAATCGGAAGCATTGACCTTCTTCTATTTATACATAATATCATCTATCTTATTCACTCGATCTTATCATTAACTAGATTTTCTCTATTCGTTGTGATACTAGCCGATTCTTGTATATCTGCTTCTTAGCTTGGGCCGACGTTATCTAGTGCTGATCTAGACATTTATGGGCTTCAGACTTATAGGGCCCAACAAGTTCCCATATTCTTGCTGCTCGTTCTCCCTTTCTTCTTCACAGTCCAGCTCTGTATGCCCAACTACCCCAGACGAGTAGCAGAAATTAGGGAGTCTTTCGTACTTCACCTTAACCCACATGCGCTTACCCTGACCATCTATCTATTACTATATACTAAAGCGGAAGCAAATTCCGCCACCATATTGCGTCACATCACTCCTTTTATTAAAATAATATAGTTTATATAAATTTTGTTATCATCTATTAAATTGGAAGTTCTATCTTTCTACTTCCTACTTGGAAATTTTATCTTTTGTTATCTATTAAATTGGGAAATTTATCTTTCTACCATCTACGTATTACATTTAAATTTATCATATATGAATATATGATCCAAAAGCATGTACGTAATTTTTCATCATTATTTAAATAATTTATTATTTATTTGATATTATTATCTATCTCTTACTATATACTAAAACGGAATCAAATTCCGCCACCATATTACGCCACATCACACCCTTATGAAAAAATTATAAAGGATTAGGGTATATGGCATTTGGAAAATGCCATATAGCTTATAGAAGCCACGCGTTTGTGAAATTGCACGGATGGCATGGAAGCTGTAGAATAAAACAGAAACACGCGACGCGCGCCTCCATAATTCCAACCGATTTCCGGCGCGATTCCCCGGCGAGAGAAACTAGGCGATTTCCGGCGCGATTCCCCGGCGAATTCCCGGCGTTTTCCTGCGTGATTCGAAAGCTGCAAACGCGAGCATCAATTGTCACCTACGATGTCCTGCGCGTGATCGATCGAGAGCGACTGTCACATGCGATTCCGTGCTCGTGATCGATCGAGAGCGACTGTCACCTGCGATTTCCGCGCGCATTGTCACTGTCGACTGCGCGTGATCGAGCAGAGGATTATCACTGCAAAATCCCTGCGCGAGATCGAGCCACAATCCTCCGAATTGTCACTTGCGATTCCGAGCAAAAGGTGACAATGTTTCCTTCAAAATCTAATAGTCACTACAAATTGTGATAGTAGATGACAATTAAAGTGAGAATTTTGTAATTACAATGAGCAAAATCCCTGCGCGAGATCGAGCCACAATCCTCCAAATTGTCACTTGCGATTTCTACCGACGAGCAGAGGATTCGAGCAAAAGGTAACAGTTTTTTCTTAAAAATCTAATAGTCACTGCAAATTGTGATGGTAGATGACAATTACAATGAGAATTTTCGTAATTATTGGAAGTTCTCAATGAGAAGTGACAATCTAGTAATGACAGATGATGAATCAGAAACCATAGTTGATGATAGTGATCAGAATTGCTGATAATTGTTCACAGGAAAGACAAAAGTGATGTTTACTGTTGATAGAGATGACAGTTGATGATAACTGTTCATAGAGAAGGCAAAACTGAGAATCTAGTGCTGATAGAGATGACAATTCATGATAACTGTTCATATGGAAGACATAATTGAGAATCCAGTGACAATATTTACATGATAATGATAATGTAGAGCCAATTCCAATTTCCAATGACTATTTACATGATAATGGCTTTTCTCTCTGATCGATGACAGTATGGACCTTTTAATTGTACCAATTTGCATTGGAGGGGGATGGAAGACAGAAAATGACGAATGCAAGTATGTTGGAGATGTCACTACAAAGGCATCTGTAGTGACATCAAGCATGAAGGAGAATCAAGGAGCACTGCAATCGTCATGAAATAGGATTCATATATCATCATTGTCACTTGTTGCACTTGGCTGTCAAAACTGTCAAACATTGTCACTTGTTGAACTTGATTGTTAAAACTGTCACTTTTTGGTTTATTGCTATATCAATGTCATTTTTCATATGTCACTTGTTGAACATATATCATCAATTTCAGCACTATCATTGATATATCATCACTTGTACGTATTGTTATATCAATGTCACCACTTAGTTCGAAATATATGAAAACTGTCACATCTAAGAACAATGTCACTTCGCAATAGCAACTTCGATTGTTTGTTAAGAGATATGTCATCACTTTTTGTTATATTTTGTAGAACGTATATCATTTATTTTGCGTGATAACATCTGTTCATGATGATGGATAAATCGTCACTTGTTCATGTTGCTTTCAAACTGTCACTACAACTGGGACTGTGTTCACTTAATTGTTTGATGATTGATATATCAATTGGAACACACAATAGTTTTAACACAAAATACGTTCATAGTATTCATTTGGACATCTAGTATGTTATCCACCAATTGTCACCAAATCAGTTGGACATTTTGTTTAACATAATGCCTTAAACTGTCACTACTAAAACTGTCACTACAAAATACATCCATACGATTCGAAACCAAATGTCACCAATTAGTTTAACATGTCATTACACTTTCATCACTACTGCGTTTAACAACAAAATCAAGACCATAACATTCGTTTGGCCGTAGGCAAAGGCTCCCAGATCCAAGTGCCATTAAACAGATCAATTGTCATTTTCTCCTTATGTGCCATCATGTGCTCATAATCCAGATCTATCTCTGAAACTGTATGACTGAACCAAAACAACCTTTGTATAAAAGCTCCCAATCCTCGTCTGATAGATGCTCCTTCACAAATTCTATAACACGATAATCCTAAAACATATTTGCTCTTTCATTGTAGCGCTTAGATTCAGGTATAATGTACTTTAGGTTCTTCTTGTCCATAGCTTATACTCCAATTATCATCACAAACATTCAAATTGTCATCACAGTAAGTAAAACGTCAGCTCAAAACACAGAAATGACACATATCTAGATAACTGTCACCAGAAGACACAAAGAAAGCACAAATGGCAACTTAATTGTCACCACAAACATAAACATCAAGAAATTGTCACCACAAACCTCAAACATGCACACAATTATAACAGTGACACCACTTAACATGAACAATCACCAAAATGTCACCACTTATCACAAAGCACAAATGGACACTTAATTGTCACCACAAACATAAAATTGTCACCACTTAACATAAACATCACGAAATTGTCATCACAAACCTCAAACATGCACACAATTATAACAATGACACCACTTAACATGATAAATCACCAAATGTCACCAATTAACACTAAACATAGTATTATGAAAATTGTCACCACAAAAACACATCATCACAAAAATCCTTGAACATACACGAAAACTCAAACTCAGAGTATGTTAAGCATCACATAACCAGAAATGATTCACATTATGAACTATCATCAACATAAAAATCAAAAACGAAAACATAAAACCAAAAACTCAAAAACAAAACTGTAAACCTAAAACATACCAAGAAAGTGAGATCTTCAATGCCAACTCCAATGCATGCGACTTGGAGAAGATGATTGATTGAGAGCACGAATTCGACATCGTGTGAGAAGAGGACCTTAGAGATCCAATCTCGCCTCAATTGGAACTCCTTTCTGAGCGCTTGGAGGAGTAGATCTGCTCCGTCTTGTCCGACTTTCATGAGAATTGGTTGTCGCCGTTGCTAGGGTTTTGGTTTGGATTTTGATCCCTAGCTTGAGCTTGAACAGAGATATGAAAGGGAAATCAAGCAGAGAGATGGGGAAAGAGAGGACGGACGATGGAGGAGAAAGAGAGGGCTCGTTGGTTGCTTTTTTTTTTTTTAAATTCAGTTATGCCATATGTGCAAAAAAAGGGGAAACGGGCCGAAATAAAAAAACGAGTCCAAAAATGTGCCGCCCGGCCCAATTCCTTCAAAAATTATCTTATCAATCTTAGTTTTAAGCTTAATCTTATACATACTTAATTAAAATATTAGTTCTATCTTCAATTTTTAGTTGTTTCCTATCCGAAAATATAAATCTCGATCTTATTATTACATGGTTACCTATTTAGTTAGTATATTAATTTATCCTAAATATTTTATTAAAAAATCATTTTTACCCATCTACTTAAATATTGTACTAAAAGTAATATTATTTTCGTAATTTTGACCTAAATTTTCTAAAAATCATCATTAGTTACAAATTCTACCACTATATTTATGTCACATCTTAATTTATGAAAATAATGTATTAAATATTTTTTCCTATTGTATCATATTGAAATCCAATAATAATATGAATAAAAAGATGAGAAAGACTCATGTAGGAATGAGTCTTTAGGTGAGAAATAGGAATGATTTTCGCCCTTTGGATCATAACAATCTGTACGGTTGAGATCCGCTCAAAAATAAATGAAACAAAACGCGTGCCAAAACAAAACGCGTGATTCACCACATCCAGATCTGGTTCTTCGTCCATCTCCCCACCTTCCTCCGAAGACGACGATGAGAGCTCCATTCCTACGCCTCTGCCTCCGAAGACGACGACGGCGTCTTCCTCCGCCGTCCTCCCCACCTTCCTCCACCGCAGAATCCGCCATTCGAACTCTACGAGAGGCGTTCCGAAGCCGCTGTCCGCCGACCTCTCTCCGGCGCCGATGCACGGCTCCACGCTCCGAGTCGCCTACATTGAATCTGAGTTCACGATCGCCGTTCCGCTCTCTCAGAAGCCGGAATCCCGCCGCACAATTACTCCTCCGCCGCCGACCTTGACCTTGACCTAGATCTAGACGAGGCCGAGCTCTGTCGGACGCCGAGTTCAAGCTCGCCGTCCTCGAAAACGACGAGATTTGGCTTCTTTACAGGTGCGTACGTACCGGATCTGAGGCAGGGTGACAACGAAGCCGAGGAAGGTGACGACGAAGCCGCGGAGTTGACGAAGCCCTAGGTCAGCGACGAGAGCAGAATCAACGGAGCGGTCGACGGAGCCGAGGCAGAGAATGAACTGCCATGGACGGAGCCGACGCTGGCCGGCGCGGGGGAGGAAGGCGAGTGAATGGAAGAAGACGGCGGAGGCGGACTCGATCCGGCCGTCAGCGAGGCGGTTGAGATCGACGTGTTCGACGGCGGCGAGGGACTCCTGCTCGTCGGATATTTGGTATCGTTGCGGCCGTCGGAGGAGTTTTTCAACTCACGCCTACTAGAACCAGGCGAGGAGTTTTTCTCGTCACTCTCGAGTTCGTGAATGGTTTGTTTCTCTGCTGATTGTGGCTTTCTCGGTGTTGTAACAAGTGCTGATTGTAGGCACGAATGGTGACGGCATTGATGCCGGTGCATCTTTCAAGGTGAATTTCAGTCGTTTCATCTTGTTTTGTTGGAATTTTTTGGCTGATTATTGTTTAATTGAACAAAAATTTCAGTTTTGGATGTCTCTGGATGATAACAAGAGTATCTGCAGATTTTGTGTGATTGTGGTTTCATTCTTGTAAATTCGATTTGCTTTCTCCTATCGATAGGTGGAGATTTTGTGTGTGATTGTGGTTGATTTCAAAAATGTCATAGATGTGTGCCTTTTTTGGTAATAATACATTTACATACTATAGGTATCTGGGACGAATGCATCAGGCTTGCACGCGGATTCATCATGGTTTTGATCAGTTGTCCTGCATTGAATACAATTCTTTCAAGGTTTGGTGCAATTTTCTGCTTTCTGTTGTTAATGCAGCTTGTAGATTGTGATCCAGATCTGAAGTGTCAATATTTTGAACAACTTAAAGCCATATCGTATCACATCATTGGACTGGTATTATATTGTAAATGGAGATGATGTGTTGCTTGAACAATTATGGAGAATTCCACTACGCTCATCCCTTTGACTATTGAAGATAGTGATAGTTTTTTTTTTTTTGTCAAATGGAGTTAGTGAATTGTGTTATGTGACTTATGTCTATGGTTGAAGAAATTGACCATATAGTTGCACAAACTTGATCATTGAGTTGCACAAATTTGACCATTGAGTTGCACAAATTTGACCATAGAGTTGTACAAATTTGACCATTGAGTTGCACAAATTTGACAATTGAGTTGCACAAATTTGACCATAGTTGCACAAATATTGATGAATAAATTGACCATAGAATTCAACACATTGGCAATAGAGTTGAACAAATATGAATGAACAAATTGACCATTGAGTTGCACAAACTTGACCATTGAGTTGCACAAATTTGACCATTGAGTTGCACAAGTATTGATGAATAAATTGACCATAGAATTCAACACATTGACAATAGAGTTGAACAAATATGAATGAACAAATTGACCATTGAGTTGCACAAACTTGACCATTGAGTTGCACAAATTTGACCATTGAGTTGCACAAATATTGATGAACAAATTGACCATAGAATTCAACACATTAGCAATAGAGTTGAACAAATATGAATGAACAAATTGACCATTGAGTTGCACAAACTTGACCATTGAGTTGCACAAATTTGACCATTGAGTTGCACAAATATTGATGAACAAATTGACAATAGAATTCAACACATTGGCAATAGAGTTGAACAAATATGAATGAACAAATTGACCATTGAGTTGCACAAACTTGACCATTGAGTTGCATAAATTTGACCATTGAGTTGCACAAATATTGATGAACAAATTGACCATAGAATTCAACACATTGGCAATAGACTTGCACAAATTGCCAAAGCGAAACAAACTATACGAACTTCGACTGCTATAAAATATGACATGAATGCAAAATTGATCATAGAGTTGCACAAATAAGCAATAGAGTTGCACAAATATGGTTGCACAAATCGGCCATAGAGTTGCACAAATACGGTTGCACAAATAGGCCATACGGTTGCACAAATCTGGACGCCCGTGCCATTTTCCGAAAAATACGCCCGTGCCGTTTTTTCTTTTTTTTTTCTTGAGCCCTTGATCTCTCCTCATCCAATGGCTATGATTCATTCCTATTTCCTACCATAATAATCATTCCTACCGGATCTGGACCCTAAAAAGATTAGATGATGTATATATCCCAAATATATCCATAACATTACACATTGATTATGTATATAGATAAAAGATAGATTTCTTACTAAGATAATGATTCGTTGGATATGTTTATTTGATATTTACATACTTATTATTTAAGTATTTTTTACAATATAATAACATCTATACAAGATAATTTGGTTTGATTTTTTATTTTATTAAATATTCTCATTTTTTAAAAACTGTAATACTATATTAATCCAAGTTTTTATTTTAAATGATTTATTTATTGATATAAATTAGTTTATGCACTTTAAAGTAAATTTCAAAAGATTTTTATTATTTTTTCATAAAATTCAATAATGCATCTCATCTTATTGCATTCTTTTTCGGTATATATATGTTTCTGTATGTATAAAAAATTAAAAGCTAAATACAATAATTTTATGTAAATATTTGATGATATATGGGAATTAGGGTATTTTTAATAATCTAAAAGATATGCCCGTTTTAAAATAAATTATAAATATGATAATATTTGTAATTATTATAATGAATTCATATACAAGATAATAATTAAAAAAACAACCCCGTACAAGGTGCGGGTCATTTGCTAGTTCATGACTAAACCTCTTCTCAATGGTATTAGCACATTCACCAAGACCCTCACCTTTATGAACTTAGCACATAGGATGACGTCTTCTTCATCAATCTCTTTTAATCCGCCGAAAGCCTTTCCAATTGCCTCAACAGTCTCAATGTTCATCACATCTATTGGAAGGTCGTATAACCTAATCCAGAACGATACCGTGTCCACAACAATCTTCGATGGTTGCTCCGATCTTGGCTCCTTTAGGACAAGTAAAGCCTTGTCAAATTCCCAAGATCCCCCTCTAAGGACCAACTCCTTATCAACCTTGTTTGCAAACTTAAACGGGAACAAGTTTGATCTCAATTCTTGGAACACAAAACCCTTACGGAACCGCCAAGCCCCATTCATTGTAGCTTGCAAAGCAAAGTTGTTGAAAGGTCTCGATGTTAAAAGCGATCTAACCAGAACCACATCTTGACTAGATTTTGCAACATCATATCGTCCCTTCACTGCATTAGCTTCCAATATCTCTTCTTTAGTTAATTGCAGATCTCTTCGTCTCCCTCTATTCTCCATTCCAACGAACCTTCAAACCAATCTTAACGGTCTAACAAACACTGGTAAACCCCGCACGGTAACGGCGAGAAAACCCCAACTCTCACAACCCTGTATCGGGGAGAAAGAAAGCTATCGGAGAAAAGGAAAGTCAATCGCCGACAACGATCTCTACAACCCTAGGGTTTTTTTTTATTGTGTGTTAGCTACTTATCTCGGTGGTAATACTCTACCATAGTAGAGTGTTAACTTCCTAAAACTTTAAATTCCTTTTTTTTAACAGACAAACACCAAAATACTTATAACGGTAATCTTTAGTGGATGTTTTTTTTTTGGGTCATATAGATAGTCAAGACTCGAAAGTGAATGCTTAGTTTTGTTGGGACGATATTAAGGACGTCAGTCGTGAATATCTAAACCAATAATAATCGTCCCTTGTTTTGATAATGACAAACTCAAATGTATTTGATAAGTTGTCCAAGTTTTGATCTCAGGTAAGTCCAGTGGACGCACATGAGCGAAAAGGACAACAAGTGAACAGCAGTCCCTATGCTGTAGGGACGCATGTTACCAAAACTTCCAAAGCTAAACGTAATTGGCGGAGTCCCTGCGCAAGATAGGACGGAGTCCTCATCAAGAAGGGACGCGCGCCAAAATACGGACGAAGTTCAAATTCAAATCAAGGCCGCCCCAACATGATTACATCATCGTCCGGCCTTAGTCCTCAGAAGGAAGCTTCCTTTGTCTGGGCACGTGTAGACAATGCCAAAGACGTCGCTTTCCCAGCAATGGTCCCCTACCCACGCGGAGGCTTCCCAAGCGTCAACAGAGTTGACCTCCTCAAGACGCTCATCGCACCGTTGATCAAAGATCGAGGATCCTGCCAAGTCTCAGAGGACGCTAGAGGACAAGAATCACTTCCGCTATAAATACTCTCCAAGGAGTATGCATAGCGGCATGTGTGTGCAAGAGTGGACTTTGAAGACTTTCTCTCAAGCTCTCCCGAAGCATTCAAGAACACGAACGAAGATCAAGAAGATCAAGTGAGCTTGAAGCAAGAGAAAGAAAGTCCAACCACATCAAATCCAAAACAAACCACAAATCAATTAGAGTTGTAGTTTGTCTCTCACAACGAACCGTGAGAGACGTGAGTGATAGCTTCCTTATAGCTAAGAGTGTTAGGTTACTTGTTAGGTTGAAAGGAGTGTTACTAGTGAGGCTAAGGACGGACGCTTAGCTCAGAGAAGTGTAACGACTCGCCTAAGTTGTAAGGACTCGCTCTTAATAAGATAAGGGACGGCTATTGAAAATCCTCCAACGGAGGTAGAGGTTTACCCATAAGACTAGTTGGTCTTAGTGGGGTTCCTCTATAAATACTCGTGTCCACTTATCTTGTATTCTGTTAAGTCTATTTTCCGCTGCACTAAAGGACGCCCTTAACCCAGTTAAGGACGCCCTCATTAACTGACTTACGATCCATCAATTGGTATCAGAGCAGGCGCTCTAGATTTTTGTTGAGTTGCAGGTACAAGATGGACATGGAACCTATTGGAATCTCTTTTGTAAAGGCTCCTCGTCTGACGGACAGCAACTTCAACCGCTGGAAGATCCGCTTCGAGAACTTTTGCAGAAGTCAGAATTATCAATGCTGGAGAGTGATCATGAAGGGTGACCTTACCATCCCTGATGACAAGAAAGACAAAGAGGACGAGTGGGGTCCTGACGAATTCAAGCTTTTGGAAACAAACGCTAAGGCTATGTGCTTCCTTCAAGCGTCCCTCTGCGAAAGGGACGCCACCCGAGTTAGCAATTTGGCAACAGCCAAACTACAATGGGAAGCTCTTGAGAAGTACCATGTGGGTACGGCAGAGATGAAGGAAGACGTCAAGCTTGAAATCAAACGAGAGTTCTATGCCTTCAGAATGCTTCCTAACGAATCTGTCAAGGACTACTCATACCGCTTTGAAGCTCTTGTGACCAAGATGCGAAATTTAGGCATCCCAGAAGCTGAAGTCTCAATGCGAAACAGAGTCGGAGTAGTCATTGATGGGCTTACAGGAAAATGGAATTTTGGTAGGACTACGTTCAAGGAGAACACAGCCAACAAAACCCTGGATATGGAAGAGATCTATGGGAAGCTTAGAGGCTATGAAGCGAGAAGGGAAGCTGATATGGCTGAATTGGCTAGAAACCCCCAGACAGATCTTGCTTTGATGACGTCAACTCCAGAGTACGCTGAGTATCTGCGCCACCAAAGAGATATTGCCCTAATGGTGGAAGCAAATAAAAATGAGAATCGTGAAAGGATGCGTGCTCAAGCTTTGAAAGAAAAGGAAAGCAAGACTAAGGAACAGCTGGAAGAAGAGGAAGAGATTGCCCTTCTACACAAAGTTGCTCGCTTATGGGGTAAAAGGGCCAGAGATTCCAAGAAACACAAGATGCCTTACAAAAAGGAGAGTCCCAAGTATACAGAGGCAGAGATGAAGGAACTTACTTGCTACAAATGTAACAAGAAAGGACACTTTGCTAAAAGGTGTACTACGGGACTAAACTCAAAAGAAATGAAGATGAAAGCTCTCTTGGGAGCGTGCGAAGCCGCATGGGATAATGTGAGTTCTGATGATGAAGAACCAGAAGGACCAGTGGCGTACATAGCCGTAGAGGACGCCTCAGATGATGAGCAAGTGGCGTACATGGCTGTGGAGGACGCCCCAGTCCTTGAAGAGGACGCTTCTGAAAAGGAACAAGAGGTAACTCGTGAATCCATGATGAACTCCTTAGAGAATTGTTCCAAAACCAAACTTATTAAGCTCATTAAAAGAATCATGGAAGAAAGCGTTGTTATGCAACATAGAATGGATGAACTTGAACTTGAAAGTGAAAATAGGCTAGTTGAATGTGAGAACTGTGCTACAGTATCGTTACAACTAGAGTCCTCGTATGTCGAAGTTAAATCCCTGAAAACTGAAGTGATGTGCCTTAAGCTAGAGAACGCTAAGCTTAGGGAAGAGGTGAAAGTGTTAGGGAAGAGCCCGGTAACTGAGGTAGTTCAACCAATGGTGTTTGTCCCAGCCAAAAGAGGACTAGGATACGAGTCTGACACTAGGAACTCTCTCCCTAGTGACTTTGAGGCTAGCAAAACCTCAGAACTTGAATTAGAAAGGGAAAAGACCAAGAACCTTCTTGAAAGAATTCGAGTCCTAGAGAGTGGAGAGAAAGGTCAAAGGGACTATTACACTAACTCCACTAGTCATAGGATCTATAAGAAGATTGCTAAGGGGGAAGGTTCAAAAGTTTGTAACCCTCAAAAGATGAAAAAGAACAAAATCCAACGTCCCAACAAGAAGTACTACCTTGGTACTTACTATAGGACGTGTTGGTACTGTGGAAAAGGAGATCACTTCAAATATGATTGCCTGAAACTGAAGAACGACATTGAAAGTGGCAAAGCTGCTAGGAATAACATTGAAAATGATAAGTCCGTCCCTAAGGCTAACCCTAGACGTCCTAGACGATCTAAGAGTTCTTTCAGAAAGCATGCTATTTCAAATGATATGAATATAAGTGACTACATGCCAGAACCAGAGTTCTATTTCTGTAACGAACCAGGTAAGGAACACCTTGCCTGGGTCGCCATACACTAACCTTGTTTTGGCAGGTGGAAGTGAGGGGACGCCCATGGATCATTGATAGTGGCGCCTCAAACCATATGACAGGAAGCCAGATCCATCTCACTTCTATCCAAAGTAGCGCCACGGGAGGAACTGTCTCGTTTGGCAACAAGGGCAAAGGAAAGATCAAAGGGACGGGAACTGCTATTCTCAATCCGTCTATCAAAGCGACAAATGTTAGCCTTGTTGAAGGACTTGGCTTCAACCTCCTAAGCGTCTCTCAAATGTGTGATCAAGGTGAAAACTTAGTCACATTTGACTCAAAGGAGTGCCTCGTCATCAACAAGAAATCCAACAAAGTCGTCCTCAAAGGAGTCCGAAAGAACAATGTCTACATCTTCAATCAGGAGTTCAAGCCAAAATCTGAGTTGTGCTTATCTGTGTCAAAGGAGGACGCTGACCTCTGGCATCGCCGATTTGGCCATGCTGGACCAAGCACAATCCTCAAGCTTCATCAAAGAAATCTTGTGAAAGGTCTTCCCCATATTGATCCTGAGAAAATTGAACAGTGTGAAGCATGTATCAAAGGGAAGCAGACAAGAACGTCCTTTAAGTCAAAGAACGATGTCAGCACAAAGAAACCTTTGAAACTTCTCCATATGGATCTTTGTGGACCAATGAAGACGTTAAGCTATGGTGGAAAGAGGTATATCTATGTCCTTGTAGATGACTTTTCTCGATTCACCTGGGTTCTTTTCTTAGCTTCAAAAACAGATTGCTTCAACGCATTCAAAGTCTTCATCAAACAAGTGGAAGTTGCGCTTGAGACGCCTCTCAAATCCATAAGATCAGACCATGGGACGGAGTTTCAAAACTCAGAGTTCGTGGTCTACTGTGATCAACATGGAGTCTCTCACAACTTCTCAGCTCCAAGGACTCCTCAACAAAATGGAGTGGTGGAAAGAAAGAATAGGACGCTGGAGGATATGGCAAGGACTATGCTCTTAGCCAATAGCGTCCCCAAGTACTTCTGGGCTGAAGCTATTGCTACAGCGTGCTACATTATCAATCGAGCCATGATCCGTCCTTTGCTGAAGAAGACGTCCTATGAGTTGCTGAATGGAAGAAAGCCTCGCATCGACTATCTCAGAGTCTTTGGATGCAAGTGCTTTGTTCACAACAATGATAAAGAAAGACTTGGAAAGTTTGACGCAAGAAGTGACGAAGCCATATTCCTTGGATACTCCCTCACCAGTAAAGCGTATAGAGTTTTCAATAAACGAACTCTAAAGCTTGAGGAGAGCATTCATGTTGTGTTCAAAGAAAGTTCTTCTCACAAAGATAAACCAAGTAAGAAAGAACGCTCATCTCCTCTGCAGCAGGATGACTCCGATGATGAAGTTGATTTCGGGTCCTCTGGAAAATACTATGTTCCTAAGGACGCTACTCAAAATCCTGAAGAAGTCTCAGTAGAAGTTCCCAGTGTTGTTCAGGAAGTTCCATCTCAAAGTGAATCTCCAGCTCAACATGAGGTCGCTGAATCAAGCCTACAAGGAGAACAGCGTCAAGAAGAGGACGCTCAACCTGAGGGGGAACTCTATGAAACTCTCAATGAAGACGACGGGTTTGACTCAGATGAATCTGATTGGACGGACCCTAGATGTACTCCTGTAAGGGACGATACTCATAAGGGATCCCATCTTTCGAGACTTCATTCAACGGATCAAATCATCTCAGATATGTCAAAAGGAGTTCAAACAAGATCAGCCGTGAATCAGTCCCTTAATGCTAACATAGCGTTCTGTGCCTTCAACGCCTTTGTGTCCTTGGGTGAACCTAAGAACATAAAGGAAGCACTCCAGGACGCTGATTGGATTCAGGCCATGCAAGAGGAACTTAATCAATTCGAAAGAAATAAGGTTTGGACCCTCGTCCCTCGTCCGAGAAACAAAAACATAATAGGGACGAGATGGGTCTACAGGAACAAGCTTGATGAGAATGGTCGCGTGTCAAGAAACAAAGCAAGGCTTGTGGCTCAAGGCTATAGGCAAGAGGAAGGGATTGATTATGATGAAACCTTCGCTCCTGTCGCCAGGATTGAAGCCATTCGCCTCCTCATCGCCTTTGCCGCTCACAAAGGGTTCAAGCTTTTTCAAATGGACGTCAAGACAGCCTTTCTCAACGGCAAGCTCAAAGAAGAAGTGTACATCGCTCAACCTCCAGGATTTGAGGACGCTGATCACCCAGATCATGTGTACTTCTTGGACAAGGCACTCTATGGACTCAAGCAAGCCCCTCGTGCATGGTACGATAGGTTTGCGTCCTTCCTCTTGTCCAACGGGTACACACGAGGTAACATTGATAAAACCCTGTTCTTAAAGAAAGTTCTTAAAGATGTCTTAATTGTCCAAGTCTATGTCGATGACATAGTCTTTGGAAGCACTAACATGAAATTTGTAGAGGAATTCAAGAACTTGATGAGTAGTGAGTTTGAGATGTCCCTCATAGGAGAACTCAACTTCTTCTTGGGACTCCAAATCACTCAGCTCAAAGATGGGACGCGGATTCATCAACAAAAGTACATCCGTGAAATGCTTGAGAAGTATGGGATGAACTCTTCAAAACCCATTGATACTCCCATCTCCCCAAACACTCGCCTCTATGCTGATGAAGAAGGCAAGAGTGTAGATCAAAAGCTCTACAGAGGAATGATAGGGTCCTTACTATATCTTACGGCAAGTCGTCCCGACATCATGTTCGTTGTATGCTTGTGCGCTCGATTCCAAGCAAATCCAAAGGAGTCCCATATGCAAGAGGTCAAAAGAATCTTCAGATATCTCAAGGGACGGGATGACCTATGTCTATGGTATCCCAGAAGGACGTCCCTGAACCTGGTAGCTTACTCTGACGCAGATTACGCTGGCCATGTGGTGGATAGGAAGAGCACCTCAGGAATGGCACAATTCCTTGGCTCATGCCTTGTATCTTGGGGATCCAAAAAGCAAAACTCCGTGGCACTATCAACCGCGGAAGCTGAGTACGTTGCTGCTGCTTCGTGCTGCTCACAAGTCCTATGGATCAAGTACCAACTTGAAGATTATGGTACGTCCCTCAACACAGTCCCTATCTTGTGTGACAACACCAGTGCTATAAGTATTGCCAAAAATCCCGTTCATCATTCTAGGACGAAGCATATTCACATAAGGCATCACTTTCTTCGTGATAATGTTGAACTTGGATTAATTAGAGTGGATCATGTTAGGACTGAGGACCAAGTGGCCGATATTTTCACAAAAGCACTTGATAGACGTCCCTACGAGCACCTCCGGTTGCTCTTGGGGATGATAACTTTTAAATGATCAAGTCCCGTTCTATTATTCCCTCCATGATTGGCTATGTCTTGTTGAGAACTTGTTTTAAGGTGTGTCATGCATTAAAGTCATCTTTAAAGGACGCTAGTCTAAGATATGTGTATTCGCTTGTGTCCTTGAATGGTATTCATTTCGCTTTTCATCTCAAGAGTATCCCTGATCACCCTACCCTCATCATAAGCCGAAATGATGGGAACTCTAAGCTTACCCAAGCCGAGAATCTTGCAAACGCGTCCTATGAGCATTCCTTGTTTCACCTTTACGGGACGTACTTGCTTGATTTTCAAAAATGGTTCTAAGTGATCAAAGGGACGCGTGCTAAGAGCTGAGAGTTGTCTGTACAGAGTTCTAATTACAGAGGTTGAGATCAGTGAATGGGACGCCGTGGTTCAGTTCTGTGTTGTGTAGTGTTGTGTGTTGAAAGGACGTCAGGTCAGAGTCCTTTGCAGTTGTGAGAAGTTTGAATGGTTGAAATTGGGAAGGTAAACCGTTTTAGCGAATCGTCAGCGAAAATCTCGGGATATGCGCAAACAGTGCTCAACAGCTGTATTCTTTAGCAAAGAAGAAAGCCACGTGTGGGAAGGCGGGTGGAGGAAGCTGTGTGTAAAGACCCTGTTACCCCTGACCGTCCAACTTCGTCTTCTTCCTATATATACCCACCTGTGCACTCCGAAAACCTTTCTTCGCTCATCTGCTGTTTGCACACTTTTAGAAATCTCAAAGATCTTCCAAATCTTCAACCGAATCCCGAAATCTCTCTCCAAACCCTAATCCTCCCCTATTTAAACCATCTCAAAAATGGCCAACACAAGAGCGTCAAAGAATCCCTCACCCTTGTCGGCAGCGAAAAACACTAGCTCTTCGAGATCTCCTCCGGTGAAAGGCCGGTCATTAATGGAGTCGAGAGGCAGACCTTCCGGCCGACAAGAACCCCCTCGCCACCATTCCTCCTCTCAAAGCACCCAGCGCCGCCACTCCAACACCCCTCCTCAACCCCTTCGCTCCCAACCTTCTCAACAAAAACAACCATCCCGCTCTCAATCCAAAACCCAGCCGAAGAGGTTCTCATTTCTGGAGAAGCCCTTCAAACCCGAGCCTGAGCCAGAAAATATCACCAAAGCCTCTGTTTACAGTGGCTCAATTGGCCGGCTCCCCTCTCAACCCAAACGCCGTCCTCCCCTTGACCCTCTCATTGAGGACTGGCTTGAAAAGGAGCCTAGGACGCTCGCCAACATTTATCTTAGGGCGTCCACTCACGAACATCCTCCTAAAATCCAACGCCTCCTCCACTACTTCATGATCACATATGTCAAGCCCCGCCTTCAAGAAACCAATCACACCAACCCACCGTTCATGGGGCCAGGAATCATTTCTGACTCATTTGGTGGAACTGTGGACGAGCTCGCCAAACTACTTCCTGATATAATGGAGTTTGTTGTGGCTCCTACGGGCTCCGTCCCTTCTCAAAAAAGGAAAAGGCCTTCCTCTCCCCCTCCGTCCAAATCGCTCCAAATTAAAGGCCCTTCCTCCTCCCCACCAAAGCCAATCCCTTCCTCCCCTCCTCCTGCCCCAAAACGACGCCTCAAGACCTCTGCTCAGCTTGAGGGCGTCACGGATGAAGAAATGGCCGCCATTCGCCTCTCCGAAATTCAACTGGCAAAAGAGGAGAAGGCGCGCCAAGAGCAAGAGCAAGCAGAGAAAGCAGCCGTTGAGAAGGCGATCCAAGCGAGTATGCAGGACCTTCGTCAACTCCCTCCACCTCCTCCAAGGGTAGAGGACGCTCCTCAAGTCCAGGCCAAGGACGCTCCACAAGTCCAGGTCCAGGCCAAGGATGCTACCCCTGCTACTCTGCCGCCTCCTCCCTCTGCTCCGCTCAAGGTGAAACCAATCTCAGTGGTTCCGCCCAGCTCCTCCTCTGCTCCTCCCCCAAAAGCTAAGCTCCGCACTCCCTCTCCCTCTCCCCCTAGAGCTTCTCCTCCTCCTCCTCCTCCTCCGCCTGCTCCGCACTCAAGGGACGTCTCCTCCATCCGTTCCCACAGAGTCCTTGGCAAGGACTCCAGCGGTGGACGCGCCTCCCACAGAACAGGCGTCCACAGCTGAGGACACTGCAATGGTTGAGTTCCTAGAACAACGGAACGAAGCCTCCGATGACGAGGACGCCCCTCCCCAGGATGAGGAACCTGAGGAAGAGGAGGAAGATGGAGATGAAGAAGATGCTGGTGATGAAGTGATCGTGAGCAATGGCTCCAAGCAGAAACGCTTCAAGAAAATCCTATCGCCGCTCCTCTTCACCGCCGAGTTTCTGGCAGAGAACCAGCGCCAAGAGTTCTTGGATCTTCTTGAGTTCCAGGGTTGGACGCACTTGGGCGCTGAGGCCGCTGATGTTGACCCTGATGAGGTTCTCCGTTTCTACTCAAAGTTCGAAATCACAGAAGTAAACGGGAAGCCTCAGGGGACTTTTGAAATCGATGGGGACGAGTACTCAGTTTCTCAGGGGCACCGTCCGCAAAATGCTAGGCCTGCGTCCTTCTCCGCAAGATGCTCTGCACGATCTGCCGTGCAAGAACTTTGGCCGTTTCTCCCAAGATGAAATCCTCAACAGAATATTCAATGGGAGACAGCCAGCTGCTAAGGACAGAGTTGCTCATTGCCTCACCAAGACGGGCGTCCTTGCGCATCACTTCATTGTGCGCATGGTCGTCCCCCGCCAAGAGAAGAAGTCCATTGTTCAGATCACTGATAGTATTCTCTTGGACCCTTTCTTGGAACGCAAGCCGATAAACTTGCCCCGAGTAATCTTGGAACACATGGGCAAGTGCACAGGAGGCAGGCACTCTCTTCCTTTCCCCGGCTTGGTCAAGCAAATTCTGAAGCAGCAGGGACTCTATGCTCCTAAACAAGAGCGTTCCTTTGGCATTCATTGGGACGTCAGGCAAATTACACTCCCTCCAGTTGGGAAACTCAGGTGTGATGAGCCCCTTCCGTCCGTTAAGCGCCAACTGGAAAAGGAACGGAAAGAGGCTGAAAGGAAAGCCAAAGCTGAGAGGAGAGCTCAAGCTGCTGCTGCTGCTGAACCTGGAGAAGGAGATCACGAAGCTGAAAATGTCCAAGTAGTTGGGACGCCAGCTGAGGACGCTGCTGATGACGAGGACGAGCTCGATGGTATGAGCGTCCCTGATGAGGCTGATAGGCACTCTACGAAGTATCTGATGGGCATGATGATCGAGAACCAGTGCATAATGATTGATCTAATTCAGCAGGTTCACGACACACTTCACGTCCACACAGACCTTCTTGAGCGCAACAACGAGCTCCTTGCCCAGAACAACCATCTTCAGGAGCAACACCTCAAAGCCCTTGGCAAGCGTCCCAGAAAATGATCACCTCCCCCTTCTCTAACCCTGAAACAATTTATCATTTCTTGAGTTTTTGTTAAGACAATGGGACGCTGTCCCCGTTTTGAACACTTGTTGTGAATGTCTGTAATGAACGTTCTCGTTTCTCATTCTGAATGCCATTCACTACATTTGTGCTTCATTTTGTCTAAGCGTACCTTTCTTTAGTTATGACTTTGTGCTTGCATGCTTTTCAACTTGTTCTCATTTTCGATGATGCCAAAAGGGGGAAGTATAGTTTTGCAGAGATGCGATTGTCCTTAAGTTATCATAGAAAGCATGTGTTCAGGGGGAATTTCGGCCAAGTCAAAAGGTCGTTAGTTAGGAATAAAATAGAATGCACTTAAAAGAATGTGTTGCATGCCAATCTAAGCTGAAAAGAAAATCAAAGTGTAGTTCCTCATGCTAAAAGCTTTACCTCTGTGTGCATTATTTGAAAGAGTTTGTCATCATCAAAAAGGGGGAAATTGTTGGGACGATATTAAGGACGTCAGTCGTTAATATCTAAACCAATAATAATCTTCCCTTATTTTGATAATGACAAACTCAAATGTATTTGATAAGTTGTCCAAGTTTTGATCTCAAGTAAGTCCAGTGGACGCACATGAGCGAAAAGGACAACAAGTGAACAGCAGTCCCTATGCTGTAGGGACGCATGTTACCAAAACTTCCAAAGCTAAACGTAATTGGCGGAGTCCCTGCGCAAGATAGGACGGAGTCCTCATCAAGAAGGGACGCGCGCCAAAATACGGACGAAGTTCAAATTCAAATCAAGGCCGCCCCAACATGATTACATCATCGTCCGGCCTTAGTCCTCAGAAGGAAGCTTCCTTTGTCTGGGCACGTGTAGACAATGCCAAAGACGTCGCTTTCCCAGCAATGGTCCCCTACCCACGCGGAGGCTTCCCAAGCGTCAACAGAGTTGACCTCCTCAAGACGCTCATCGCACCGTTGATCAAAGATCGAGGATCCTGCCAAGTCTCAGAGGACGCTAGAGGACAAGAATCACTTCCGCTATAAATACTCTCCAAGGAGTATGCATAGCGGCATGTGTGTGCAAGAGTGGACTTTGAAGACTTTCTCTCAAGCTCTCCCGAAGCATTCAAGAACACGAACGAAGATCAAGAAGATCAAGTGAGCTTGAAGCAAGAGAAAGAAAGTCCAACCACATCAAATCCAAAACAAACCACAAATCAATTAGAGTTGTAGTTTGTCTCTCACAACGAACCGTGAGAGACGTGAGTGATAGCTTCCTTATAGCTAAGAGTGTTAGGTTACTTGTTAGGTTGAAAGGAGTGTTACTAGTGAGGCTAAGGACGGACGCTTAGCTCAGAGAAGTGTAACGACTCGCCTAAGTTGTAAGGACTCGCTCTTAATAAGATAAGGGACGGCTATTGAAAATCCTCCAACGGAGGTAGAGGTTTACCCATAAGACTAGTTGGTCTTAGTGGGGTTCCTCTATAAATACTCGTGTCCACTTATCTTGTATTCTGTTAAGTCTATTTTCCGCTGCACTAAAGGACGCCCTTAACCCAGTTAAGGACGCCCTCATTAACTGACTTACGATCCATCAAGTTTGAAGTGCTACTTTGAACCAACTACAATGTGCATCATGGAGTGCGCAAGTTAAAATACTCCATCCGTCCCTTTATGTTCGTCCTAAAGGACTATTTTTGCGGTTATTAAGGAAGGTATAAAGTAGTATTGGGATAAGAGAAAGTTTGATATTGTGAATAAAAGTTAAAAGTAAATAAGGGTAGTTTTGTAATTTTATATGGATAAAAATGTTAAAAAGAGATAAAGTGGAAGTAAAAGTTGGATAATGAGGGTAAAAGGTAAAAATGAATTAGGGTAATATTGTAAGAAATTATTGATCAATATATACTTCAAAACCTGAAGCAGTTAAGGGCAGTTTTGTCATTATCGTTTTATAAACCACCCACCCTATTTTTAATAACTGATTTTTATCTTAATTTTCTATCCATTTAACTTATACTTAAAAAGATTTAATATATTGCAACTAAATACATCATATCTATACGCAATATATATAAAATGATAAAAGTTATTTTATGATAAAAGTTAACATATCTATACGTAATACATCAAATTTAATATATTGCAACTAAATACATCATATCTGATGCAAGCCAAGCACCAATGACTCCACAAGAGATCGAGGACCTAACTCGAGTCCCCTTCGACGGCCCTATTACGAGAGACCGAGCCAAGAATCTAAAGAAAGCAACACGAGTCTTATTGGCTCGCATTCCAGCTATGGTTGAGTCTCACGAGCCACAATGGGCCACCCTCATCTCTCATGTCCCAAATTGACTTTGGGTCATGCATATCCTAGCTATTAATTCTTAGACTTAGAATTATTTTGGACTTTTTGGCATTTGCCATAATTTTTGGTATCATCTATGCTTCCTCCTCGAAGTTTCACCTCAGTAGGCAAAGCGCTGGATATGGCCTTAAAGCGTGATCGCGCTTCAAGGCAGAAACTCGCGCTTCACCTCCTGCGCGCCAGCCGTGTTACAGCTTTCGCCAGCTCATGGGATGCGGCCCCTTTGACCGTTTTTGCCTTGGAACGCAAGGAGTATCTCTAGAAGATATATTTTTGGATAGCTTGTTTTCTTTTGTTTCCTTTTATTTAATTTAAATAGATAGCTTCTTTTCCAAGCAAAGTTCTATCTTAGGCAAGTGTTAGAAGATAGAATTTTGGCTTCCTATTTGTCTATTTAAACTCAAGTTTTCATTCAATAAAAATCAGTTTTGAATCCTTGGAAATTGACTTATTGAAGTTGATTTCCTGGGAGTCTTAACACCAAATTGGCGTGTTCTATTGCTTGCTTTGATCGATCATCCTCAACATCAACTCTCTCGACCCTCTCTTCTCTTTCTCTCACGCTCCCTCTTGTTCTCAATTCTCAATTGCATGAAAAAGTCTTCCAATAATTTACATAACGTTCTTGCATCTCGTGAATTGAATCATACTAAACTTTGTGTATCTCGTGTGCAATTCCGCAGGTGGCCGAGAGGACCCAAGTCCTCTAGGCTCTCGTTCCACCACCAAATCAAGGTTTCAACCCTTGTTGGATCTTCCAATCCAAGGGCGAGCCTTTCCCTTCTAAGAAGCAAAATTGATCAAGGGCAGCAGGCGAAACAACCCCTAGATCCTGTTAAGCTTCCGCACCCTCAAGCGTAGCATACGACGCTGGCAATCACGTATCAAGTGGTACTCAGATCCTACCTTGTTTTGCCAAGTTCTTGCTTCAATTTGCTTTCATAATCAGTTTTTACCTTGCTTGTCCAAAATGATTGAAACTTGCCTCACAAAATCATTCGCCCAACCCCAAACTCCACTCGGCTCATCCTCCACAACACAAAACCGAACCAAACCCTAGCCGTTTGGCTCCCACGAGTGGATTCCCACCCCCCCTCTCGCGATTATGCTTGTTACTTGCTTTCCAAGTTTCGTTCTTTTAGACAAGATCATGCTAGATTGTGTTTACTCGTTGATTTGTTTTGGATGATATTGCATAGTTTGACTTGATTTCTTGATTCTCCATGTTTGCATGCTCATTACTTGCGTTCTAAGTCATTGTGGGATGCATACTTGGTTGATTGTGATAACTTGATAAATTTTGCAATTTGTCCCTATTTCTCCCACTAAAAATTGCCCCTTTTCCCATTGTTTTTTATTTTGCTTCTAGGTAGTTTCATTGGTAGCTATAAATCGAATTGTTTTCAATTATTTGCATGCATTTTTAATTTGCGTTTTTAACTCGAAAAAAAAAAATTTCTCGTTGACGAGAGCATCAAAAAAAAAAAAAAAGACTTACGTCAAAAAAAAAAAATCGTGCTCTTCTTTGCTCTCTTGCTACTTCTCATAGTGATTGCATGCTCAATTCGATCTACCCTGCCTAGTTGAAGCATTCTTTCACCCCCTTGTATGCCTTGCTTGTTGTGCCTGAAACCGGAACTTGCATTGCATCCCCTTGTTTGATTGGACCGTGCGCTAGCGTCTTAGTAATTCGCATCTCATTACGTGCACATCGATAGCCCATTTCTTTTTTGGCCTTTCATGCATATTGTCATGCTTATTACTATCACCATCTTGTGAATGCCCTTTATGCTTGATTCGAGTAATTGACTTGCAATTGAATTTTGTTTGATTTCTTGTCATCTTGCATATCCGATTCATCTCTTTGGGTGCATGTCTACTTGATCTATAGGGTCCCTAGCTTGTCCTTTCATTCACTAACTGATTGTGGAAATATCTTGTTGCTCCTTGCATTACTCGGTGTTTCTACCACTCTATTGCCTGTCGCTGCCGCGTTTGCATTACTTGTGCAGGCACCATGGCTGAAGACCCCACTTCCCCTACTCCCCCGGACAACATCGACCCCAGCAATGCTACCATCACGCTTGTGGTCGATGAGGTCACCACTCAGCTCAACGAGCGGCTTCCCTCTTTGGTGCAACAGACCGTGGCCGAAGCAATAAAGGCCATGGAACCCATGTTCGAGTCCCGCTGGCAACTTATGAAAGAGCACCTCAACACTCTTCTCCCATCGAGTGGCTCTCCTCATAAGTCTGGCCAGCCCCCCACCTCCAAGGAGAAGACGCCCCCTCCACCAACTCAAGTGGCGTCCGGCTCCAACTCTAGAGGCAAAGCGCCTCTCGTGCAAGAGCTTCACACCGATACTCTTGCTAGCTTTAAGGACAATCCTCCGAGCTACTACTCCCACGATCCAAAGTTGTCGTCTGGCCCTCAACACCACCAACGGGCTCGACACAACCCGGATCCTCTCAGGCGCCCTGCTGCTGCGCGCCTCCCTGGCGTCGAGGACCCTCTGGACGAGCTCCAATATGGTCCACCACAGGAATACCGGAGGCCCTACGACGACTTCTACCAGGAGTTTGAGGAGGAACCAACGGAGTTGCCCCGCGCCTATGGGCGTGGCCGACGTCCTTTCTTGCACCAGGACGTGGGTGACTCCCAATTCAAAGGCGATGTGAAGATCAAGATTCCTCCATTCGACGGTACGTACAACCCTGAAAAGTACCTCGAATGGGAGGAGAGCACCGACAACGTCCTCGACTTCCTCCGTTATGCTGAACATGAAAGAGTCGGCGTTGTTACCGTGCACTTCACCGGCCAAGCAAAGAGTTGGTGGCTGCGTACGAAGGCGGATCGCTATAGGCAAGGCTTGCCTCCCGTCGAGACATGGCCCCAGCTCAAGTTCTTACTCAAGAAGAAGCATGTCCCCGAGGACTATCTAGAGACGATGAGGCTCCGAGTAGCGTCATGTAGGCAAGGAAACCGCGACCCGGTTGCTTACTTTGACGAGCTCACATACAAGGCCAACATCCACCAATCGCAGCGGTCCATGAGGACCCAATTCTTGGCTGGCCTTAATCAACCGATTCGGGAGACATTGGAGATCCATTCCATCACGGACGTACTCAAACTCGTCCAAAAAGCTCAGCTGCTTCATAACCAGCTCCAGAAGAGAAAGACTCAGTTTCCCACCCAAAAAAGGTACTTTCCTAACTCTTCGAATTCTGGGTTTATTAATCTTTCTTCTTCTCAGCCCAGGGGTGTTTCCAACACCACCAAGGCACCATCTCAGGGCTCGGCACAAGCATCCTCACGCACCTCCTCTTCCACAGCTTCTAAACCAATGGAGCGTGTGCGTGACATCCGGTGCTTTCGGTGCCAAGGGCGTGGGCACGTCTCCAAGGACTGCCCCAACGCCAAGCAAGTTCTCTACATGGACCAAGGCTACATCTCGGAAGGCGACGAGCTCCCCGAAGATGGAGGCTTCGTTCAAGTGGAGGAGGAGACGTACTATGCTGACGATGGCGACACGGAACAAGTCGAACCTGATGCGACCAACCCACCCCTAGCTTGTGTCGCCATGCGTGCTTTACACCTCCAAGAGTCTCCATCTACCGACCAAAGGGAGAACATCTTCCACACTCGGCTGAGTGTGCTAGGTCAGTCGTTATGTGCCATTATAGATAGTGGTAGTTGTTGCAATTTGATCAATAAGAGAGTTGTTGACATGCTAAAATTGAACACTACCAAAAGATCAACTTCATATTCACTAAATGGCATAAACGACTCTAATAATGAAAATTTATAACTCACCAATGTACCGTCCAATTTTCCATAGGTCCCTATAATGATAGCATGATTTGTGATGTGACTTATATGGATTGTACGCATATACTCCTAGGCAGACCGTGGTTATTTGATAAGAAGGTCATTCATGATGGTTACCTTAATACATATTGCTTTAACCACAACGGGAGGAGGATTACTCTTCTACCCATGTCTCCATAGGAAGTTTTGCAGGACCAGGTACTTAGGAATCAGGCCAAGGCGATTCGAGAAGCCAAGGCGAAAGAGGACGCAGCGCGCCAGGCGGCGGCTACGCCCACGACACCATGTGAGGCCCCCCGGGCAAACGGTGTCAGAACGACCCCAAATTTGGTGGACCGCTCCCCTACGTCATCTCAGGAGCCTCCACTAAATTTGAGGCCAAATGGAGGTCGGCCCCCGCAGAAGCACACCAAGGCACCCCAGCGGCCCCCGAACGGCGCCGGTGCCTCAATTGTGCCTCGGAGTGCCCCCGGCGCTACAGAAGGCGGATTGCGCTCAAATTTGGTGGGTGGCTCACATACTGAGTGTGCCAACTCTCCACCAAGTTTCAGCCAAAACGCACGAGGGAATCCAAATCGCCCCGCTCCACAGTCTAGTGCGCCTCCGCAGGCGTATGTGCCCCCGACGAAGCGTGCGCCTCAAGGACGCCCCTCTACACCTTCTTCCACGCCTTCACCCACCACTTGGAGACCCAAATCTGCTGACCATGAAGTCTCCAAGCCATCCATTGCAGGCGGTGTTGAGCAACGCCCATGTTTTGTGGCGCACCCTCGGGATGTGTCCGTCGCTCTTAAGGGCGGCATCTCTTGTATCCTTCTTGTGCGGAAAGATTTGTGTTTAATAAACATTGATATGTCTAATCTGCCTCCGCAGCTCTCTTCTCTCTTAGATAAATTTCAGGACATCTTTCCCGACGAGTTTCCCCCCGGTCTTCCCCCCATTCGAGGCATTGAGCACCAAATCGATTTGGTGCCTGGCGCATCTCTTCCAAACCGAGCTGCATACCGCGCCAGCCCCGAGGACACCAAGGAGTTACAACGCCAAGTCCAGGACCTCATGGAGAAGGGGTACGTGCGTGAGTCACTCAGCCCATGCGCGGTGCCGGTGATCCTCGTACCCAAGAAAAATGGCGAATGGCGTATGTGTGTGGACTGCAGGGCCATCAATCAAATCACGGTAAAATACCGCCACCCTATACCTCGCTTGGATGATATGCTTGATGAGTTGCATGGTTCGATTTTATTCTCTAAAATTGACCTTAAAAGTGGCTATCATCAGATTAGAATGAAAGAGGGTGATGAATGGAAAACTGCTTTTAAAACCAAATATGGATTGTATGAGTGGCTTGTAATGCCTTTTGGCTTAACTAATGCTCCTAGTACTTTCATGCGCTTGATGAATCATGTTTTACGCAGTTTTCTAGGTAAATTTGTTGTGGTTTACTTTGATGACATACTAGTCTATAGCAAAACCTTGGATGATCACATAGGACACTTGCATGCAGTCTTTGAATGTCTTCGAAAGGAGAAATTGTTTGCTAATCTTGCTAAGTGTGATTTCTGCTCCTCTTCTACTATCTTCCTTGGTTTTGTCGTGTCTAGTAGTGGTCTGCGTGTTGATGATAGTAAGGTGAAAGCTATATAAGAGTGGCCTCAACCGACCACTCAAACTATGGTTCGATCCTTCCTAGGACTAGCTGGGTTCTATAGGCGATTTGTGCGTGATTTTTCCATTATTGCCTCGCCTTTACATGAACTAACAAAGAAAAATGCAGAGTTTAAGTGGAAAAGGCAACATGAGACCGCCTTTGAAACTTTGAAAGACAGGTTGAGCCACGCACCCGTCCTCCAGCTTCCGGACTTCACTAAGACCTTTGAGGTCGAGTGTGATGCGTCCAATTTTGGGATTGGTGGCGTGCTCCTGCAGGAAAAGAAACCCATTGCCTACTTCAGCGCGAAGCTTAGTGGCGCCGAGCTTAATTACCCCACCTATGACAAGGAACTCTATGCTTTGATAAGGGTTCTTAAGACTTGGCAACACTACTTATGGCCAAAGGAGTTCGTGATTCACACCGATCACGAGGCGCTTAAGTATCTCAAGGGCCAATCTCGCCTCAGCCGACGGCATGCTAGATGGGTTGAGTTCATGGAGACGTTCCCCTATGTGGTCAAACACAAAAAGGGAACCGAAAACGTGGTAGCCGATGCTCTATCACGTAGGTACGTTCTTCTAGCTCACTTGGATGCAAAATTGTTAGGTTTTTCCATGATGCGTGAGTTGTATGCTAATGATGATTTCTTTGGAAAATTTTACAATTATTGCATTGCGCATGGTGAATATGACTCTTACTTTGTGGATGATGGTTATTTGTTCAAAGCTGGAAAATTATGTATACCTTCATCTTCATATCGTAGGTTGTTAGTTCAAGATGTGCATGAGACTAGAGGACATGGTGGGTTAGAAAAGACTTTGCAGGGATTAAAGGAACACTTCTATTGGCCTAAAATGTCGAATTATGTGCTTAAATTCATTAAGGGTTGTGTTTCTTGTGCTAAAGGAAAATCAAAGTTAACTAACCATGGATTGTACCAGCCTTTACCTATACCTAAGAGCCCTTGGGAAGATATTTCTATGGATTTCATTGTAGGGTTGCCTAGGACTAGGAAGGGCCGAGATAGCATCTTTGTAGTGGTAGATAGGTTTTCGAAAATGGCTCACTTCATTCCATGTCATAAAACTGATGATGCCGTGCATATATCTAACTTGTTTTTCGAGCATGTTGTTAAATTGCATGGTATTCCTTGTTCTATTGTTAGTGATAGGGATGCTAAGTTCTTGAGTTGCTTTTGGAAATCTTTGTGGTCTAAATTGGGTACTAGATTGCTTTATTCTACTTCTTGTCACCCTCAGACCGATGGTCAAACTGAGGTTACTAACCGGACTTTGGGCGTCTTGCTACGCACCATGATTAAGTCCAACATCAAAAAATGGGAAGATTGTTTTGCTTTTGTAGAGTTTGCTTATAACAGGTCGGTGCACTCGGCAACCAAGATGACTCCCTTTGAGGTGGTGTACGGTTTGAACCCCAGGACCCCGGTGGATCTCACGCCCCAGCCCATGAAGGACAAGGACAAGACGTCGTTCGACGCACACAAGAGGGCTGAGTTCGTGAAGAAGCTGCATGAGCGCACTAGGTTGCACCTTGAACGCAAGACCGCCCAATACAAGGCCCAAGCTGACAAGGGTCGGAAGAATGTGCAATTTGACGTGGGCGATCTTGTGTGGCTGCACCTAAGGAAGGAGAGGTTCCCGGACAAGCGCAAGTCCAAGCTCCATGATAGAGGCGACGGCCCCTTTCGCATCACTCAGCGAATCGGCCCCAACGCCTATCGACTGGACCTCCCCGGAGAGTATGGCGTCCATCCTACATTCAATATAGCGGACCTATCCCCCTATGTCCCCGATGATGACTCCGACGATGAATCGAGGACGCTTCGTAGCCAAGTGGAGGAGAATGATGCAAGCCAAGCACCAATGACTCCACAAGAGATCGAGGACCTAGCTCGAGTCCCCTTCGACGGCCCTATTACGAGAGACCGAGCCAAGAAGCTAAAGAAAGCAACACGAGTCTTATTGGCTCGCATTCCAGCTATGGTTGAGTCTCACGAGCCACAATGGGCCACCCTCATCTCTCATGTCCCAAATTGACTTTGGGTCATGCATATCCTAGCTATTAATTCTTAGACTTAGAATTATTTTGGACTTTTTGGCATTTGCCATAATTTTTGGTATCATCTATGCTTCCTCCTCGAAGTTTCACCTCAGTAGGCAAAGCGCTGGATATGGCCTTAAAGCGTGATCGCGCTTCAAGGCAGAAACTCGCGCTTCACCTCCTGCGCGCCAGCCGTGTTACAGCTTTCGCCAGCTCATGGGATGCGGCCCCTTTGACCGTTTTTGCCTTGGAACGCAAGGAGTATCTCTAGAAGATATATTTTTGGATAGCTTGTTATCTTTTGTTTCCTTTTATTTAATTTAAATAGATAGCTTCTTTTCCAAGCAAAGTTCTATCTTAGGCAAGTGTTAGAAGATAGAATTTTGGCTTCCTATTTGTCTATTTAAACTCAAGTTTTCATTCAATAAAAATCAGTTTTGAATCCTTGGAAATTGACTTATTGAAGTTGATTTCCTGGGAGTCTTAACACCAAATTGGCGTGTTCTATTGCTTGCTTTGATCGATCATCCTCAACATCAACCCTCTCGACCCTCTCTTCTCTTTCTCTCACGCTCCCTCTTGTTCTCAATTCTCAATTGCATGAAAAAGTCTTCCAATAATTTACATAACGTTCTTGCATCTCGTGAATTGAATCATACTAAACTTTGTGTATCTCGTGTGCAATTCCGCAGGTGGCCGAGAGGACCCAAGTCCTCTAGGCTCTCGTTCCACCACCAAATCAAGGTTGCAACCCTTGTTGGATCTTCCAATCCAAGGGCGAGCCTTTCCCTTCTAAGAAGCAAAATTGATCAAGGGCAGCAGGCGAAACAACCCCTAGATCCTGTTAAGCTTCCGCACCCTCAAGCGTAGCATACGACGCTGGCAATCACGCATCAATATCTATACGTGAAAAGAGTCGACTATTTTATGCTTTCATTTGACACCAACACTTTGGACCAACTTGACGATGGATAAAAGTTATTTTTAATTATTTATTATAATGATAAAATGTATATTTATATTATAATAGTTTTATATAGGCAGTTTTATATCCCTTTATATAAATACTAATTGCAATTAAATCCATCATATCTATACGTAATATATCTTGATATCCCTAATTTTAATAACTGATTTTTATATTAATTTTCTATCCATTTGTGTCAAACAAGATAAATTATAGGCTTTATAGCCTATTTATGTACATATGTTATTACTTTGTGATTACAATAACAAATAGCCCAAACTAATAATATACGGTTAGCATGTTGATAGGCAGTGGCGGAGCCAGAGAAATTCCAGTGGGGGGTCACATTGTCCAATTACGGAACTAAGGCAATTATTACTATTATAATTTTTCTATTGTGTGTCCTAAACGCACACTCTAAACATACTAAATATAGAAAATGAAATCGTAAAATGAAAATAGTGAACCCGTTACATAAAAAGAAAATAAAAAAATCCAAAATTTAAGATTTACCAAATCTTTTCATTAGTAACTTCTTATAGTGTGTCCTCATGGAACATAATAAAAAATTCTTATTACTATTATTTTATTATTATTATTATTATTATTATTATTATTATTATACGAGTCTAATAATTTAGAAAATAAAATTATTTTAAATTGCCAATCCACTCACCAAACCTTATATATCTCTCTTATATTACTTATTAACAAACGTATTAATGAAATTTAATTACGTAAAAACAAAATATAGTCTCACCAAAATAAATATGCATACTTTAAATTAGTGACTAAATTAATCACATATATATTAATTAAACTAGAAAATAAGAACACAAAAAATTGACTGAAATAAATTAATATGCATACTTTAAACTAGCTAGACTAAGTAAAATAAGAAAAAAAAAGTAAAAAAGTAAAAAAGTAAAAAAAAAAAAAACAAAGATGAGACACGTGAACAAAGAAAAGTAAAATAAGAACAAGTTTGAGGTAGCAGCACAAAAAAGTGAGGCACGTGAATAGGGAAGGAGCAGAACAAAAAAAATAGGCATATCCGCTTGTGAGATGGTTCGAACACGGAACCTATGTGTGGAGAGGGGGCACTATACCCACCAGGCAAGCTAGACTTTCTATTCTAAATATGATGATATATGTAATCTATCTTTGAGCTGGGAGGGTAGAAGGGTCACCGGACCCCCCTAGCTCCGCCCCTGTTGATAGGTACGTATATTTTTTTAAAAAATTTTGACGAAATAACTACGTATACTCTTTTTTTTTAGCTCAATAGCTACGTATACTTGGTTAGCATGTTGATCAATTAATGTGAGTAGTTAGGGAGTACAATTTTTTTTATTTGTAACCTACTTTTTCCCCTAAAAATCCAAATTAATAGAGACATTAGATTCACGTACAAATCTATATATGAATTTATGAAAACGTAATCTTATGGATAAACTAGATAAGTACAAAACGTAATCAAAATTAAGAACAATTTTTATATTTATTTTTTATATTTCATTCACCTTATTTTTATTTATGAATATTTCATATAAATTTCCATCTATAAATAATTTATCATCTTATCTAAATAATACAAATTAAATCTTTTTATCTAATATAATATCAAATCTTCTTATTAAAATATGATTTGTAATAATACTTTCTATAATTGTTAATCAATATTTCACTTATCCAACAACATATCTGTAATAATTAATATTTTAGTCATCTAACTTTGAATACGGGTTCAGGTGAATTCAATATATATTTCTAAATCTGAAATAGTTAAGTACAGTTTTATCATTAAGTTATTTATACCGTACTACCTACCCTATTTTTATGTAAGAATTTTTTATATAACTTTTCTATTCATAAAAAATTATCACTTTTTCTAATTACATACAATTTTTTATGTAATCTAATACCAATTCTTAATAAAATATGATTTGTAACAACACTAATAAACATATTCTTAAAATAATATGATAGTTAAAATAATATTAAAAATAAATCATATCATATAATAATAATAGTAATAGTAATTTATCAAATATTGGTTTAGCTTTCATAATACTTATCAAATTCAAATAATATATAAATATTTAATTTATAAAGCTTATACCATATATAAATAAATATATTTTAATTTTATTTGAAACAGTCACGGACAAGGCCCGAGCTTATAACTAGTATAAATGTAAAGAGGACAAACATTTTAAACAAAAGAAACGGAAATAGGACAAACATAAAATGACGGAGGGAGTAGGAAATTTGGAGGTGAGGCCAAAATGGCGAACTCTTGCGAGGTTTAACCGACTTCGAATGGTCCCATGAGTCGCATCCCCTCCTCTGTCGTCTCCTGGAAATCAGTACTCCTTATCATTCTCTCTTCCTCCTCCCTATTTCTCCGCTAACAAACCTCTTCTTCTTCTGATCCCCTGAGTTTTCTGCAGTCAGGGAAGCTCCAGCAAACCCTAGCGAAATGCATAGAGAAATCCGGAATCGGCCTCCACTCTGGCAAATCCGCCACCGTCAGATTGTGGCCGGAGATGGCCGGCAAAGGCCGCTACTTCGCCGTTTCTTCTAACCTCGTCCCGGCGTCCATCGATTGCGCTGAGGAATCGCCTCTGTGCACCACTCTCTCCTCCTCCGGGTGCAAGATTCGGACCGTCGAGCATCTGCTTTCTGCTCTCGAGGCCAGCGGAGTCGACAATTGCCGTGTTGAGATCGCTACAGAGTCCGGATGTGAAGATCTGGATGTTGAGGTGTGTCCCCTTTCTATGTCTCTCAACTCTGTGCTCAAACTATGGTGATGTTTTGTGATAAAATTCGTGTGGTTTGCACTTTCCATTTAAAATGTGGATGAACGGTGCACTCAGTCTATTCCGTAGCAGATTGGCTTTATTTACTGGCATACGGATTTGTGAAAAATGAAATTCAAAGAAGCACACACAGTTTATAGGCTCAAAATGTCGCTGCAGAATGCTCAATGCATTTAGTTTTGTGATGGATGATGAGTTTGAGTAATTGGATGGTGTAGTAATTTGTATATAACTTATCCAAATTGTCCCAGTAGAGCATTCAAGTATTCAACCAATCTGAGAATTTGAGAATGATTGAGAAGCACAGAGATCAGATGGACAATAATTCTGCATATAGACAGAGAGATTAGGAAGAGAGATTAGACTAATCTTCACTCATCCTGTTAGGTTCCTGATGCAACAGCAACATCTAGCTTACTGTAGGATTGCCCCTTCCACAACCCTGCAAGCCTTTACTTTTACCAACATGAGCATGATGGGTTTCAATGCTTATGGATAGGCTAATCGATGACAATTGCTGAGCTTGAAATATAACACCCATGTCTTCACTCATTCTAGGTGCCAATCTTGGATGGGTCAGCAAGGGAGTGGGTGGACGCAATTGAACAAACAGGTTTGCAAGATGCAGTTGACCCACATGGCAAAACTTCTGAAAGGATGGCACCATTTCTTATGCAACCTACATATGTTAAGAGAAATGACTCGTTCCTTCTAGCATTTCCTTCTCCAAATGTGAACATCACATATGGGATCAATTTTCCTGAGGTACATCATCTTCCTTAGCTCTATCTGCTCATCTTTCTTTGATGGTGTAAAAGTAGCATTACCGTTCCTTGTATTGCATTTGAAACTTTGGTAGCAGTTTAAATTGATTTTTTTATGGGAATAGTAGTATGTGATAAGATAAGTGTATGATTTTAAACTCTAGGTCATTTGATGAAGTTGAAGCATTTAATATGCTTTGTGATTGAGTGAAACACAATACTAAACACATATTAGCTGCTGCTCATTGCAAATTTGCAAACGTATAAAGAATGTAAGATGTTTCTGTGTATCAACAACCATTTCACTGAAAGATTTAGATTATTAAATTTTAATTTCCTTTATAATCCGTATCCAGGTTCCACATATTGGTTGTCAGTGGTTCCAGTCGACTGCTCTGGATAATTCCTTCTATAATGCAGAGATTGCATCTGCTAGAACCTTTTGTGTTTACGAACAGGTATATTCAGTATATCTATGTCAATATCACTATTCGCTGCATTAAAATCATTTTTAATTAGATTAAACATTCAGTTTTTATGGTGCAAATATTAGCTGCCTCGAAACTAATGATTTCACTTCTTTTATTTTGGTCCACTAAAGTAATGATTTTACTAAGGTTTGCATATTCCTCTGGAAATTTGAAATGCAGCTTTGGAAAACTTCCAATGCAATCTGTATGGAAAACCTTCATATTACCCAGAATAATTTAAGACCTGCAAAAGCGTCTGGATTTTTCTGGAGATTTGCTTTTAATATATATGCTCTGGTTAAACATCGCAAATTTATCTTTACATGATTAACTGTTGACAATTGTGCAAGATTTCTTTTGAAATTTATTCATGTTAAATGCAAGTTTGTTGTTTTATATTTGCTATCAACTAATTTTCTTTTGTGGGATGACAGGTGGAAAAAATGCAAAAAGCAGGACTCATCAAAGGAGGATCACTAGAAAACGCCATTGTGTGTAGGTAAGGCTTCTTGTTGCTGTATGTGTTGGTACTCAGTAGATGCATACATCATAAAAACGTCTATATTATTTGTAGTACGATGCATCTTGTGCAGCACTAAGCTGCAGATTGATATACATTTCGGAATCACCAATACAATAATTTTGATAGAGAAGTCACTGATGAATTCGTACTGGATTAATGTGTTCTCACTGTGACTTGAACCCCAGTTGGCATTATTGATATTGTAATATCTTTATGCAGTGTATCTAAAGGGTGGTTAAATCCACCTTTGCGCTTCCCTGATGAAGCCTGTCGCCATAAGGTTTTAGATCTTATAGGGGACCTCTCCCTATTTGCACGTTGTGGTAGCCAAGGACTTCCAGTGGCCTATTTTGTTGCTTATAAGGTGAGTGTTTGTCAGCCTACATTGATGAGTTTTGAGTCTTCTCTTTGAACTGTAACCATATAACCACAAATTTGTCTATAATCATACATGCTTACTGAAATGGTGCTTTCGTTATACCTCCATTAGTTTATATGTGCTTTAAATTGGCTGTAATGTACTGCGTTTATGTAGCCAAGTGGACAAGATACAACTAGGGATGTTAAGTAAATATAAGCACTCTCTGACTATATACTTATTTTGTGCAACTTCCTCTTCTAGTTTACAAATTCCTCAATAAGTAAATATAAGCGTTATCTTACACGAGAAATAGTTTTATATCCAATACCTTATTATTAGTTAGGTAACTCGTTTACAACAAATAAGCCAGATTCTCCTACGGAACACACTGGATGTTTGATATTGGACAATTAGCTTACTTTAAAGAATTCATTCCACCTCCATTGCTTTGCTTATAGTTAAGAAATTACTTTCAGTATCAATATTGAATTAGTCCTGTTCTTGTGGAATGCTACAGGCTGGGCACGCATTGCACACTGATCTTCTGCGTCACATATGCAAAACAAGCTGAAAGAAAAAATCTAGTTGTCATCTGGTTGCAGTAAACAATTTCATATTAACATTCACGATTCCACAAGTTAAGTTATTCAACCTGGAGATTTCATGTAGTTTCTTCTATGCCATACAAGCTCAAACGATCACTTCAAGAAGGTTTTAAACCTTGCGTGATAGAATAGTTGCTTCTATGATTGCGCAATTTTGATCTTCAAATCTTCTAGAAATTGTTTGATCTTGATAAAAACTTTAGACCGTTTTCTTGCCTTCTTTTGAAAGAATTCTGAGCGGCTTAGATCTTGTACATCCGTTGTATGTTTAAAATGGAAACTCATCTTGATACTATCCCCAATCTCATTCACAATCACACGACATGACTCCTGGTAAAGCTTGGCATGACTGTTGCTATTTAAGGAATTTAACCCCAAAACTCTAGAAATGATTTGGTATCATTTTAACTTTATAAAAAGGTTGAAATGTTAAACTAAAAGTTGAACCAAACAAAACCAAGGTAGAAGACTTACTTTCTTATGCACCTCCATAGACGTAATATTTGGGACTTGCTTGTACCAGGATCAAGGGACAACTCTATTACATTTGTTGGATCATGTTTGCATTCATGATTGGCGATAATCTTTGTTGCTAGTTCTGAGTTTGGGTATAACATTCTCTCTTTTGTTCCGACCTTGATACATGTTGTCAATATACTAATTCGTTTGACCTCCACCTATGCACAGTCGTGTATATGTACATTGGCAAAACTGTCAATGTCTGCATGATGAACATAGATTTGTGCAGTTGAGTTAAGCAAGGAATTCGGAAGGTAGGTATTTACCTCTACACCATCAATGATGCATCAATCACCGACATCAAAAGGATGTGTCATGAATGAGAACATAACTCCTTGAAAAAACATCATACATGTATCGCCAAATATGTAATTGAAAGCAAGAAATGGCGATGCGATCCGTAAAATGTGAGAATTGAACAGAATTGTGAACCAGAAACGTAGAAACTTGTGGAAGAAGTAAGAACACTCGAGAGAACAGAGAGAGATTTGGGAATTTTGGCATGTTTCTGATTGAAGTGTAACAAACTCCTTACAAGGCTATTTACAGCTGTATGATAACAGCTAGCTACTACACGCCATGTCAGTGACTAATATTATACAAAATACATTAACACTTTATTCCCCAATAGCCCCCCCTCAAGCTGGACATGATGAGAAATCAAGGCCAAGCTTGACCGATAAGAAGTGATGTTGTTGAGCCCCTAAAGGTTACATTTGGTAAGAATATCAGCAAACTGTAGGTTAGAACGAACATGAACTGTGCTGATAAACCCCTCCTGCACCATATCACGAACAAAATGGCAATCTATACGCAAGTGTTTGGTGCGCTCATGAAAAATAAGATTTGCCGCCAAGTGTTGTGCCACTTTATTGTCATAATGCAACGGAATGGGACGAGGAGCTGTCACAGCTAAATCACTGAGTAGCCTGACTCGGCTAAAGTCGCCGTGCCAAGATCAAACATAAATAACCCATACTAACAAACTAGTATAGTATGCAAGTCAGGGGTCGAACCCAAGAGAACTGAGGTTTCTAGTATTAATATAATTATCAAATAAAGATATGGGGGGATTTAAGAGGAAGATATCTAAACTAAGCTAAACTAGAGAACAAATAACGAATCAAACAAACAAATATGAGAAACAAGTTCATTCAAAAGAACCACTCTGAAATAATCTCTCGATCATAGATTCCTCCGTTGATTTCATTCACACCTATGGTTAATTCCTATCCTGATCATTAACAATCGCGAATCCCCGGTCCAAGCAATTCTATAACTCTAGCCAAGGACGCTTAACCTAGAATTAGCATAGAGAACAAGGATATGCAGGATATAATATCAAACAATCAAGCTACGAGTCAATTGTAAGATAAAAGAATCAATTCTCTTCTTAATCCTAGTTGCATAGACAACATGTCTAGGTTAAGTTGTTTTCACAGATTGGTTTTGTCCACGGTCCAAGCCCAATCCAACAGTAGAACATCAATCAATTCAATAGGTTAGCTACTCCTAGAGAAACAATCAACATTCATATAATGAAGCACAAGAGAATCAATATTAACCAAAGGATAGAAATCAATTACCAAAACCTCACGAGTTCATACATCAGAGCTTCTCCCTTGAACAAACCCAAGGAGACTAGCTCTCCATTACTAAACTAAAAACCTAAAAACAGAAGAATCGGATTATGAATTGGAGCGATGGATAGCTAAAAGCTAGGACACACTCCTCCTTATATAGCCCAAGGAACATGCTCCCCGAGATAGATAAGGAAAGAGGCGAAAGATAAGAATGGAAATAAGATAGAAAAGAAAAGATTTCGTCCGTCTCGGAATCCGGCACCATCGCGACCTCGTCATCACCACCGCGACTGCGCTTTCACAACAGAATAGAATCTCGACTCTGGCCATCCACCGCGACCGCGGCGCTCCCACCGCGACCGCGGTGAGTCTAACTTTGGGCTGGTTAAGTCGGCTACTACCGCGACCGCGACCATGGCGACGCGACAGCGGCCTTCACGGGTCTTGAATGTCGTCGCCTTCCTTCACCACGACTGCGACATGGGCAGCGCGACTGCGGAATCAATGCAGTGGCGAACTTGTTTTTAATTAAGCTCTAAAAACTCTTAATTCTTCACATCTCGTGTCATCGGTCTTCGTATTACAATAACACTCAAATTTAACCTAAACACTCACAACAATACTCTAAAATCTAAGAGTTAACCCATACAAAATAGGCCGAATCACATTCCCCCATACTTAGATCTTGCTCGTCCTCGAGTAAGCTCAAACCAAATATAACAAGAAACACATCTAAGATCTCAAGAAATACAAGGGAAACATAAAACACTCAGCTCACAACCTGAACCCAAAATAATAGAGAAATCATGAGTATAAAACAATGAAGCTCAAACACACACCTCACAACAATGATATAACACTCGACCTCTAAAAAGTGTAGAGCAACCTAGGATCTACCCAAATCTAACATGTAAGCCCCAAAGTCCCCAAGCGAGAATAATCCTAAAACACTCGAATTTTACCGCTCAATTCTGCTTAGGCGCCCTTTCGGGTTTTCACCTAACCGCTCTTTTCATTTTTCTCAGGGTGTGCTCACAAAAACTCACATCACTCATAAACCTCATATTACCCCAGCCTAATGCTGGTCCGGGTTACCTGCTTATTACCTGAGCCGCCCTTTCGTCTTTTCAACTCATCCTAGGATTTATATGCCTTTTTCAAAATTTTATGGCTCTTTCTATCTTTTTCTTTTTCTTTCTTTCTTTGTTATGAAAAAAGTATGGTGCAAGTGCTCCATGAAAAGAAGAAAATCAAAAATCTCAAGCAAATCTCTAACTAAACTAACTATGATAAGCGAATGCGAGTACTCCCTCCCCCATACTTAAATCATTCATTGTCCTCAATGAAGTAAAGAAAAAGGATAGAAGCAAGGAAGAAGGTATATCAGAAGAAGTAACTAAGACGTCTAAAAACTACGCGCCTCACGTGCAGACCAAATTAGGAGATTGCCAGGGCTTGTTGAGTGTGTGTCAGCCGCCGCCGCCCCTGCGGGCCATGGCGAAAGGCAGAAAGCTTGGTCGGAAAAGGAAGGGCGCGAGTTCGGCGTCTAAGTCCAAGGTCGATGATGTAGATCCAGAATTTCTAGCGGAAGTTTCTGAGGAGACGATTCGCGAGAACAATAGAAGAATTTTGAGGAGTACGCCAAAGGCATTCGCAAGTGCTGTTCCAACAGTGGGAGAAAATCAGTGTGAGAAAGTGGCATCTTCGGCTGCGACGGAATTAGGGGAGAATTCGATTGAAGTTGTGAAAGAGACGGTTGAGGAAGTGGCCGATAATGGAGCAAGTGTTGAGGAGGATTCTGCGGCTGGTGTGGGTGACTCACAACAACTTGCTGCTAGTGTGAAAGAAGCAGATACTTTAGCAGCAACTGTTGATCGAACACCCAGGAAGATGTCGTTTCGAGAAGCATTGGCAGGGAACGGGCCAATCGCAATGGAAAAAGGCTTAACTACGTGCCTGGCTATGGAGATGGAATAATCAAATTTTCTAAAAACAATGTGGAGAAAACACCAGAGAAATGAAGAAGAAGTTTGCTTGGATTGGTGGCAGGGACTAGAATAGCTTTCAATGTCGTTCAGAGTTTCGTTAACGCTAGATGGACTGGAGTTCAAAGGCCTAAGGTCATTCTTACTCACTCAGGTGTGTTTGTGTTTAAGTTTGAGAAGGAGGAAGATATCGAGTGGGTTCTAAGTAATGGCCCTTGGATGATTGGTGGAGTGCGGTCGCTGGCCTTGAAAAGGTGGAGCGAGGGCATTAAGTTGGATCCCTCATGTTTTTAAAACACTCAGGTTTAGGTGAACCTTCCCAACTTGGATGTAAGGTTTTGGGACGATGATTTTTATGAGAAAGTTGGTAGTGCTATAGGCAAACCAATATTGGTGGACAAAGCCATAGAAAATCAGGAGCGCCTTTCGTTTGCTCGTATGCTTGTTGAGATTTCAGCTAAGGTGCCTTTGAGAAAGGAAGTAGTGTTTGAAGGAGAAGATGGTGAATCAATTGTCCAACCGGTGTGCTTTGAATGGGTGCCACCCAAATGTGATGAATGTCAGGCCTTTGGTCATCTTCCTGGAGAGTGTGGTAAGAAGCCCCAAGTGAGCTGACAGAGGAAGACTCGTTTTGTGAAGCCTGCAAAGAGAGTGTGGGTTCAGAAAGTGAAAGAATCTGGTCCTAGCCATGTAAATGCAGCGCCTGTACAGAATGTGAAAGTTGCTGGCCCTTGCAATGTTAATGCAGAGCCTCTTCAGAACTCAGGAACTCAGAAAGTGAAAATTGAAGATGTTGTAGCTGTTGCTTCAGATTGTGAAAGAAGGACATCAACTACATCGAGGGCTCAGACAAAGGCTGTTGGAAGTTCGAGTGAAGTAGGGGAATGAGAATTGGTGAAGTCTAAGAATGGAAGAGACAGTACCGAAGCTGCTAGGAAGGTTAAAGGCAAGCAAGTTGTTATTGATAAGTCTAAATTCACTGTTTTGAGTAGAATGCAGGACCTGGAAGAGGGTGAGCTGGAGGGAGGTGACAACGACGCAATTCTTTCCAATGATTAGTCTCACTATTGCAAGCTGGAATGTGAGAGGGCTTAATGAGCCTTCTAAGTGGGACTTTGTTAATAATTTTGCGAAAAGAAATGGTGTTGATATCTTGGCGATTTTGGAAACAAGGGTTAGAGAAGAGAAGGTGGAGCTTGTTTCCAGTCTTCTCTTGAAGGGTTGGAGTAGGAGTACTAGGTGTATAGGGAATAATGGCAGATTTTGGGTGTTTTGGAATTCAGACGTGATCATTAGCCTTGATATAGTTATGGAATCAGCTCAATTGTTTCATTGTTTGGTGAACTCTGTTGTCTTGACTACTCCTTTCCAGGTGTCTTTTGTGTATGCTTCAAATTCTGCCCGGGAGAGACTGCAGGTGTGGCAAACGATCAATCAGTTGGCTGCGAATATTGGCAAAACTCCTTGGAGTTTAATGGGAGACTTCAATGCTATTAGGGCGGCAGATGAGAAGTATTCAGAGAAGGAAAGGAATACTAAATTTTGCTTGGATTTTGAAGAATGTTTGAATAAGAATGGAATTAGTGACCTTAATTATTCTGGAGCTTTTTACACATGGTCAAATAAAGACACTGATGGTTCAAAAATCATGTGCAAGTTGGATAGAATTCTGGCTAATCAAGATTGGATAGATTTATTTTCAAAGTTTGATGCAAGATTTTGTGAGCCGGAATGTTCAGATCACAACCTTGCCATTCTAAGAATTTTTGGTGACAAAGCAAGAGAGAAGGCGCCTTTCAGGTTTAATAATGTGTGGGCTGAATACCCTAATTTTCTCTCAGTGGTTCAAGCAGGGTGGTGTGGCTCTGAACCGAGAGGGGTGAAAATGTATAGACTGCTGAGTAAGTTGAAAAGATTGAAGATACCTCTCAAGAAGCTACAAAGTGGTACTCTGGATAAGTATGAAGAAGCTGTCAAAGATGGGCAGAATAAGCTGAGGTTGATTCAATCCGAAATCCAGAACAGGCCTTTAGATAGAGGGTTGATGGTCTTGGAGAAAGATATGCTTGAAAAGCTTAAGGGTAATATGAGAAACAGGAGAATTATGCTGTAACAAAGAGCTAAGATTCACTGGCTCAAATTTCAGGACAGCTGTAGTAGCTGTTTTTATAATAGCATTAAGCAGAGGGCAGCTAGGAGCTCAATTAATTCCATTATGAATGATGATGGGGATTTGATTTCAGATGATATTGAAATTAAGAAGTTATTCCTCCAGTACTTCGAGAACATTCTAGGGAAAAAGAAGAGCTGCGAACAGGCTGATTTTTCTGTGTTGCAAGAAGGAAAGTTTGTTGATGTTGCGGATAGTATTCAGATGGTCAGAAGCTTTTCTAAAGAAGATGTGAAAAGAGCACTATGGAGCATTAGCAAAAACAAAGCCCCGGGGCCGGATGGTTTCAATGCCCATTTTTTCTGGAAGGCCTGGAATGTTGTGGGTGATGAATTCTCTGATGCTATCCTTGATTTCTTTGAAAATGGTAGAATGCTTAGGGAAGTTGGAAACACTGTTATTGCGCTCATTCCTAAGGTTGACAATCCTACAGTATTAGGAGATTTCAGGCCCATTTCGTGTTGTAGCGTGATCAACAAAGTTATTTCAAAGATGATTGTTTCCAGGATGCAACATGTTTTGCCTAAAGTGATTGATAGTTCTCAAGGGGAGTTTATTAAAGGTAGAAGCATTAAAAACAATATCGTAGTGTGCCAAGATGTGGTGAAAAGCTATGGCAGAAAGTTTATTAGTCTGCGCTGTGCTATGAAGATCGATCTCAGGAAAGCTTATGATCTTGTGGACTGGGATTTTCTGTTTCAAATGCTGCAAGGCCTCAGCTTCCACTCTAAACTGATTCTTTGGATTAAGGAGAGCGTTACTAGCAGCCAATATACTATCAAGATTGGGAAAGGCCGGTTTCTTTGGCCATTTTAAAGGCGCAAGAGGTTTGAGGCAAGGAGACCCCCTTTCTCCTTACCTTTTTGTGCTTGTTATGGAATTCTTAAACAGAGCTTTCAGGCGTTGGCAAGGCAGTGAGATTTCAAGTTTCATCCGGGATGTGCTCGTGCAAAAATCATTAATATGTGTTTTGCAGATGATCTTTTCATCTTCTCCCATGGAAGTGAAAAATCTATCAATGCTATTAAGAGGGTGCTTGAGCAGTTTTGTGCAGTCTCTGGCCTTGAAATCAATCAATGTAAATCTAAAATCTTTTTTGCTGGTGCTGAGGAGTTGCTTCCTGACATCTTGGCTGGTAGTTTGGGCATGGAGAGAGGCCAGCTGCCAGTGAAATACTTGGGAGTGCCGTTGTGTAGTAGCCGAATGCAGAAAAAAGACTATGATGGTCTTATTAAGAAGTTGCGTGTGAAGAATACATGGGCCTGCAGAAACATGTCTTATGCTTGGAGATTAGAGGTTCTGAAAGCAGTCCTCTTTGGGATACTTAATTATTGGTGCAAACTCTTCCTTCTTCCTAAAAATGTGATCAATGATATTACGAGATTGTTGAGGAACTTTCTTTGGAGCGGTAAATGTGATGGGCATAAGGCGCCCATTGCTTGGAAGAAATTATGCAAGCCGAAGGATGAAGGTGGTCTCGGATTGAAGGATGTTGTGACATGGAATAAATCTGTGTTTGCGGAGCTGATGTATGACGTTTTAAATGACAGTGCACCTGATTCGGTCTGGCAGCTGTGGGTGGAAAAGAACTACATCAAGGGAGGGGACTTCTGGAGCCTTAGGTGTAAGAATTCTGCCAGCTCCACCTGGAAAGCAGTGCTTAGGATAAGAGATGAGTGCATTGAAAGACAAAACTCAAATGAGAACGCAACTGTGCTGATTTCCAGGTTTGGTAAACTCGATGTTAATGCTTTGTATGACAGCTTAAGAGAGAAACGGGACAAGATTAGTTGGAAAGATCAAGTGTGGAATAAAATTTGCACGCCTAGAATATCGTTTAATGCTTGGAAAATTTTTGCTGGTGGTGTTAAGACCATGGACAAGCCGCAGCAGGTTGGGATGGTGCATGATGATAGGTGTGTGCTTTGTGATGATAGTAAACAAGAAACAATTGATCACATGTGGTTCGAGTGCAAGTACACCAGGACAGTTTTGGACGGTGTCATGAAGTGGGATAAGATTGGTAGGAAAGTCAAGAACATAGAGGATTGGAAGCAGCAGGCTGCTAGAATGAAAGGGCGGAAGACGCTTAGATTTAATTCGTGGAACTTGGGGCACTGTGTGGTCATGTACTACACTTAGTTTGCTAGAAATAAGAGAATTTTGAAGAATGAAAGTATGGAGAGTGACACTTGTACTAGCATCAGCATTAGTCGTTAAGAATTGTTTGATTGCTAGATGGAAGGTAAAAAATAGAAAAGAAAAAAGTCTTTTAGAAAGGTTGGGGATCGAGAATTTGTAAATTGCTAGTCTAACTAGCTCAATTTTGTACTAACTCTTTGAGTACTTGTGAATAAAATTACCTTTTTGTTCAAAGGTATATCAGAAGACTCACAATCGAAGAAGAGAGGTGGAATGGGAGAACTCTTCAAAGGTGGTAGAAAAATGGAAGAAAGGAACATCGAAATACCGTTCTGTAGGCATACCGCGGGCGCGTTGTGGATGGCGCGGTCGCGGAATCATGGCAGAGAGCAAAAGTCAGTGTCGGGTGGACCACCGCGGTCGCGGCTGATGTGGCGCGGTCGCGGTACTTGTGCAGGGACGAGGTCTTGACTTCGTCTCGAACTATTTGATGTGCAAAACAACCTTCTTATCTTGGCTCGTCTCTTGGAAGATGTACAAATACTTGAACTCGAGCCATGGAGAAGAGAACTCGGGGAAACAAAGCGCCCCCATACTTAGGCTTTTACACATAGCCAAAAGAATGGAACTCTAAAGGTTAATGGAAAGAATAAATAGAAGGGGTGGAAAGATAGAAGATGGAAAAGAATGGGATAGATAGATGGAAGATATATATAGAATATAGATGCCCGATTTTTTTATTTTTTTTTCCTTGTTCGAGACCAGCTGCATGAAAACCGCGGGCGCAGTACGATAACTGCGTCCGCAACACTAGTACCTGTTCATCGGGATGGTTTCTGGTGCTCCACCGCAGGTGCGGTATGGCTGCCACGAGCGCGGTTTTGCACCATAATGTCTTTTCGGACCTAGTATCTGCACGTTAGCCCGAAAACGAGAATAAACCTAAGCTAGGAACGGAAAAACAATTTATCTAAGCCTTGGGTTGCCTCCCAAGAAGCGCCTTTATTTAACGTCGACGACTCGACGTACTGATGATCGGACATTGTCAATGCCCTGAGCATCAAATCAAAGTCCTGCACAGCTATCTTACAACAGGATAAATAACATGTTGATAAACTATCAAGAAATAAGAAATAATTCAAACTCCTTTTTAAGCTATCAAACAAGCTTGAGAAATTAGGGTGATATTTCCTAGAGTGAAACCAATTAGGTGATTTATATGATCTTTCAAAATATTCAACAAAGGATACAAATCCCCTAGTTGAATTATCACTCTCATAAATAAAAAGTACGAGAAGTCATCAACTACCCTATCATGCTTAAAGATTGAATCCTTAATGAAAGATTGACGTGTAAGAACAAAAAAAGGACCAAAAGAGAGAGAAGAAGTGGAATAAAGGATACAGGGATCATCATCGATCACAGCAGAGGGCTCCACGGCAGAAAACATAGACATCTCCTCGGGTGTATCCCCAATTTGGTTCTCCAATCTCTGCACCTCGACCTCCTTGTCTCTGATCTTACAAAAGAAACACCAAATGTGCATGGGGTCCCAGGCGAGAAAAGCTCCTTGGGACTTGTTAGACATCATTAGTTCAGTCTCACAATTCATCCCACGAAAGATGTGATAGCAAGCATCCCCAACCCCTATGTCTATAGGGAGATCGAGCAATTCTTGATTGCACCTAGTGAAGTACTCATGAAAAGGTTCGTCTTGCAACTAATAAAACTCAAGGGAAGACATTAGAATATACACGTGTGGACCGTAAGATAGGTCCACACAAAGTCAATAAAAATACTAATACTAGAAAGAAACCCTAATTCCCCGGCAACGGCGTCAAAATTTGACTCGGCTAAAGTCATCATGCCAAGATCGAAGATAAATAGCCCAAATTAACAAACTAGTATAGTATGCAAGTAAGGGGTTGAACCCAAGAGAACTAAGGCTTCTAGTATTAATATAATTATAAACTAAAGATATGAGGGGATTTAAGAGGAAGATATGTTAAAGTCGAGAACAAATAACAAATCAAACAAACAAATATGAAAAACAAGTTCATTCAAAAGATCCACTCTGAAATAATCTCTCGATCATAAATTCATCCATTGATTTCATTCACACCTATGGTTAATTCCTATCCTGATCATTAACAATCGCAAGTCCACGGTCCAAGCAATTATTATAAACCTAGGCAAGGACACTTAACCTAAAATTAGCATAGAGAACAAGGATAGGCATGATATAATATCAAACAATCAAGCTATGAGTCAATTGTAAGATAAAACAATCAATTCTCCTCTTAATCCTAGTTGCATAGACAACAGGTCTAGGTTAAGTTGTTTTCACAGATTGGTTTTGTCCACGGTCCAAACCCAATCCAATAGTAGAACATCAATCAATTCAATAGGGTAGCTACTCCTAGAGAAACAATCAACATTCATATAATGAAGCATAAGAGAATCAATATTAACCAAAGGATAGAAATCAATTACCAAAACCTCACGAGTTCATACATCAGAGCTTCTCCCTTGAACAAACCCAAGGAGACTAGCTCTCCATAACTAAACTAAAAACCTATACAGAGAAGAATTGGATTATGAATTGGAATAATGGATACCTAAAACCTAGGGCAGGCTCCTCCTTATATAGCCCAAGGAACATGCTCCCCGAGATAGATAAGGAAAGGGACAAAAGATAAGAAAGGAAATACGATAGAAAAGAAAAGATTTCGTCCGTCTCGGAATCCGGCACCACCGCGACCGCGCTTTCACAACAGAATAGAATCTCGACTCTGGCCATCCACCGCGACCGCGGCGCTCCCACCACGACAACGGCGAGTCTAACTTTGAGTTGGTTAAGTCGGCTACTACCGCGACCGCGACCATGGCGGCGCGACCGCGGCCTTCACAGATCTTGAATGTCGTCGCCTTGCTTCACCGCGACCGCGACATGGGCAGCGCGACCGCGGAATCTATGCAGTGGCGAACTTGTCTTTAATAAAGCTCTAAAAACTCTTAATTCTTCACATCTCGTGTCTTTGGTCTTCGTATTACAATAACGCTCAAATCTAACCTAAACCCTCATAATGATACTCTAAAATCTAAGAGTTAACCCATACAAAATAGGCCGAATCATAGCCCATCCAACCATACAAGCTCACTAGCTGTGTGAGACATGCTGCGATATTCACGTTTGGCAGTGGATTTGGACACTGTTTTCTGCCTTTTAGACTTCCAGGAAACCAAGGATGAACCCAAAAACACGTAGTAACCAGTAATTGATCGGCATGAATAGGCACAACTCTCCCAATCAGCATCACAATATGCAGACAAACTCAAATCAGACTTGGCAAAATAAAAGAGACTGCAATTGATAATACCTTCAATATAGCGAAGGAGATACAAAGCAGCTGCCATATGTGGAGAGCGAGGTGATCCAACTAATTGACTTAGCTGTTGAATAGGAAAGGAATAATAAGGCCTAGAAAGCGTGAGATAAAGGAGACGTCCAACTAGCCTTCTATAATATTCAGGATCACTCATAAGATCACCAACTTCAGGTTGTAACTTGAGATTTCTCTGCATTGGAAAAGGAGAAGCCTTGCAATCTAGCAAACTAGAACCAGTCAAAAGATCAATCACATACTTGCGCTGATTCAAACGAATGCCTTCAGATGTCGTGGAGATTTCAATTCCAAGGAAAAAACGAGCAAGACCCAAATCTTTGATTGTGACAGCTGAATACAGAGAAGCTTTGGTAGCAGCAAGTTCAATATCATTATCACCAGTAATCAATAAATCATCCACATATGCCAAAGATACTGTCATAGAGCTTGATGTTTGCTTAACAAACAATGAATAATCTTGTTTAGACTGCTTAAAACCCAAGCCAAGAAGATGCTTAGTAAGTTCAATGTTCCACTGACGACTTGCTTGTTTTAAAGCCATATAAAGAACGAGTAAGTCTGCAAACCTGCTCTTTTGTGCCTTAGAATATCCTTGGGGTGGAGTCATATAAACCTCCTCATCCAAACAAATCATGCAAAAACGCATTGTTAATGTCAAGTTGATGTATGGACCAATCTCGAGTTGCAGCTAAAGCCAAAAGCACTCGGACAGAAGTGAACTTAGCCACTGGAGAGAAAGTATATTTGTAATCTTTTTCCTTAATCCGAGTGTAACCTTTAGCTACTAAGAGAGCTTTCAATCTCTCAACTTGACCATTAGGCTGAAATTTAACCTTGTACACCCACTTGAAGCCAATAGCTGTCTTACCAAGAGGAAGAGTTGTAAGCTCCCAAGTGTGATTTTGCTCCAAAGTTGTCAACTCCTTCTCCATTGCTTCTATCCACCCTTTATCTTTACTACTTTGAGCATATGAAGTAGGTTCATGAGTAGATAAAACATGAAAGATAGCATGAGTGTAGTCTGAAGGGTAATCAACAAAATCTTTAGAAGATACCACATGAAAAGCTTGAGAGAAAACATCAGCTTTACAGAGACTTGAAGCACACCCTTAGAAGGAATAGTAGGACAAATAAAGTCCTGCAAATGCATAGGGGGCTTAGGAATTCTTGAAGAACGCCTAAGAGAGGCAATAACAGTTGTTGATGGAAAGACAGGTGAATGAGAAGAACCAGGAATAGAAGAAATATGATCATGAGATGATGAGTGTGAAGGGTCAACAGGGGAAGGAGGAATGTGAGACAAGTGTGAAGGATCCTGTGATGAAGAAACGTGTGGATTGACATCCAAATGCACTGAATCAACAGGAAATTTAGATGAAGAACCTGACACCAAATCATGAGAGACAATTCTACGTGGAACACAAGCAACAAGTTCTTAGACAGCAGGAGAAACCAAAGGCAAATTAGGAGACTGTTCCTCTGAATCAACAACTGCAGTAGATTAGTCTTCTCCAAATTTGACATGCCTAGCCACAAAAACTTTCTTTGATTGCAAATCAAGAAGTTTGTAGCCCTTCTGACCAGGTGAATACCCAAGAAGAACACATTTCTGAGCTATAGCATCTAGCTTGGATCGATTGCTTTTGTCTATTGGAGCAAAACATAAACAACCAATCACTCGAAGATGATCAAGGGGATCAGGCTTTATATGTAGCAATTCATAAGGTGCGTGCCATTGCAAAACAGAAGAAGAAAGTAGATTGATCAAATGTGTGGCACTAATAACATAATCACTCCAATATTGGAATGGTAAATTAGCATGAAGCCGAATTGCTCTAGCAGTTTCAATTAAGTGCTTATGCTTGCGCTTAATCCTACCATTTTGCTGAGGTACACCTGGACAAGAACGTTGATGAACAATCCCTTTACCAGAAAACAATACATGTAATTGTTTATTCATGAATTCAATACCATTATCAGACCTTACCACTTGAACTTTAGTCTGAAGTTGTGTTTCAACATATGCCAGAAAATGAACAATTTGTGTAAAAGTCTAATCTTTACTTTTAAGCAACACAGTCCAAGTTGCTCTAGTATAATCATCCACTATGGTAAAAAATACTTTGAACCACAATAAGGTGTCCTATAAGGACCCCATAAATCCATATGAACAAGCACAAAAGGTCCCTGAGCACGAGATTCACTGATTTGAAATGGCAACTTGTGATGTTTAGCAAGTGTACATACATCAAAGTCATAGTGTGTCAAATGACCACAAACAAACTTAGAAACATGCTTAAGTTTGGACAAAGAGACATGACCCGGTCTTGCATGTAGCAAATCAACTGAAACATTTTTATTACAAACTACACTCAAAGTCTTAGAAAGCAACAAACTATCAGTTTTCCCAATAACACCAAAATTGTCCAAAGGCTTCCTTCAATCCTCATTGAGCTCACTACTCAACTTGTACAATCCTCCACTTCTCCTACCAGCAACAATAACCTTCCTAGAGGAAAGGTCATGTAGTGCACAATCATGATGACCAAACAGAAACACAAGGTTCTCATCAGTGAGCAATTGAGGCAGATATATGAGATTGTGTTTGAAGGAAGGAATATACAAAACATTGTGCAAAGTTAATGCTTCTGAAATCTTCACAATACCATGTTGCTCAACCATCCTAATTGTACCATCTGGTAGTCCTATCTTAATTGCCTTAGCCAAATCAGAAATTTTTTAGAAAAGATTTCTGTTGTAAGTAACATGGTCTGTAGCACCAGAATCTACTATCCATGTGCAACTTTGAGACATCACATTACTATCATTTGAGATAGATATGAGATTACCTACAAAATTGACAGAATTAACTTGTCCAGAGCTATGACCTTCATCATCTGCAACATTCTTTCCTTTCATCCTCTTCATTATCTTGTTAAAACAGCATTAACTGTTTATCATCTACATCAGCCTCATTCATACCTTCATCCTCATAAAAAGGCGTGTTTTGACTGCATTCCATATCCTACACATTAGCAAGCAACTTTCCATTTGCATCAAGGCGTGGACCTTTCCACCAATCAGGATAACCTATCAACTTGAAACGTACACCCTTCCTTAAGGTGACCAACTTCCTTACAAAAGTCACACTTCCTGTTGACGTCTCTCATTTTGGTAGTGTTTTAGTAGTTAATTTCCCTTGTAGATAAGTGTTTTTCATTGCTTTCTTTGTTAGTTTCGTCCCCTTTTGGCTTAGTTCCCGGTTTTCTACAAGATTCGGAAAGTAAGCGATTTTGTTGTGTTTTGTAGGTAAAATGGCGCATTCGAGGACGTTTTGGAGGAATATCTAAGAAGGAGCCAAGCAAGGGAGCTAAGGAACGGAAGAGCCATGCAAAGAATGAAGAGGAACTCAAGGAAAACCAAGAAGAGAAGAAGGACCGAAACCCAGGACCGAGTTACTACCAAGTCGGGCCCGAGTTCAAGCACCAGAGCACAGGACCGACGTTCCCAACGTCGGGCCCGATGTCTGCCGCGTCGGTCCGAGTCGGCAAAAGGAAGGATTGGCTCCAAGGCACAATGTTGTGATCTTCCAATTTTGCCCTTCTTCTAATTTGGAATTCCTTGGTCCCCAATCAAGAGAAAATGTTGGGACGCTATCAAGAACGCTTGCGTACTTGTTAGTGTTCCACACAACCGTCCCTTAGTTTTGATATGACAAACTCACTTTGATTCTAATAAAGTTGTCCAAGTGTTCAAGAACGTCAGTGACCAAAAGGACAACAAGTGTGTATGGGCGTCCCATTAGCTTAGGGACGCTAGCTAACAGGAAGTAAGGACCAGCTAAGAGACTACTTGAGCAAGGATGGAGTCCCAAGCAAGTAGGAACGCAAGAAAGGAGTCCTTACTCACTAGCCGACAAGATGACATCACTCGACAATGTTTGATCATCCAAGGACACGTGGAGACCGATCCTGTAGCGGAGTCCAACACTACGTGGCGGACGATCCTGTTGCAGAGTCCATCAACACGTGGCGGCCGATCCTGTAGCGGAGTTCATCATACACAGCTGGATACAGGAAGCTTCCTCATCACCGCCCTACTACGTGGAGGAAGATCCTGTAGCCACGTCCATGAAGGGCATGATCGTCCCAGAGAAATGACACCCTTCCCCAAGTCCTATAAATAGCCCCAAGGCATTTATTCTGACGCCAACGCTTTCAGGAATATTCAGAGAGAATCAAAGAGAAAGCGACTCACTCAAGAACACGAAGAACTAACTCAAGGACTCAAGAACAGTGCTAGAACTTGTGTTAGATCGAGTGAGACTTGTAACCAAATCACAAAAACAGTTTGTAAGAGAAAACTCAAAAAGAGAGAGAAAGAGAGTTCTGCGAAGTACTGCAGAACGTAGGAATAGAGTCCTTTAGTAGATTGAACCAGCTTAAGTTGTAGGCTTAGAGGAGTCCTTTACTAGTGGACTTAGGGAAAAGCTAAGTACCAGAGAACTGTAAAGACTCGCCAGTACAACTGTAAGGAAGTTCAATATAAAGGAAAGAACTATTCAAAAATCCTCCAAGGAGGTAGAGGTTTACACTCAAGGACTACTTGGTCTTGAGTGGTTCCTCTATAATTCACTACGTTCATTCTTTATCTGTTTAGTACTTTATTTCCGCTGCATTACTTAAGGATGCCCCTACTCCTCGTAGGGACGCCTAATCTAAGGACGCCTTTACCAAAGTAAAGGACGTCCCTCAGTACTAACGATCCAACAATTGGTATCAGAGCCGGCGCTCTAGATTCTTACTGAGTTGTAGGTAAAGATGGACATGGAACCCATTGGAATCTCTTTTGTGAAGCCTCTGCGCCTAACGGACGGTAACTTCAATCGTTGGAAGACAAGGTTCGAAAACTTCTGCAGAAGTCAAAATTATCAATGCTGGAAGGTTATCATGAAAGGAGATCTCAAAGTTCCTGCTGACAAAGCTGATAAGGAGGACGAGTGGGGTCCTGACGAGTTTAAGCTGATGGAAACCAACGCAAAAGCTATTTGTTTCCTTCAAGCGTCCTTATGCGAGAGGGACGCCACTCGGGTCAGCAATTTGTCAACAGTGAAACAACAGTGGGAAGCTCTTGAGAAGTTCCATGTGGGAACCGCTGAAATGAAGGAGGACGTCCAGCTGAAAATCAAAAAGGAGTTCTATGCTTTTAGCATGCTGCCAAATGAGACGGTGAACGACTACTCATATCGCTTTGAGGCCCTTGTCACCAAGATGAGGAACTTGGGCATCCCAGAAACAGAAATCTCCATGAGGAATAGAGTTCAAGTGGTCATTGATGGTTTGACCGGAGTCTGGAACTTTGACAGGACAACGTTCAAAGAAAATACAGCCAACAAAACTCTAGATATGGAAGAAATCTATGGGAAGCTCAGGCAGTACGAGGAAAGAAGAATTTCTGATATGGCTAAGCTTGGACAGAATCCTCAAACTGATCTTGCTTTGGCGTCCACAACACCAGAGTACGCTGAGTACCTTCGGCGTCAACAGGAGATCGCTGTAATGGTGGAAGCCAACAAAGCTGAGAACCGCGAGAAGATGCGCGTTCAAGCCTTAAAGGAAAGAGAAAGCAAGTCTAAAGAACAACTGGACGCAGAAGAAGAAGTTGCTCTCTTTAACAAAGTTCTCCGTGTTTTTGGCAAAAGGAACAAACATGTCAATAAACACAAGATGCCCAAGAAGGAAAGCCGCAAGTACACTGAGGCAGAAATGAAGGAACTCACATGTTACAAGTGTAACAGAAAAGGGCACTTTGCTAAGAAATGCACAACAGGAATGTCTGCAAAGGAAATGAAGACAAAAGCTCCCATTGGAGCGTTCGCCTCTACATGGGACAATGGGAGTTCTTCCTCTGATGATGATGATGATGATGAAGAACCCGATGAACAAGCATACATAGCCCTTGAGGACGCATCTGATGGTGAGCAAGTAGCTTTCATGGCTATGGAGGACGTTACCGTTGTTGAACAGAACGCTTCGAAATCTGAAAATGAGGTAACCCGTGAGTCTATGATGAGTTCATTAGAAAATTGTTCTAAATCCAAGCTCATTAAACTTATTGGAAGAATCATGAAAGAAAGTGTTGTCATGCAACATAGAATGGATGAACTTGAACTTGAAAATGAAAATATAGTGGTTGAATGTGAAAACTGTAGTTCCATGACCATTCAACTAGAGTCCTCTTGTGAAGAAACTAAGTCCCTAAAAACTGAAATCATATGCCTCAAACTTGAGAACGCTAAGCTTAGGGAAGAAGTGAAAGTGATGGGTAAGAGTCCCATAGTTGAAGAAGTGAGACCAATGGTCTTCGTCCCAGCTAAGAGAGGTCTAGGTTATGAATCTGACACTAAGAACTCTCTTCCTAGTGATTTTGAGGCAAGTAAAACTTCAGAACTTGAACTTGAACGGGAGAAAACCAAAAATCTTCTTGAAAGAATTAGAGTTCTAGAGAGTGGGGAATTAGGAAAGGAAGACTACTACACTAACTCCACTAGTCATAAGATTTACAAGAAGATCGCTAAAGGGGACGGTTCAAAAGTTTGTAATCCTCAAAAGATGAAAGAAAACAAGATTCAGCGTCCCAATAAGAAGTACTATCTTGGTACTTACTATAGGACGTGTTGGTACTGTGGACAAGGAGATCACTTCAAATATGATTGCTTAAAACTCAAAGAAGATGTTGAAAATGGAAAAGCTGCTAGGACTAACAACGAAAATGCTAAGTCCGTTCCTAAGGCTAATCCTAGGCGTTCTAGACGCTCTAGGAACTCTTTCCGCAAGCATGCTATTTCAAATGATGTGAATATTAATGACTACATGCCAGAACCAGAGTTCTATTTCTGTAACGAACCAGAACACCTTGCTTGGGTCGCCAAACACTAACGTTGTTATGGCAGGTGGAAGTGAGGGGACGCCCATGGATCATTGATAGTGGCGCCTCAAATCATATGACAGGAAGCCAGATCCATCTCACTTCTATTCAAAGTAGTGCCACGGGAGGAACTGTCTCGTTTGGCAACAAGGGCAAAGGAAAGATCAAAGGAACGGGAACTGCTATTCTCAACCCGTCCATCAAAGCAACAAATGTCAGTCTTGTTGAAGGACTTGGCTTCAATCTTCTTAGCGTCTCCCAGATGTGTGATCAAGGTGAAAATCTAGTCACATTTGACTCAAAGGAGTGCCTCGTCATCAACAAGAAATCAAACAAAGTCGTTCTCAAAGGAGTACGCCAGAACAATGTCTACATCTTTAACCAGGAGTTCAAGCCTAAATCAGAGTTATGTCTATCTGCTTCAAAGGAGGACGCTGATCTCTGGCATCGCCGACTTGGCCATGCTGGACCAAGCACAATTCTTAAGCTACACCAGCGAAATCTTGTGAAAGGACTTCCCCGAATTGATCCGGAGAAAGTTGAACAGTGTGAAGCTTGCATCAAAGGGAAGCAAACAAGAACGTCTTTCAAGTCCAAAAACGAAGTGAGTACAAAGAAGCCTTTGGAACTGCTCCATATGGATCTTTGCGGACCAATGAAGACGTTAAGCTACGGTGGAAAGAGGTACATTTACGTTCTTGTAGATGATTTTTCTCGATTCACTTGGGTTCTTTTCTTGGTGTCAAAAGCAGATTGTTTCAATGCGTTCAAAGTATTCATCAAACAAGTGGAAGTTGCTCTTGAGACGTCTCTCAAAGCCATAAGATCAGACCATGGAACGGAGTTCCAAAATTCAGAGTTCCTGGCCTACTATGATCAACATGGTGTCTCGCACAACTTCTCAGCTCCAAGGACTCCTCAACAAAATGGAGTTGTGGAAAGAAAGAATAGGACGCTAGAGGATATGGCAAGAACTATGCTCTTGGCAAATAGCGTTCCCAAGTACTTCTGGGCGGAAGCTATTGCTACAGCGTGTTACATCATCAACCGTGCCATGATTCGTCCTTTGCTAAAGAAGACGTCCTATGAGCTGTTGAATGGAAAGAAGCCTCGCATTGATTATCTCAGAGTCTTTGGTTGCAAATGTTTCGTTCACAACAATGATAAAGAAAAACTTGGAAAGTTTGATGCAAGGAGTGATGAAGCCATATTCCTTGGATACTCTCTTACCAGCAAAGCATATAGAGTGTTCAACAAAAGGACTCTAAAGCTTGAGGAGAGTATTCATGTTGTGTTCAAGGAACGTTCTTCTCACAAAGAAAAGCCAAGTAAGAAAGAACGCTCTGCGATACAACAACAGGACGACTCTGAAGATGAAGCTGAAGATTGGACTTCTGGAAAATACTATGTCTCTAAGGACACATCTCCAAATCCTGAAGAAGTCTCAGTGGACGCTCCCAGTGTTGTTCAAGGAGTTCCCTCTCGTAGTGAATCCCCAGTTCAACAAGATGTAGCTGAATCAAGTCAACAAGGCGAGCAACGTCAAAGTGTGGACGCTCTCTCTGAGGGGGAACACATTGAGGACGATGCTCAAAGTGATAGTGATGATTCAGATGGTGACATTGATCCAAGATTTGCTCATTTGTTTCAAAGGGAGTCCCGTTTCTCTAGGGACCATCCAACTTCTCAAATTGTTTCTGATCCTTCTCAAGGAGTTTAAACAAGGTCAGCTGCAAGCAAGTCCCAGAGTGCAAATTTAGCTTTCTGTGCATTCAATGCCTTTGTTTCTATGGTGGAGCCAAAGAATATCAAAGAAGCACTCCAGGACGCTGATTGGATTCAAGCAATGCAAGAAGAACTCAATCAGTTTGAAAGGAACAAAGTTTGGACTCTCGTCCCATGTCCCAAAGGCAAAAATATCATAGGGACGCGATGGGTGTTCAGAAATAAGCTTGATGAGAGTGGACGTGTGTCAAGGAACAAGGCAAGACTGGTGGCTCAAGGATTCAAGCAAGAGGAAGGCATAGACTATGATGAGACCTTTGCTCCTGTTGCTAGAATTGAAGCCGTTCGTCTTCTCATTGCCTTCGCCGCTCACAAAGGATTCAAGTTATTTCAAATGAACGTCAAAACTGCCTTTCTCAATGGAAAGCTAAAGGAGGAAGTGTATGTTGGTCAGCCGCCTGGCTTCGAGGACGCCTCTCACCCAGATCATGTGTACTACTTGGACAAAGCGCTCTATGGACTCAAGCAAGCACCTCGTGCATGGTACGACAGGTTTGCGTCCTTTCTTTTGTCTCATGGGTACACTAGAGGTTCAATTGATAAAACTTTGTTTATAAAGAAAGTTCACAAGGACATTTTAATTGCCCAAGTCTATGTTGATGATATAGTCTTTGGTAATACTAACATGAAGCTTGTAGATGAGTTCAAGTCCTTAATGAGTAGTGAATTTGAGATGTCCCTCATTGGAGAACTCAATTTCTTCTTGGGACTTCAAATTAATCAACTCAAGGAAGGGACGCGCATTCACCAACAGAAATATGTCCGTGAAATGCTTGAGAAGTACGGGATGAACACGTCCAAACCTGTTGCCACTCCTTGTTCTCCAAACTCGCGTCTTTACGCAGACGAACAGGGAAAGGACGTTGATCAAAAGCTTTATAGAGGGATGATTGGTTCTTTGCTCTACTTGACCGCAAGCCGTCCCGACATTATGTTTGCCGTTTGCTTGTGTGCACGCTTCCAGGCGAACACAAAGGAGTCCCACATGCAAGAAGTCAAGAGGATCTTTCGCTACCTCAAAGGACGTGATGATCTTTGCCTTTGGTACCCCAGGAAGACGTCCTTCAAGCTAGTCGGCTACTCGGACGCAGATTATGCTGGTCATGTAATTGATAGGAAAAGCACCTCAGGAATGGCACAGTTCCTTAGTTCATGCTTAGTCTCTTGGGGATCTAAGAAACAGAACTCTGTGGCGCTTTCAACTGCGGAAGCCGAGTACGTTGCTGCTGCCTCGTGCTGTTCACAAGTTATCTGGATCAAATATCAACTAGAGGACTACGGTATCAATCTTGAAACTATTTCCATTCGTTGTGATAACACAAGTGCTATTGAAATTTCTAAGAATCCTGTTTTTCATTCACGCACAAAGCATATTCATATAAGGCATCATTTCTTGCGTGATAATGTTGAACTAGGACTCATTAGTATGGAGCATGTAAGAACTGAAGACCAAATAGCTGATATTTTCACTAAGGCACTTGATAGACGTCCCTTTGAGCATCTCAGGTTGCTCTTGGGGATGATAACTTTTAAGTAGCAAGTCCCGTTCTACTATTCCCTCAATGATTGGCTATGTTTTGTAGATTCTAAGTGTTTAAGGACTGTTATGCATTGAATTCATATCTGCAAGGACGCTAGTCTAAAACTTCATGTGTTTGCTACTTTGGAACGCCATTCAAATTTTCTCTATTTTGTCTTGAAAAGAGTATCCCTGATCACCCAACCTTCATTATAAGCCGAAATGATGGGAACTCTAAGCTTACCCTAGCCGAGAACTCCGCAAAAGCGTCCTATGAGCTTCATATTTTCTTTTACGGGACGTACTTGCGTTGTTCTCAACTGGTTCGAAAGGTAATCACTAGAACGGTAAGTTGGTTGTTGGTTTGCTTAAAGAAGTTTGCTTGAAGAGATTAATTTTGCTAAGTTGGAGAGGACGCTAAGTGTTTGTTGGTAAGAACGCCAGTTCAGTTGTTGAGGAGCAGTTGAAGAGTCAGAATTTTGAACTTTTGAAAGTGTGAACAGTGACCGTTGCTTTTGCTCAAATCTTAAGGGAGAAGTTTTGCCACGTGTCGCACAGTATAACAGTGTTAATTACCATTTGTGCCACCGCTTCCTCTATATAAGGCCAGAACAGTCGCAATCAAATTTATGACGCTCAACCACTTTCTCGCTCTCAAATTTGCTCTGACTTCTCTCTAGAACTCCGGCGACTTTCTCTCTCTACACTTCATCTGAAAACATGTCTCACAAACAGTTGAATGTGGCCGGATCTTCTACCGGCGGGAAGCGTAGAAAGCTTGTCAAGTCCCACTACATAGAGAAGCCAAAACCTATCGTTCTCAATGAGTCTCTAGTGGACTTCATCAACAGAAAGCCGAGAACTCTCTACAATTTAATAAGGGAACGCATGGGCTTGCCAGAGGTTAAGAATAATGCAACGAAGACCAAGAACTATGAAAGGTTCATTGAACGCTTTGTCATGCCAAGTCTTCACAACACCAACTACAAGGACTTGCCAGGACGGATGGACGACGTTCTATTCTTCTCACAATTTGGAGGTGAGAATCTGGGTCCCTTACTTGAACTTATACCTGACCTCCACAACGCTGTCCTTCCCGACTTTCCCATGTATCCTAGGGACTCCCTAGCCTACAAAATGCTCAAAGCAAGAGTGCCAAGTCCCTCTCCACCTCCTCCTTCCGTTCCTACCCTAACCACCAAAAATTTGCTGAAGCGTCCTGCACCTTCTTCTCCCCCCTCCAAATCTTCCCAACCCTTCTCCACTTCCAAACCAACGGAGATTGTGGACAAGTTCCCTTCTCACTTAAAGGAGGGACGCTCCAAAAAGGTTCACGACCCAAGGCCCCTCAAAAAGGCCAAAACCTCAAGCGTCCCATCCTCTAAACCCTCCATAAAAAGGCCTAGCACCACAAAAAGGCCTTCCAACCTCTCCAAAGAATCCACTCCTCCCCCTCAACAAATCTCAATCGTTCAACTCCCCACCCCTCCTCCGTCCCGCCAACCTTCCAAGAAAAATGCTCTCATACCCTTCCCTCCCAAACCCTACTCTCCTCTAAACCTTGCAAACTTCCCAACAGCTCCGGCTCATATCTCGCCCCCAAAAGATCCCGAAACCCCCAAATCTCGCCGTCCCTCCTCCGAAAGTGGACCAGAGGACGTTGAGAAGCGTCCAGCCCTTGAGCGCACCTTCAAACGCCGCAAAGCCGGTGAATCTCCCAAGGTGCTCATGGTTCAAGCTGCTCCAGAGCCCGAGCACATCTCCTCCTCTTCCTCTAGCTCATCTGAGAGCAACAGAGGAACGCCTCAAGCCAATGCTGAAGGAGTTTCCCCTATCATTGACGTTGTTGGGGACTCCGACGACGAGGCTGAAGGAGTTGAGAATGCTCCCGCTGAAACACAAGTACCTGAGGACGCTGGCGAGCACCAGGTACCTCAAAAGGACGCCGAGCCAACTCTTTCTGAAGAGCTCGAGCGTGATGCTCAGGAAGTCCCACCCTACAACCAATCTCTCCCCATCCTCAACCCCTCCCAAGCTCCACAAGAAAACCCCTCTCCCTCAATCCAAACAGAATCCCATGACGTCCCCGCGGACGCTGAGCAAGCAACAGAAAATCAAACAGAGGCTCAGGACGCTGAGGGCACGTCCCAAGGTCAGACCTCTGGTGCCGATCAAGCCACAGCTGGTGGCGATGCAGAAAAAGAACAAGGCACAGAGGACGCTCCTTCAAAGGACGCTTCTGACAGTGACTCGGAGAAAGCAGAAGACGAGTCAGATGATGATGAGGACTCTGAGTCCCCTAAGGGCAAGCGCAAAAGGAAGAACGCTGATGTGCCGGTTAAAGTCCTGAGCCCTCTTATTTACTCTGAAGAGTGGCTAGCCTCCTTCGACGATGAATCAGTTCAGGAGTTTCTTGAACTTCTGAAATTTCAAGGATGGCAGAAATTTGGACCAGCGCCGACAACTGTTGACAAGGAACAGGTGAAGGCGTTCTACAGGGATTTGCGCTACAAGGCAAAAGATGGCTCCCTCCACTTCAAAATTGAAGGTGAGAAAGCTTCAGTCACAGAACGCCAAATGCGCTCCTTCCTTGGTCTTAGTCCACGCAAGCCACCATCCGATGCTCTTAGCTCACTTCCTGAAGGCGGCTTTGAAACGACTGATCAAGAACTGCCTCTGGTTGAGCACATCTTTCAGGGCAAAAGGCCTATGGGACTTGACAGGGTAGCTCACGTTCTGAGCAAAGTTGGCGCAATCGTTCACTACTTCATCTGTCGCGCCATTCTTCCAAGGCAGGAGAAGCGTTCAATTGTGCAAACTCACGACATAATCTTAATTGACGCAATCCTTGAACGCCGCCCAATCAACTTAGCCAGAATTGCTATGCAACACATGGCCAAGTGTGGAAGGAAGAGGCACGCCTTGCCCTACCCTGGAGTCGTAAAGGCAATCTTGCAGTCCTAGGACGCTTATGATGGGAGCGCTCCTTCTGAAGAACTTGGCTTAAAATGGAATGCCAAGAAAGGACTTGTTGAGATAAGGCATAATGAAGAGCTCCCGTCCGTTCTGAAACAGTTAGAAGCTGAGGCTGAGGAAGCTAGACTGAAAGCAGAAGAAGAACGCCTAGCTGCTGAGGCTGAGGCCGCAAGGCTTAATTCCACGCCTCAAGAGTCCCCTCAAGATCAAGAGCCCGCAGTAGATCTTACAACCCTTGATCAAATGCTCTTAGGGCCCTCTTCTCCTCCAGCTATTCCAATGGACGCTCCGTCTTCGAGTTCAGGTCCTCTGCCCCGTTCTGCTCCTGCAAACATCTCTCAGCATCCTCCAGCAGAACTCATGGGTCCCATTATGGACAATCAGTGCCTCATCTTCTCTGCCTTAAAGGACTTGTCATCTGCGTTCTCCAAGGCTGCTGAACTTCAAGAGCAATTGCTCAAGTTTTATCAAGACAACAGCCGTTCTCAGTGATTGCCACCACCCCTTTCATCCCCTATTAAATTGCCTTTGCTTCTTTTGAACTTCAAACTTATGACCTTGGTCTGTAATAACTCTAATTTTGTTTGAATGGCAATTCCACTATTTGCTTGCATGTGTTTGTTTAAGCGTTCCACTGCCTTTAGTTTTGTGTTTGTGCTAACGTCCTTATCACTTGTTATCCTTTTCGATGATGCCAAAAGGGGGAAGTGTAGTTTTGCAGAGATGCGCTATAAAATAGTTATCTAGAATAAGCAAGTGTTAAGGGGGAACTATTAAGTGAAAAGTCTAAGGAACGCCCATGCTAGAATAAAAGAGGACGCTTAGAAACTTTTCTAGGACGCGACTCTCTCCTTAAAATCCAAAAGCTAGAGAATCAAAGATTGAAAACTTGTGCTTATTAAAATTTCTCTAAGTATTAAAGGACGCCTATAAGTTTTCATGCATGCTAAGTTCCAATGTCAAAACTGTTTTGCTGAAGAGTTTGTCATCATCAAAAAGGGGGAAATTGTTGGGACGCTATCAAGAACGCTTGCGTACTTGTTAGTGTTCCACACAACCGTCCCTTAGTTTTGATATGACAAACTCACTTTGATTCTAATAAAGTTGTCCAAGTGTTCAGGAACGCCAGTGACCAAAAGGACAACAAGTGTGTATGGGCGTCCCATTAGCTTAGGGACGCTAACTAACAGGAAGTAAGGACCAGCTAAGAGACTACTTGAGCAAGGACGGAGTCCCAAGCAAGTAGGAACGCAAGAAAGGAGTCCTTACTCACTAGCCGACAAGATGACATCACTCGACAATGTTTGATCATCCAAGGACACGTGGAGACCGATCCTGTAGCGGAGTCCAACACTACGTGGCGGACGATCCTGTTGCAGAGTCCATCAACACGTGGCGGCCGATCCTGTAGCGGAGTTCATCATACACAGCTTGATACAGGAAGCTTCCTCATCACCGCCCTACTACGTGGAGGAAGATCCTGTAGCCACATCTATGAAGGGCATGATCGTCCCAGAGAAATGACACCCTTCCCCAAGTCCTATAAATAGCCCCAAGGCATTTATTGTGACGCCAACGCTTTCAGGAATATTCAGAGAGAATCAAAGAGAAAGCGACTCACTCAAGAACACGAAGAACTAACTCAAGAACTCAAGAACAGTGCTAGAACTTGTGTTAGATCGAGTGAGACTTGTAACCAAATCACAAAAACAGTTTGTAAGAGAAAACTCAAAAAGAGAGAGAAAGAGAGTTCTGCGAAGTATTGCAGAACGTAGGAATAGAGTCCTTTAGTAGATTGAACCAGCTTAAGTTGTAGGCTTAGAGGAGTCCTTTACTAGTGGACTTACGGAAAAGCTAAGTACCAGAGAACTGTAAAGAATCGCCAGTACAACTGTAAGGACGTTCAATATAAAGGAAAGAACTATTCAAAAATCCTCCAAGGAGGTAGAGGTTTACACTCAAGGACTACTTGGTCTTGAGTGATTCCTCTATAATTCACTGTGTTCATTCTTTATCTGTTTAGTACTTTATTTCCGCTGCATTACTTAAGGACGCCCCTACTCCTCGTAGGGACGCCTAATCTAAGGACGCCTTTACCAAAGTAAAGGACGTCCCTCAGTACTAACGATCCAACAGAAAAGGATAATTAGAGGTGATTAGAGAGCATTAGGGGGGGGATCAATCACACACACAAAAAAATCACTCTCAAAGGCTCAAGGAAGACTTGGAGAGCAAGGAGAAGAAAGGAGGAGGAGAAGAGAGAGAGATAGGTGGAGCTAGAGAGGAGATTAGTGAGTTTGTACTTGTTTTGCTTTGGTTGTAGTAGAATTAAGACTTGGATCTTGTGAACCCCTTTGATTTGAATGCAATTTAGCTTTGGTTTGAGTTTGATGATTGAGATTTGCATGATTTGCCATTTGATTGCTTTTTACTCTTACTTTATGGAGTAGATTCCATAGTCTTGGGCTATGGGGGAAACCCCTAGCTAGGATTGGGTAGGAACCCCCAATTCCATAGCCTTGAGTGCTTGATCTATGAATCCTCTCTACATTCAGCTTCAATTCTCTTGTGGAAACAAGGGACCTAGGGCTTGTGATTGGTAAGAGTAAGCGGGAGCGATCTCGAACCCATCACTAGACCTAGCATCGAAGGTGAGTGGAAACTCCCTTGGGTCGAAGTGTAGAGTGGAGGGATCAAAGGCTAGCAACCTCGATCTCAAAAGGATCAACACTTATTGGCTGAATTGGGGTGGAATTACCCAAGTCTAGTTAGGGAAGGAACCTAAAACCCCAAGACCGATCTACTATTTTTGCCTAATCGAAGTACCCAAAACATCGGGCCCGACGTTGTGTGTGTCGGTCCCGGCCAAATCTACCTCGATCCACCCTCGAACCGAAGTGACCAGTGTCGGTCCGAGGTGATTCCTTTTGATTTTCCTCGTTTTGCCTTTCTTTTACCTCTTTTTAGTCTTTTGGGTACTCTCAACGCACGAACTCCCGTGTGTTCGACACCCTACCTCTTTACTACAATTGGGGTTCGGTTTATAAATTTCAATTTTGATATCATCCGATCCGGACGAGACCCCATCACCTGTCTGATTTATGTTTCTTAGCATCTTTGTTAAAGACCTGACCACCAAACTTATTTCCAAAGCCAGAACCTAAATTATTCACACCTAATTTCCCATATCCAGAGCCTGAATTCATAGATTTACCACCTCTACCATAAGAATTATTTCCAAACCTGTTCACAACTAAAGCATCATGCCCGTGTAAGCTTCCCCCTGTAGTATCTTTCTGTCTTTCAATCTGAACAATAGTGTGAAAGGCACGGTTCAATGAAGGCAAAGGCTCCATAGAAAGAATGTTACTCCTAACATTCTCAAATGTGTTTGAAAGTCCCATGATAAATTGCATAAGCTTATGCATATTCTCTCTATCAACAATCCCCTTCATCAAGATACAACCACATTGTTCAATTATACCACAGGTACACAATTCAGCCCCTTCAACAGACTATAATTCATCACAAACTTTCTTGAGTTTGATAAAATAAGCCCCTACACTCATATTCTCTTGCCTAATTGATTCAGGCTATTTTGTATAAGTTAACTCTTAGATTTTAGGGCTATATTGAGTGTGTTTAGGTTAGAGTTTGTGCTATTTGTGCTATTTGTTGAGTCTTTGATTGGTAGTGATTTGGGTGAGGGACTAGCCCGAGCCCCTTGTTTGTTTTGATTCGGTTTTGTTTGTGTCTTTGGTTGTAGGTGTATGCGAGCTCGTTCCGTCCGAGGAACACTTAAGCTCGACTTTGTGTGTGATCCGGAAAGCATCATCAAACAAGCTTGAAAGAAGAAGAGAATGTCGGACCAAGCTCGTGATGAGGAGGTCGAAAGGATGAGAGCCGACATGACTCGTATGCAACTTGAAATGGCGAACCGAGATGCCGAGGCTAGGAGAGAGCGTGAGCAAAGGATGAGATTGGAGGCTCAAATCAACACCCAACCCCGGAATGCTAGACAATACGTGCATCCGGAGTTCAAGGTGCCGGAACCGGCCATCGTCTTGCCGGAGGTGTCAAAGAATTTTGAGATCAAAACTCAATTCATCTCACTCATCAAGAGAGAGCAATTTCAAGGGAGACCGAATGAGTGCCCGATCGAGCATGTGAAGCAATTCAAAGACCTATGTGAGACCATCTCGACGGATGATGAGACACTTGAGTACGTGCTACTCAAGGCCTTCAAGTGGTCGTTGGGAGGCAAGGTATTGCATTGGGTGGAGAGCCAAGCACCTCGTTCCATCACATCATGGAGGGCTCTCAATGAAGCATTCTTGATGAAGTTCTTTCCGCCCACCAAGACAACGGAGCTTAGAAGGAAGATAGCAAGCTTTCAACAAGGAGCCCACGAGCCACTCTTCGAGACTTGGGATCGGTTCAAGGAAATGTTAAGGCAATGTCCAACGCATGGGCAACAACCTTATGTCCTTCAAGACATATTCTTCCAAGGAATCAACCCCGCCACCAAGGATAAATTGAACCTTCACACCGATTGTGGGTTCATTGACTTGCCTCCGGAGCAAGCGTGGGAGTTGCTAGACAAGCTCTCCGATTATGAAGCCATGTATGGAGTGAGTCAAGGGAACAAGGAGGTAAGAGTCCATGGAGACGGTGCGAAGAGGCTCTACGATCCAAAAAGTGAAGAGGTGGATAAAGATGTGAAGATCCAATTCCTTGAGGATGAGTTGAACAAGATGAGGAGGAAGATGGGTCATCTCCAAAAAAACTCGAGAGCTTGTGAAGAGTGTGGTTCTTTGAAGCATGGAGCCCAAGAATGTCCTAATGAGCGCCAAGTTCGATTGGCCGAGCAAATTGAGGAAGCATAATATGTTCAAAGAAACTTTGGAGGAAGAGCTAATTTCAACAATGGAGGAAGGTGGAACCAAGGCCAAGCTAATGGCTACAACAACGACTTCAACCAAAACGAGCCACGGGCCCAACCACCACCATACCCACCTCCGGGATTCTATGAGCAAACACCACCATGGGCTCAAGACTTGAAGAATCAATTCACCAACATGGAGAGAAGATTTGATGATCAATTCAAAGAGTTGGGTGTTTGGAGAAGACAAGTGGACAACCAATTTATTCACAGGGCGAATCAACTTCCAAGAGAGGAAGGGAGACTCCTGGGCCGACCCGAGGAGAATCCCCGTGCCCAACAACAACAAAATGAAGTTCGGGCCATAGGATTGAGGAGTGGACGGAGTTTGCCCGAGCCAAAAGTTCCAAGGACAAGAGAAGAAGGTCGGACCGAGTTGCCCAGTAACTCGGGCCCGACGTGCCATGACGTCGATCCAGAAGACGGAGGAGGTCCCCTGAGTTGGACCGAGGTAGAGCAGAACTCGGGCCCGACGTGCCCTGTAGTCGGCCCGACGTTCCCAGACCCCAGACCGAGGTTCCCGAAGTCGGTCCCGAGGTCACTCCAACGTCGATCCAAGCTGAAAATGTTGAGAGAGATCAAGATCGGTCCAAGGAGGTGGATCCAACCAAGAAACAAGGTGCCACAACTCTTCCATACCCATTGAAGAAGCCCAAGGAGATTGTTGAGGGCAAGTTTAAGCGGTTCTTGAAGCTTTTGCAAGGCTTGAACATCACCATCCCATTCACCGATGCTCTAAGTGAGATGCCATCCTATGCAAAGTTCTTGAAGGAAATCTTGAGTAAGAAGAGGTCAATTGTGGAGATGCAAGATGAGGTGAAGATCTTGGAGCTACCTCAAAATCTAGGTGACCCCAGAAGATTTGCCATCACCGTGGGGATTGGGTCCCAAAACTTCAAGGCTCTTTGTGATTTAGGAGCAAGCATATCGGTTATGCCCATGAGCATATGGAGAAGGGCTAACCTAGTAGATATGGAACCGGTTGACATGAGTCTTACTATGGCCGATGGTTCATCTACAAAGGCCACCGGAATCTTAGATGACGTCACGGTTAGAGTTGGGAGGTATTTTGTGCCCGATGATTTTGTGATCCTCGACATGAAAGAAGACCCGATGGTGCCCATTATTCTTGGAAGGCCGTTTCTAGCTACATCGGGTGCCAAATTCGATGTAAGAAATGGGAAAGTGACTTTCGAGATTGGCGAGGAAAAAGTGGAGTTCGGTTTCAATAAAGCTCTCAACGAACCGGATGCTTTGGCAATCTTGAAGTTAGAGGAAAGTGCCAAGCGTAAGAGAGAGGAGTTGGAACCCACAAGAGAGGAAGAAGCACCATTAAGAAATCATGACATGTTCTATGTTCAAGAGCAAGGAAGAGAGTTACTAGATCCATTTGTGAACCATGAAGAACCAAGAGGTGGAGATAGCCCGAGAAGCCATGAAGAGTATCCTTCTCTATATCCTTTTGATGTGGGAGACTCTTACATTTGTTTAAGTGATTTAAAAGAGGATCTAGAGGATGATTACCTTTATTTGAGTGATTTGCAAGAAGACTTGAGTTATAATGTCATTGAGTCCCCTAGAAATTCTTTAGATTTTTGTGGTGTAGGTAATGAAGATCAACTTGAGAAGATGCAAGAGATGCCAACCTACACTTTGGAGGAGAAGAATGATGGAGAAGTTGGATGCCACACTTTCACCAAACACAAATGGTGGTACTATGGCTATGAGGAGTGTGGAGATGCATATGACAAGGATGATCAATTCACCGTTTTTCACCCTCCTTGAAGGGTAGAGGTTAGAAGTCAAGCTAGTGACTTAAAAGAAGTGCTCCTCGGGAGGCAACCCGAGTTTAGTAGGTTCATTTTCATAGTTTCTAGTTTGTTTTTCTTTGCCTTAGCTTAGATTCTTTCTAATCTCTCTTTAGCATGTGTTTTGTGGAATTGTGTGTTATGTGAACTTCATGAGCATGTGTGGTATTTGTGAAAATAATACAAGGACTTGTGGGTAGAGACTTGCCAAGACAAGGGATTTTTAGGGAGCCAAAACGGGTAGGACCGAGGTACCCAGTACCTCGGGCCCGAGGTTGAGACGTCGGTCCGCTTTGGCCGGTCAACCTTGGTCTTGATTTTGTGGAAATTCCTATTATGCCCTTCTGACCTAACTTTGTCTTCTACCCAATTTAAGCCTTCTTTCCCATACCTAACACCCATCACCCTCATAACCACCTTCCCAAAATACCAAGCCCCTTCAAAAACCCCAAATCGATCCATCATCTCCACTATACTCGAACCCCAAGCAATCTTCATCACAAATCTCGATCCATACCCCTAGCATCCTCAAACATTGATCCAAAAGCCAAAAATCCCAACAAATCCCATAGTTCTTCATCCCTCTTCTAGATCTAGAAGAGAAAATTTGAGTTCTAAGAAGTTGATTGCTAGAAGTCTTTGTTTCTTCATATTTGGTATGTGAATCTCAATCTCTACTTGATTCCTTGTGAATTTCATGCTTTCATTGCTAGATTTGAGATTTGCCATGATTAAGTGAGCTTAGACCTTGAGCATCCATGGTGATTTGCATGCATAGTGAAATTTGTGCTTAATTGTTGCTAACACCTACTTGGAACTTCGATTGATGATGAGAAATGGTTGATTTTGGAATTTAGGAGCATGATAGAGTGTTTTATGGGTGAATCTGGGAAGAGAAGTCGAATGAGAGTCGGTCTGAGGTACCCAGAACCTCGGGACCGATGTTGCAAGTCGGTCCAAGACTCGGACCGAGGTTGAGAACCTCGGACCCGATGTCTTGTGTTGGTCGGTCCTATGCTATTTGACTTTCTCTTGTATGAGCTTTAGGATTCATGAGCTTGATTGTTGGTTAAGGCATGTTTATCATGATATATCTTGTAGCTTGACCATTGTTATGTGATTCTTTGCTCATACATGTTGGATTTTGTGGATTGAGTGTCTTAAGAGCAAGTATGGGGTTATTTCCTTGCCTGATGAGTTGTTAGTAGTGAAGCATGTGATCTTGTTGTGATTGTATAGATTTTATCTTGTAGTTCTTTGCTTGATTGTGCGTAGGTACCATGACTACCCGAGCATCTTCTTCAAGGATGGAGAAAGCAACAAGAAAGTCCACGAAGTCGTCCAAGAGAGTGCAAAGGATGGACGATGTGCGCTTCGAGGATGATGATGTGGCTCAAGAGTATGAGCGACTCATGGGTCTATCTAACCACACCCGGTGGTTAGATTGGGAGTCCATTAGAAAGATGAGCATGGATGAAGCTCTTACTCGGTGCTACTCTCACATTGGTCTCAACGTGATGCTAAGGTGGAACAACACTCACTATCCCGCCTTAACATCCGAGTTTATGGCGTCATTCAAGTGCACATATGAAGGAGTCGAGAGCGAGGGCATGATCTCCTTCCAAATGGGCAATGAGTTGCATGAGCTCTCTCTCCGGAACTTTGCACATTTCCTTGGATTTCCTTTTCCGAGAGATGAGGCTTATGTGGATAACGAGAAGGTGGACTATCTTTGGAGGTATGTAGCCGGAAGAAATGAGATGAGGAAAGGCGCATCAACAAATGAGATAGCAAGTCCACTCTTCCGGGTCATGATCCGAGCTTTGGGTTGTACCATCTTTGTTAGGCACGAGTTGAGCAAGCCGATGAAGGAGGAGGCCATGTTGCTCTATGAGATGTTGTTTCACAATGATAAGCCAATGAACCTCACATGGGAATGGGTGAAGATGGTGAGGGATTTCCAAAGTTCCTCATGGATCTTTTTTGGAGGCATGATAGCCCGCTTGGCTCATCGTCTTGAGGTAGACTTGTCTACTTACACGCCGGCCCCAAATGGTGTAGAGTTCATGGACCTTAAGTACTTCAAGAAGGCCAACATCATCAAAGAGAAGCAAGTGACCGGTGCCACCACCTATCTAGCCCCACACTCCAACTTCGACAAGGTGCACATTCCTTTGGGGCCTCGACTCTTCGACCTCACAAGCTATTACAATTGGTTCCAAGTATGGGTGGGCAAGGCGAATCCTTATGGAGAGCCGGAGGGGACACTTGAGTGTAGGAGACGAGCACAACACATTCGTTTCACTTCTCCTCAAGTTTCCCCGGACACCGAAGAAGAGGAGCCCAACCAATATGAGTTCGTGAGAAGAGATGACATGGACGTTGACTTGACTAGAGAAGAAGAAGAAGAAGAAAAAGATGGTGGTTACCACAATTTGCTCACCGACCACGCACCAACACTACTTGACCGAGGTGCAAGCCATGTCGGGCCCGACGTCCACCAACGTCGGTCCGACACATATTTGCCCGATCCAGTCCCGAGCCATTTCGAGAGGGGTGAAGGGAGTGGAGCAAGACAAGAACCACCAAGCTATGGAGGATATGAAGGGTATGCCCAATGGTACGGGCCCGGAATGGTGTTCCCCGAGCCTCAACAATCGGTGGACATGAACTTCTTGGCCAACCAATTAGCTCATCTTCAACTTCAACAATCTAGCATGCTTCAAGAGGCACATCAAATCAATCTACAACAACAACACCTCAACTTCCAACAACAACAACTTTTCCACCACCAAGAAGACTTCCAAGCTCAATTTGAAGAAGTGAACTGCAACATCGCTTACACTAGACGTGATGTGGACGACTTGAGGGCGGTCGAGGACCAAAGATGGAGCGTCCAAGAAAGTTTCAATGAATGGATGACCGGGAACTTCTCTTCCCGTGAAGATCAATGGATGCGCCCCGCACCACAAATTCAACCGCCAAGTCAAGACCCTTTCCACGACCAAGTGTATGAGCGAGAGCGGCACGCACGGCTCCAAAGGAGACGCCGTCAAGGACACCCTCCGAACTAAGCCTCAACATGCCATTCAAGAATAAGGAATTGTGAGCTCTCTTTACTCTTCTCTTTAATTTTGAGTTTTGATTTCTTTGGATGAGGACATCAAAATTTTAAGTATGGGGTGGGTTAGTAGCTCATAGTTTCATGTGTAGTTTCGTGTGTGTTTCTCTTGTTTTGTTTAAGGGATGTTTTCTTTTTGGATAGTGGCATGATGTGATGATTGAATTTTATGGTATGAATGGATGAGTTTGTTTGTTTTGATTGAGAAATGTTTTGCAAAAAAGATCATAAAAATTCGAAAATTGTGTGAAAAAGAACAAAAAGTATTTGTTTTTGGACTAGGAATTCCCATATTAGATGTCCAGATGAGAGCTAATGATGATGTGAGCATGTAAATTCCTTTGCATATTTTTGGATAGTTTAGCCTCTAAATGGATGTTGCTTTTAATGTGATATGATGTTTTGCATGTTTTTATTGAGCACATGAGTTCTTGGATGAGTTTTGATGCAACTAAGCTAGAGTGAACCTTGTGAGATGATTTTTGGCCATTTTAGGGATGATTGTTCATATTGCATATCCCTCATTTTCTTGTGTGAATTAGCTCATGCATGTTTGGTAAAACTTGCTATTGAGGTGTTTATCTATTTTCCAAGACCAATATGAGAATTGTTCTATGCTTTGTCACATTGATTTGAACTTTATTTCATTTAGTCACAAAATCTTCCATATCCTACCTTGAAGATAAACCGTTGCTTGTAGCCCCGTTTTAGCCTTAGACCTTTGCTTGAAACTCCTCAAAAATATGATTCCTAGCCTATATGACTTGACCCTTATGGGATTGGACTTTAGTGAGAGGTTTTGGAGAATATTTGGAGAGTTGAGATTCTCTTTGGTGAAGGGCAAGAAATGGAGTTATAAACCAAGCGGGTAGTGCATCTTTGAAGTGGAAAGAAAGAAAGAAAATGTTGGAAAAAGTAGTGGATTGAAAGCAAAGTGCTTAAGTGTAAAATAAGGGTACCGACCGAGTTAAAGTGCACATCGGGCCCGAGTTAGTGCAAGTCGATCCTAGTGGAAAAAGTGTGAAAAATCCAACAAAAAGTGTAGTGCAAAGATGAAGTGGAATGTTAAGTGAAAGAAAGAGAAGAAAAAGAAGGAAAAATCAAAGTCTTTTGGATGAGTAAAGGTTGAAAGTGGAAGAATTTGGTGAAGTTGGTGAGAGACTAGAAAGTTCAATCCCCATTGTAACCACCACAAGACCAAAATGATTCCCACCTTGAGAAACACCAAAAGCCCCGTTACAACCCGGCCGAATGGAACCTTTTTGAGGACCTCCATTGAGCCAAGTTCATATTCTTTGTGTGCATTGTAATAGGCATCTCTAGGTGGAGGAATTGGTGATATTAGCTTCAATGGTAAAACCCTTACTTGCATGATTGTTGAGTTTGAGTGTTCATTGCTAAGCCTAAACACATGATGAGTGATACACATTTTCATGTGCCTAAAGTGAGGCTTGGTTGCATTAGACTTTATTCCTTGAACACTTGATCATGTGTGATGACATAATCTTGGTTGCATATCTATTACTTGTGCTTACTTGAGTTTTTCATATGAGGCTTTACTTGAAGATTGTGCTTCGGTCTTGTTTATATTGTTATTGCTTGAGGACAAGCAAGTTTAAGTATGGGGTATTCTGACGTCTCTCATTTTGGTGGTGTTTTAGTAGTTAATTTCCCTTGTAGATAAGTGTTTTTCATTCCTTTCTTTGTTAGTTTCGTCCCTTTTTGGCTTAATTCCCGGTTTTCTACAAGATTCGGAAACTATGCGATTTTGTTGTGTTTTGTAGGTAAAATGGCGCATTCGAGGACGTTTTGGAGGAATATCTAAGAAGGAGCCAAGCAAGGGAGCTAAGGAACGGAAGAGCCATGCAAAGAATGAAGAGGAACTCAAGGAAAACCAAGAAGAGAAGAAGGACCGAGACCCAGGACCGAGTTATTACCAAGTCGGGCCCGAGTTCGAGCACCAGAGCACAGGACCGACGTTCCCAACGTCGGGCCCGATGTCTGCCCGCGTCGGTCCGTGTCGGCAAAAGGAAGGATTGGCTCCAAGGCACAATGTTGTGATCTTCCAATTTTGCCCTTCTTCTAATTTGGAATTCCTTGGTCCCCAATCAAGAGAAAAGGATAATTAGAGGTGATTAGAGAGCATTAGGGGGGGGATCAATCACACACACAAAAAAATCACTCTCAAAGGCTCAAGGAAGACTTGGAGAGCAAGGAGAAGAAAGGAGGAGGAGAAGAGAGAGAGAGATCGGTGGAGCTAGAGAGGAGATTAGTGAGTTTGTACTTGTTTTGCTTTGGTTTTAGTATAATTAAGACTTGGATCTTGTGAACCCCTTTGATTTGAATGCAATTTAGCTTTGGTTTGAGTTTGATGATTGAGATCTGCATGATTTGCCATTTGATTGCTTTTTACTCTTACTTTATGGAGTAGATTCCATAGTCTTGGGCTATGGGGGAAATCCCTAGCTAGGATTGGGTAGGAACCCCCAATTCCATAGCCTTGAGTGCTTGATCTATGAATCCTCTCTACATTGAGCTTCAATTCTCTTGTGGAAACAAGGGACCTAGGGCTTGTGATTGGTAAGAGTAAGCGGGAGCGATATCGAACCCATCACTAGACCTAGCATCGAAGGTGAGTGGAAACTCCCTTGGGTCGAAGTGTAGAGTGGAGGGATCAAAGGCTAGCAACCTCGATCTCACAAGGATCAACACTTATTGGCTGAATTGGGGTGGAATTACCCAAGTCTAGTTAGGGAAGGAACCTAAAAACCCAAGACCGATCTACTATTTTTGCCTAATCGAAGTACCTAGAACATCGGGCCCGACGTTGTGTGTGTCGGTCCCGGCCAAATCTACCTCGATCCACCCTCGGACCGAAGTGACCAATGTCGGTCCGAGGTGATTCCTTTTGATTTTCCTCGTTTTGCCTTTCTTTTACCTCTTTTTAGTCTTTTGGGTACTCTCAACGCACGAACTCCCGTGTGTTCGACACCCTACCTCTTTACTACAATTGGGGTTCGGTTTATAAATTTAAATTTCTATATCATCCGATCCGGACGAGACCCCATCACCTGTCTGATTTATGTTTCTTAGCATCTTTGTTAAATTCCTGACCACCAAACTTATTTCCAAAGCCAGAACCTAAATTATTCACACCTAATTCCCATATCCGGAGCCTGAATTCATAGATTTACCACCTCTACCATAAGAATTATTTCCAAACCTGTTCACAACTAAAGCATCATGCCCGTGTGAGCTTCCCCCTGTAGTATCTTTCTGTTTTTCAATCTGAACAACAGTGTGAAAGGCACGGTTCAATGAAGGCAAAGGCTCCATAGAAAGAATGTTACTCCTAACATTCTCAAATGTGTTTGAAAGTCCCATGATAAATTGCATAAGCTTATGCATATTCTCTCTATCAACAATGCCCTTCATCAAAATACAACCACATTGTTCAATTATACCACAGGTACACAATTCAGCCCCTTCAACAGACTATAATTCATTCAGATAAAAAAAAACAGACTATAATTCATCACAAACTTTCTTGAGCTTAATAAAATAAGCCCCTACACTCATATTCTCTTGCTTAATTGATTCAGGCTATTTTGTATAAGTTAACTCTTAGATTTTAGGGCTATATTGAGTGTGTTTAGGTTAGAGTTTGTGCTATTTGTAATATCTAGGCCGAAGACACAAGAATTCAAGAATCAAGAGTTTTAAGGCGTTTTGAGTTGTCTGCACGACACCACTTTCTTGCAAAGGCTATATCTTAAGCTACAGAGGTCGGATTTAGCTGATTTCGGTGCTATTGGAAAGCTAACTTCAAGGGCGTCAATTCATCTTTTTACACCGAAGTCAGATTCCAAGCCGAAGATGGTCAAAACAGCCTCCGAAGTGGCGCCAGTGGTTCTGTCCCGATACCGCGACCGCGGATTGTCCACCACGACCGCGGTGGCTGCCGAGATGACTTGTTCTATTCTGTCGTGAAAGTACGGGCGCGGTGATGGCGGCGCGACCGCGGTGATGCCAGATCCGAAGCGGGCCAAAATCTTTCTATCTTGTTTCCTTTTCTATCTTTTGCCTCTTTCCTTATCTATGTCGTGGAGCTTGTTCCTTGGGCTATTTAAGGGAGAAGCTCTTATTCACTCAATTCAATTAATTCTTCTTTAGTTGAGTTATGGAGAGCTAGTCTCCTTGGGTTTGTTCAAGGGAGAAGCTCTAATGTATGAACTCGTGAGATTTTGGTAATTGATTTCTATCCTTTGGTTGATATTGATTATCTTGTGCTTCATCTTATGAATGTTTATTGTTTCTCTAGGAGTCATGAACCTATTGAATTGATTTATGTTCTATTGTTGGATTAGGTTTGGACCGTGGACAAAACTAATCTGTGAAAACAACTTAACCTAGACCTGTTGTCTATGCAACTAGGATTAAGAAGAGAATTGATTGTTTTATCTTGCAATTGACTCATAGCTTGATTGTTTGATATTATATGCTGCATATCCTTGTTCTCTATGCTAATTCTACGTTTAAGCGTCCTTGCCTAGGGTTATAGAATCGCTTGGACCGTGGACTTGCGATTGTTAATGATCTGGATAGGAATTAACCATAGGTGTGAATGAAATCAATGGATGAATCTATGATCGAGTGATTATATTGGAGTGGATCTTTTGAATGAACTTGCTTTCCTTATTTGTTTTGTTTGATTATTTGTTTATTTGTTTTCTTTGTTTAGTTTAGATTCTTCTCCTAAATCCCCCCATATCTTTCGTTGATAGATATATTGATACTAGAAGCCTTAAGTTCTCTTGGGTTCGACCCCTTACTTGATTACTATACTAGTTTGTAGTTTGGGTTATTTATCTTTGATCTTGGCAGGACAACTTTAGCCGAGTCACTAATATTGCTTAATTCCCCTTTCAACTGAAAAATTAGAGGTGCATTTGATTCGGCATACCTTTCAACCAATTCATTCCATAACTCTTCAGCATATTGCACATAAATGAAGTTTTCAGCTATCTCACTCGCATAGAGTTAAGAATCCAACTCATCACCATAAAGTTGTAGCGTTTCCATTTTTCATAATCATCAGAGGTTCTAGACGGTTTGGGATACATGCCAGTGATGAAACCTAGTTTCATTTTCGCACCTAAAGCCATCTTGATGCTCCTACTCCAACTAGTGAAGTTTAAGCCATTAAATCGAATAGCAACTAACTGATTCCCTGGATTATCAGAATTTGCTAAAAACAAAGGATCATAGGAGTCAGAATTAGCTCCTATATACCAGCCATACTCCTTTTCCCTCTACTTCCTAGTCATCGGCGAGCGGAATCGACCTCCATGTCCACCTCGCCTTCTCATTGTACGAGCTCGTTCTTCTCGATCTTCATGTCTCCTCTTTTGAGGCGACCACGAGAAGTCATTTTCGAACTCCAGATATGAATTCTCACGCGAATCCTCCTCAAAATCATCCTCTTTAGACCTTCGTCCACGAACAGGACAAGTCACTTTGTCCTTTCATTTGTCCCTCCTCAAAACCGGCGATCTGGAATCATCAGCTCTCTCCTTTCCATTCCTCCTTGGAATCGGCGATTTTGAGTGATCTCTAGTCACAGATTCCCTATCCTCAGCTATTTTCGTTAGATCAACACAAAATCCTGAAGAATCAAGCAGAAAACGTCACAAACAGCTCCCGATTTCAACCAAGAGCTCCGACCTTGGAAACTCCAACAATTCCGAATCTCAGAGACTCGAAAACCTTCAACAACTCACACGGATTATCCTTGAAGCTCTGATACCATATAAAATGTGAGAGCTGAACAGAATTGTGAACAAGAAACGTAGAAACTTGTGGAAGAAGTAAGAAGAACACTCTAGAGAACAGAGAGAGATTTAGGAATTTTGGCACGTTTCTGATTAAAGTGTAACAAACTCCTTACAAGGCTATTTATAGTTGTATGAAGACAACTAGCTACTACATGCCACGTTAGTGATTAATGTAATATTCGGCTCTATCCGGTTTCGTTTCTAGACCCGTAAATGATTCCGAGTTTTTCTACTCAGTCAAGTGGGAAGTTTTTGAGGATAAAACTAATTAATTAAAATTTTAGGCAAGATTTGCAGTAAAGAAAAATATGGGATCGAAAGTGGAATTTCCAATGAAATTGTGCCGACTTAAACTCGTTTGCTTCAAATACAAGTTTTGGGTTGATATGTATGGAAAGGAGATATTTATGTAAAGCATCGATCAGGAGATATATACAGGTGGAGATATATATGAAAGGGACCCTTCTCCCTTAAGTATGAAGGTTGTGTTGGACTTTGCCTCACGACTCACGTGCATATCTCAAGTGGCCGATTCCTTCCTTCCCTCCATAGTTGTTCCGTCTCTTCACGCCGCCACCGATTCACCGAAGCCTCCCTCGTCCTTCGTCTTCGTTACTACCTTCTCGTTAGTGCGTCGGGCAGTCCGTTCATCGCGTTCCAGTTGCCGGTAACTTATGTTCCTTTCCCTAGTCTTCCTTCTCGGTTTCGGGTGCGAGTGCGTCGTGTGGGTCGTGAGGTGCGGTCGGTCGTTCACCGGTGTGAGCTAGGGAGGAGGTGGTGAGCGTTGGGTCAGTGATGGGTGCGGTTTGGGTGGTCGACGTCAGGCTGGCTTAGATGTTGTCGGGGGACCAACCGGGGTTGAGCGGCGTTAGGGAGAGGGCTCGGTCGATTGTTGTAATGGGCCGAGGGCAGCCAGAGACCATGTAAGCAAGGCCAGAGGTGTGGGCGTGGTGGTTTGCTGAGTCGGGATTGGCTAGGTTGTGGTGTGGTGTGGAATCTTTTTGTTAATTATGGAGTATGTATCTGTTTATGCGATCGATCATAATAAATTAAGGGAGTTGGTTGGGTACGATCGTCAGAGAGCTATTAGTTTAGTTGTTTATTTATAAGGTGTATGGTAGAGGGAGACTATATAGATACGTGTAGTCAAGATTAAGAGTTGAGTAAAGATCTTTGGAGAGGAATTAATTAGGGTCCGTTCGGCAAGGGTTGATTATAGTACTTACGGTACTTATGGTGCTTACCATAAGTACGATAAGTAACATAAGTCCTGTTCGGATATTCTTTATTTTTTAAATGATAAGTACCTTATCGTACTTATCATAGATAAGTAACGTATGATAGATAAGTAACGTAAGGTCCCTCCCCCCAACTTATCGTACTTATCCCAAATCATAAGTATCCATCCTAAAATTAAATTCTCATACTACCCTTCTTCCACAAATTCCAAATCCGCCTCCTTCTTTGCTCGACATCGACCGAAACCCCAAACCTACCTCCTTCGTTGCTCGACCTCGACCGAAGCCCCAGATCTGCCTCCTTCTTTCTCACCGACCTCGACCGAAGCTTCTCCGATCTACCTCCTTCCTTCTCTTTGCCGTTCACGTCCTTTGCCGTTCACGTCCGTCGCTACCTTGTCGCCGCTGACAGCCACCGCTCGTCGCGGCCAGTGCCGTCCGTCTCCGGCCACCGTTCGTCGCGGCCAGTTCCGTTCGTCTTCGGCCACCGCTCGTCGTGGCCAGTTCCACCAGTCCCCGGGCACTACAAAGGGGTGAAGAGGAGGCCGTGGGGGAAGTACGCGGCCGAGATGCGAGACTCAACACGAAACGGGGTGAGGGTGTGGATCGATTGGGACCTTCGACACCCCAAAACAGGCGGTCTTGGCTTATGACCAGGCGGCGTTGACCACGTGATGCCCACACACCCAGTTGAATTTCCCGGCTGAGGTGGTGTACGAGTCGGTGAGGCGCGAGGTGGTGGAAGGTGCTTATTGTGTGTACGAGTCTTGGCCCTCAAGAGGAGACATTCCACGAGAAAGAATGCTAGTACTAGAATAGTTCTGCCTTCAAACGAATTTTAGCAACCAATGAACGATGTTACTTTGGTAAATTGCTTATTGTGTGTATATGAGTGTGAGGTCTGTGAGGGGTGGGGATGGGTACGAGAACACCGGGAAGTGGGGAAGTGGGTGACAGTCGTTGATAATTGTACTGGTTTTGTCAACTAGGAGTGACATACCACATGTCCTTTTTTGTAATTTTGTATTAATCTATAATCCCGTAATCAACGGATTTACCGAACATATGTTTTATTATCTATTTAATAAGTGTTCAGTTTCAGCATTATTATCAGCATCTAATATCAGCATCAGCACCTTTAGCCGTAAGCTTCAGCGTCAGCATCAGTATCAGTACATAATTGCCGAACGGACCCTTAGTTAGTGGGGGAAAGTGACATCCTTGAATTCTTGTAAATTTTGTTAGTGTCCGTCTTAATTATTTACTGTTATCGCCTTCAGGAGATCGTTTTCGTTCGGGCCTTTAGCGTCTGTTGGTTGTAGAGAAATTCATTCATTGTCGAGGTAAGTCGATTTTCGACTTGCTCAGTTCTATTCTAGCTCGTTAGGCTGTGTGCTGTGATTGTAGGATTGGTTTTGGGAACTAGTCCCGATCGATTATTTTTATAAATGATTTCTGCTATGGTGTGATATTGTATGCAACGTTGTTTCTCTATGTTTCATGATTGAAAACGTGGTTGAGTGTACTACAGTGTGACTGAGGCTTCAGGGAAGCTAAGATTAATATGTAAAGGAAATCCCGGGTGCAATGGAGATGAAGGGTTGCATCGACTGGGGACGTACAATGGTGGAGAAGGGTTGTATGTCCAATCGGGGTGCAATGGTGGAGAAGGGTTGCATTGCCGGTTAGGAGCGCAACGAAAGTTGTAGCTCCACCCTCACTAGGACAGTGAGTGGAGGTATATGTTTGTGTGAGTATGGGTGTGTAAGTGAGGAGGTGTATGTCGTTGTGTGGAGATGGTCGGATGTGAAAGCAGGATGGTGTGTGTATGTGAATGTGTGGATCAGTGAAGGTATGTGCAAGTATGGTGCGTATGTGTGAATATGTCTCTGTGAATGTGTGCGTAAGTGGACTTGTGATTATGATTATGTTAGTAAATGGAATGTGCGTGACTGACTGGACCTAGGACTGGATTTAGAGTTATGCGTGTGATTGTGGACTTTTGTTTGCTGACCTTAGATTTAAAACTGTTTTTGAAACGTCCTGTGGTTGCTGTGCTTAGTCTAGCTTGTTAGGGTAGCAGCTGACCCTTCGGGGACACTATTTTTTTTTCAGTTCAGGTAATCTCAAGGTGTCGTGATCGAGCCTCGGCGAAGTGGTGGGCAGAGCGATAGTGCGTGTCACAGTGATTAGATCTCGGGGTTGTTCTTTAGCTAGTTCTTCCTGTTTGTTTCTGATATGGTTAAGTGAGCATGAATGGGATAGGTTGTTGGGCTTGGAGTTGTTGTTAGTTGAGTTGTTGTTAGAAATTGTTCTGGTGTTGTTCTTGGGGATTGATTCATAGCATTTTGGTTTGTAAACTATAAATTCTATTTCTTTTATTGTACGAGTTGGATGTTTGCTTGTTTTCTCGCCGTGCCCGCGTTGCAAGATCCAGTTGTTCGGTTGTCAAACTAGCTTGGTAGTGCCTCGTGAGGTCTACGACCGAGTAACGCCTCGTCAGGAAGACTGGGTGTTACAACTAATATCATACAAAATATATTACCACTTCATTCCCCAATACGATCACTATGAGCACGTTTGTCGTGGCTAGTTCCGTAACAAGAAGCCATAGCGATGCAACAATGAAAACTATGCAACAAGTAAGAATCATATCCAAGACATTTACTACTGAATAGGCATCAATTAAAGTGTGTATCCAAGATACACACAATTTGTGTAAGTAGCTACGTGTTCACCAATAAACCAAGTGATTATCATACAATAATCGATCTTAATGTATAAATGATATCATTAAGTGGATTGCATAACCAAGTTTGCGATCAGTCATAAACTTTTAAGTACTTACCATCCATTTTAAGAACGGTACTTCATTAACTGTTTTGGTGGGAAACTTCGGTAGCAACACTGTTATTAAGAGCTCCACCTCATCATCCTTCAACCAACTGCGGATTGCTTCCTCTGTCATATACTCCGCGCTCCTACAATTGTCAAGATAATCTTATGCCAATGAAGAAAGTCTCACATAACCTTTAAATCATGCACTAAAATGCAAGATGATGCATCATAAGTTGCGATCCAAACACATTATTAGATAATATATTGACTCATTACATGCTTTAATTTTCTATCTATATCTCTTAACAATCTCCAAAATACTTGTTGTCACTCTCCCTTAACTCGACTTCAGCCAAATCAGCGACATAGCCTGCAATCACATTAATTTCTTGTAAAGACACATGCTTGGACAACACATAATCTGAAAAAAAAGGCAACTATCGCTTACAGTTTTATCACAACACACAAACTGATTTTGTAGAACACAAAGAATGAAATAACACAATACACTTTTGTATTGAGTCAAATACCAATAGATACGTCTGTGTATCCACAGATCACATATATATACATAGCACAATAACTGTCATTAACTTCCTAAGACAGTTATCCTAACAGTTACATAACTAATTTATTTAACAATTACTAACTACTATGACAGATCAACCATTTAACTTCTGTCAACACATTACATATATATACAGCAGAATATTAATAACAATTGTAACTACTAATATATGTCAGGCTTATACTTTCATTTTCCCCCTTAAGCTTGACATAACAACTTGACACATTGCTGTTGTTGCTGCCACATATTCAGCTTCACATGAAGACAAAGCAACCACCTTTTGCTTCTTGGATGTCCACGTGACTGGGTTCTTACCTCCGAAGAAGATTATCCCACTAGTACTCTTTCTGTCATCTACATCTCCCCCTAAATCACTGTCAGAATATCCAATCAAATTAGTAAAGGCTAGATTCTTCTTATAACTACACCCATACTTCAAAGTTCCTTTAAGATATCTTACCACCTTCTTTAAGGACTCCATGTGAGATATCTTAGGAGAGTCCATGAACCTGCTTAAAACCCCAACATTGTATCTGAGATCCGGCCGTGTTGAGCAGATATTTGAGACTTCCAATTAAACTTCTGAATTGTGAGGCATCCACCATATCTTCATCACCATCAGACTTGGATAATTTAACCCTTGGCTCCATAGGAATAATAGGATTACACTCCTTCATGCCCAATTTATCCAAATCTTTCTTGACAGGTTTTCCTGACTTATGAAGATTTCTCTGGCAGTTTGCTTGACCTCTATACCCAGATAGTAACTCAATAAACCGAGATCACTCATATCAATGTTTCTCTTCATCTCAGCCTTGAAGGAATTTATGGCTTTTATGCTTGAGCCCGTGATTATCAAATCATCAATATAGATTCCAAGGATCGAGTTTTCCTCCTTACTGAACCTTGTGTATAGGGCGTGCTCACTCTTGCATCGGGTGAAACCAAGTCCTTTTAAACAGTTGTTCAACTTGCAATTCCATGCCATCGGGGCTTGTTTCAAGCCATACAAGGCCTTGGACAGTTTCAAGACTTTTCTAGGATACTTCTTATCTTCATATCCTTGAGGTTGTTTCAGATAAAACTCCTCCATCAATTCACCATTCAAAAATTCCGTTTTGACATCCATGTGATGAATTGCATAGTGTTTTGTTGCTATAAAAGGCTATTAAGACACGAATTGTTTCAAGTCTGGCTACAGGGGCAAATACTTCCTCATAATCAATTCCAAATTTTGAACATGGCCTTTTGCAACTAACCTGGCTTTGTACTTGTTAATCCTTCCACCAGCCTCCTTCTTGACTTTGAAAATCCACCTTAACCCAATTGCCTTATGAGCTCTAGGAAGATCCAGGAATTGCCATGTTCCATTCTTGGTGATAGATTCCATCTCCAAGTCCATAGCCTTCTTCCATTCTTTGTTAACAATTGCCTCTTCAAAAGTACATGGCTCGTCTTCAGACATGAAGCATAATCCCACTTCTTCCTCGACTTCTGAAGTTTCATTATAGATCTCTTGCAGTTTTCTGAACTTCAGAGGTGTGTGATCGTATGCATCTGGTTGCATCAGACTTGCAACACCACTAGATTGCTCCAAAGTTGCAGCAGCATCTGATTGCTCCAGACTTGCAGTATCATGGTTGTGTGTGTTCTTCAAAGGTGTATATATCTGTTCTTCATGGCTTGAGAGAAGGCTGCCTGTATCAAGGTTGTGTGTGTTCTGCATCTCAGATTCCATAGAACGTTTAGCAGTCTTCACTTGACTAGAATTTTCTTCATCTGTCATACCTATTGTGAATACAGTTGAAAGTGTAGAGGCTTCAGTATCTTTTCCTCACCACTTCCATCTGTCTTCCTCATCAAACTTCAGATCTCTGCTTACAACAACCTTCTTCTTCCTTGGATAATATAACCTGTACGCCTTAGATCCTTCCTCCTAGCCAATAAAGATTATCTTTGTGCTCCAGTTTTCCAATTTTGCGAAGTGAGGGGTTACATTCTTCACATATGCTACACTCCCAAACACCTTTAGATGGCTTACAATTGGTTTTCGTCTATGCCATGCTTCATAAGGAGTGGTATCATCTAGACTATTGGTAGAGGATCTATTCATGATATATACAGCAGCATTTACAGCCTCTCCCAAGAAAGTAGAAGGAATGTTCTTGCTTTTCATCATGCTTCTTGTTGCTTCACAAATGGTTTGATTCCTCCTTTCTACCACCCCATTCTGTTGGGGTGAGTATAGGGTTGTTAAGTGCCGCTTGATCCCTTCCTTCTCACAATAATCCTTAAAGCTGTTTGATGTGAGTTCCCCTCCCCCCCCCCCCTCGATCAGTTCTGAGTATTTTGATTTTCATCTCCTTTTCCAACTCAACACTAGTCTTAAACTTTATGAAACTAGATAATGCTTCATCTTTCCCTTTCAGTAGTTTAATCCACATATATCTTGAGTAGTCATCAACTAATAACAAGATATATTTGTTACCTCCTAGTGTTGGTAGAGAGATGGGGCCACATAGGTCTGTATGCAGGAGTTCAAGTTGCTTCTTGGCTCTGAATGATGATGCATGAGGAAAAGGACTTCTATGCTGTTTACCCACCATGCAACCATCACACAACTTATTTACTTGATCAATTCTTGGCAGACCAATCACCATCTTCTTATTAGACATCTTCCTCAAAGCATTGAAGTTCAAGTGCCCATATCTCGCGTGCCACAGCCAGTCCGTTTTGGCCAGAAGAGACAGCTAGCACTCCTTGTTTACAGCCTTGAGAAATAACGTATACAACTTGTTTGGCTGTCTTATTACCTTTGCAACCAACCCTCCATTTTTTGCATAGATGCATAATTCACCATCCCTTATCACTAACTTATTTCCATTCATATCCAATTGCCCAATACTTATATTGTTGGCTCTTAATTTTGGACTGAAATAGACATCTGTGAGAGGAATGTGTTTACCTTTTTCACTAGTGAATATGATTGTGCCCCTTCCTTGTATTTCAACAGTGGAACTATCTCCAAATCTTATCTTCCCTTCAAAGTTTTTGTCAAGGGTGGCAAAAAGATCTTCATGTCCAGTCATGTGATTGCTGGCTCCAGAGTCAACATACCATTTGTTGAATTCATGACTTTCCTTCTCTTGTTCATGAAATGGCGCCAATAAGCTTTGAGATTAATCATCTTCATTCTTGATAATCAAGAGTTGGTTCTTCCTCATCCCTTCTCATTGTGAGGTTAACCTTCTCTTCTTTCTCATTTGCAACACAATCTGATCTAACGTGTCCCAACTTACCACATGAGAAACACTTGACCTTAGACTTGTCGAACCTTTTCTTAACTTTGTGTTCTCCAACGTCTCCACTGGATCTCTCTTTGCCTTTCCCATTTTCATTCTTTGACGATTTGTCTTTGGTTTTCTTTTTCTCCCTGGACTTCCATTCTGCCCGGGTCAGAAGTGTTGTATCAATGCCTTTATCACCAAACTCTTGCAGCCGTTCCTCATGTGCCTTAAGAGATCCTATAATCTCATCCATGTGTTTGGTTGAAAGATCACAAAATTCTTCCATATTAGTGGCAGTTTGGAGAAATTTAGAAGAGACTGATCTTAAGAATTTCTTGACTACATATTCTTCTTCTAGTCTGTGTCTAAACTTCTTAATTTGTTGACATTGACATTCAATTTTGCTGAATAATCATCAACCGAGTCAGATTCCTTCATTCTCAAACACTCAAATTCTCTTAGTAGTGTTTTGTATTCTGACCTGTTTGACTCGATCTGCCCCTTGATTCATGGTCCTGATAATGTCTCATGCTTCTTTGGCAGACTTCTTGGCGCCTAACTACAGTAATATGTCTTCACCAATTGCTTGGAAGATCGCTGCCAACGCCATCTTATCTTTCCTTACATCCATTGGTCTTGTGCCTTCAACCGAATCTCACAAACTGTGTGCAGTTAAGAGCTCTTCCACCCTAATTGCCCAAAATGCATAATTTTCTTTAGTCAGTATTGGGTAATTAACCGGCCGATAGGAATTTTTCTCCATGACTTCTTGGTTGATCTCTCAAGAGTGCCACACTTGTGGATGCACTTTCGTTTTGGATTGCTTTTAGTGCAGTAGAATCTGACTTCGATTCAGTCGACATCTTTAATCCTCTATTATGCTCTGATACCAATTGAAGAAAAAAAGCAACTGTCGCTTACAGTTTTATCACAACACACAAACTGATTTCGTAGAACACAGAGAATGAAACAACACAATACACTTTTGTACTGAATCAAATACCAATAGATACGTCTGTCTATCCATAGATCACATATATATACATAGCACAATAACTGTCATTAACTTCCTAAGACAGTTATCCTAACAGTTACATAACTAATTTATTTAACAATTACTAACTACTATGACAGATCAACCTTTTAACTTCTGTCAACACATTACATATATATACAGTAGAATATTAATAACAACTGTAACTACTAATATATGTCAGGCTTATACTTTCATAATCCATGATGCTCCTTTTCTTCCAAATCAATGCCGCGTTTTTCCCCTCGCGGTATTTGGGTTCATGGTGACGTATACACACTTCCAATGTCGTCTTATCATTATCCTTAAACCAACCAGGCAAAAGGAATCGAAACTGCAACCCATCAACGATGGTGGAGAGGAAGAAGAGCTGGAAGCCGGCCAACAGAATCCTTGCCCTGAATCATTTATGAATGGCATTCGCCATCCACCGTAATATCACTACTCTCTTGAGAACCCAAAGTATTGCCCCTACCAGACACGAAACCAGAGTCCAGGTGATGTAGCTAATGGCAGCTTGAGAATCCAAGTTTAGGTCATGTTTTGTGTGAAAGTATAGCATCCACACGAGAAGAATCCACGCGAAATGTATCATGGATGTGAGAGTATCATTGATCAAGCCCCATGCAACATAATAGTATTGGTCGTGCGCTTTAGTTATCAGCGTATCCACAAAGGTTAAGCGGAAGAAGGTGACAGTGGTGTACTTGCAAGGAAACCCTAATACAAGTAGGGTAGCAAGTAAAGACCACTTCCATACAAGAGACTTGAAGAGTGTCGCTCTTCAAAAGCTTGGAACACATAGATTGAACACTAACCCGAGACATATCAGACACCCTAAATGAGATGTGGTGACACTAATATTGTGCATGAGCTTGTTCTTGGGCGTTTCAAACTCATTCATTTTGTGGTAGATGCCGGATTTGGTTCGTGTAATCCCCGAGCACTAGTCGGGGCCTAAGAGTTTACAGCTACTCGAGCAATAGAAAACAAGCATCGAGAGTTGGAAAAAGGAGAAGTATATGACCATAGAAATGATACAAAAGATTATGTACTTAACCGCAAAGACTAATGAATTGACAATGTGTTTGAGTTCAGAGACAGTGCTTAGGTTTCTAGCCATTGCTTCAACTGTTAGCCCATGAATGTTGCCAACGTTGTCGGTGTTGAATGTAGTGGATGAAGGTGTTGCTGATGGCGATGACTCGACGTCGGAATCATGATGGGAATTGATATTTTTCGCAACATCTCCGACGTAATTATCACCTCTTTTATCACGAGTAGTTGCCATGAAAGAGTCGAGATCGATTGAACAAGAAAATATGATAGAAGAGGATCTTTCTCTATGTGTAGTTTGTGGAGAACATGGTTGTGGATTGGTTTAATATCGTTATCAAATAATCAACACAGAGCTAATACAAATTAACTTATACTAGCTAGGTAGCTAGTCGAATTTAAAGATGATGATTCAACATGGCACGCAATAATTAGTTACTAATAACAGTACGTCAAGATAGTGTATGTTTTAAAATATGTTGTGTATCTGTATACATTTTATATTTTTAATAAAACATAGGATCCTCAAGGGAGATATATTCCGCTCACATATATAATCATTCTTACCTTCTTTGAAGTATTATTAGGGCATCAACGAACAGATTTGTAGCTTGCATTTTTCAGGTCAAAATTCAGCACACGCTTTGCTTACACATGTTTCCGATTGCTAATGCACGGTTTTTTCGTGAATCGTGTACCTCTTATCTTTTCCTCAAAAGAGGAATCGATGTCCTCTCTACACACTTTTTCTCAAAAGAGAGTATCCTCTTTGTTGTGTGTCATAAGAGATGATCCTCTCTACACACTTTTTCTCAAAAGAGAGTATCCTCTTTGTTGTGTGTCATATGGAGGATTGCTCACATTGGCCCTTGTGCCATCATCTCTATCTTCACCAATTAAAATGGTGACATGTGTCTCTAACCATCTAACATCTTTATTTGTTTACATTGAAATTTATAATTGGCAAAACAAAGATATAAGATTATGCCAATTTTATTTTTTTAAAACTAAATTAACAAATTCCTACAATTTTTTTTGTCTATAAATTGAATCTAATATTGCCTATATTTTCCATCTTATTCGTTGTCTTTCAATCTCTCCCCAATGAATTACTATCACCCAACTTATCAAAACCTTGTAAAATAATTCAAATTAATAATAAAATAAGACATATGATCATTAATTTGAGTAATTAAATTTGAGAATATTTGATAAGAGATAATATGTGGTGTAATACGTATATGGAATAGGAAAAGAGAAGATATGAAAAAGAACCCCCTTGATTGTAAGTTAAATTGAAGAAAGAGGAATGAAAAAATGATATAAAAAGTGGAAGATGATGTGGAAGAGTGAGAAGAAGATGTGTCAAATGGAAAGGAAGAGAGAGAAAATCAAGAGAGGATTTATCCTCTCCTTCATTGCACATGCTCTAAATCCACACAAGTAACTTCTGGTACACAATTGTTTAACAGAAAATGTTTATACACCAAAATATTTTGTTCGGCGCACACCAAACTTTAAACATCGCGGCGCATCGCCATTCACGCATCGTAAAACGCAATGAGTTTATTTCACTTTTAAATGCAAACTAGTTAAGTCCATTGTACCATGTATGCCCATATCTCAATACTAAGATTATTTTTATATACATTCTAACATGGAATTTATGCACAATTAATTTCATTTACTAATAAAATACACCCTAATTATTTTTAGTACTATTTTTATATTTAATTCGATTTAACACGTTTTTGTCATATAACTTGTGATCGTAGTATATTGTCTGATTTATAAATTTCTCTTAATATTACTCTTTGATTTGTCACATAAACCTACCTAAGATATTGTATTTTGCATATGAAAACATAAGAATTGTAGAGAATAAATAGTAAGTATTTTTGTACTACGATATAAATGATGACTTTGTGCTTAGAATCATTTATCCATGTAGGTAAATTTTAAATCTTTTTTTATTTAATAAAGTATTTATAGTTGAATTGCTTCAATATACCTATGAATATTTATAAATTTGTAAGAGTCAATATAAATATTTTTAATTAGAATAATAATATTATCTTGATAAATATAAATATAAATTTTTATATTATCTTGATAGATTATGTAGCTATAGATATTATTTTGATAGATTATAGATATCATTTTGATATTAATAGGTAGGAATTAGATAAAGATATTTGATTCCTATGATTAAATTAATAAGGACATAAAATTGTTAAAATATATTGGATTTATAATTAAATTAATATGAAGTGGAACCAAAATTAACATGGATGCTTAAAAAGGCACAACTTTAATATAGAGTATAGATTTGAACAGCCCAAACTTTAAACCCAAAACCAAAACCGAAAATTCTGCTGACATGATTAATATGAAGTTGATTCAAAGGGTGAACCGCCACACCACTAGTTTGGCCTGCTCAAAACCGATAGGATCAAATCGGGACCGAACCTCTGGTTTGTACACACTTAAAAAATATATGCTGACATGATGAAATATCCGGTTAACCGGACAATTGAGCAGTTTCTAACCGTTGAAACCATCGGTTATTTCTGCTAATCAGAGCAACTTAGTTTGGACCGTCCTGTTGCAAAATCGCGACCCTAATAACTTAGTTGCAATCGCCACTTTGGTACACTGAGTCAAAGCCGGACTATTATTCTACGGTATAAAAAAGTAAAATCGAAACTGGCCCATAAACGATCAAAACTGGAGGAGAAAAACCAGGAGTGTGCTAGTTTGTGACTAAACCCAAAGTATAATCGACGGTTTTCAAACCGGAACCGCCAGTTTGATTAAATAGCACACCTCTAAAGCAAGTCAATTTCACATATCATTTATTCAAGGTAGGTTTTTTCACATATCATTTATTCAAGGTAGGTTTAAGATTAGGCTTAAGGTAGATTAGGGCTAATGGTTAGGATGTTAGAGGTAAGTTATAAGTTAAAGCTTAAGGTAGAGTTTGTCGTTAGACATGGACCTCATTTCAGATCTGGCGATTTCAGGTTCTCAGTTTTTAGATCTGATGTAATTTCGATATTGACCGATTTGAAGACATGTTCAATTTTTCTAAAAGCAATATTCTGTATAAACTTAAAAATCCGAATAAAAAATAAATTAAAAATTAATGTACCAAACCTTAAATCTTTATTAAATTATAAGTGGAAACTCAAAATTCTAAATTTAAAAAAAACCATAAAACCTAAATACAAATTAATTTTCCTAAAATATACTCCGATTTCACGGTTCCGGGATAACACAAACTAGAATCAGAGTATGCCTAGTCTAGCTTATTTTTCAAACGCTCAGCAAACTAGAATCAAAATATGGTAACCGGTGATTCCATCCCATTGAGAATTTTTTTAAATATATACAAACCGACACTAGACCGTCGGTTTCGGTCCCGGTTTGGCGGTTCACCCTTTGACCCAGCCCTAATCTGAACCTTTAACTAGCCAAACCATTGGTATCGGTTACCGTTCGGTTTAGGTTTAAGGTTTGGTCTCTTCTAATTTGCATTTAAAAGTGAACCGAAGTTATCTCTAATTTGTTTGACGGTAATATTTTAAATGTTAATAACTTTTAACTCAGGTGTCGAAAGTATTTATGACAGGAACATATTTGTCAAAACAAAATTTGTATTTGAGAAGGATCAAGCTTCGTGAATGGTGACACTCCGTGAAGTTTGAGTTTTCGTGTGCGTCGGGAAAATATTTGGTGTGTATAAAGCATTGGCCTTTTTTAAGGGAAAAAATTCACGTCAATTACGTTAGGAGCTTGCTTTTACATCACAATTAATAATCTTTTAGGTGAAAAATTACGTTCGTTGCCTTGCTAAAAATAATCGGAGTCCGGATCATGTTAAGTACATGGTTCTTTGCAATATGAGGGAATTTCTCAGCCGCTTGATAGGCTAAAGGTACGATTCAGATTAAACACCCTCAATCCCTTAAATTATGAGTAGTATATTGAGGCAATGACAATTTTGTAATTTTTCGGAAAGTGTATTTTTTTGACAATGACATTTTGTAACCCTACTCTTTGAGACAATAGTTGCAATGTCTTTTGAGAGAACGGAGATTGACTACATACGAGCAACGATTGCCAAATCATATTTCTCCTTCTCGTCGCTCATTTTCTTTTCTCTGTTACCGATTTTCTTCACTCTATCGCCGATATTGCTCTTTTCATCCTTTACCTTGCTGATTTTACTCTTCTTGATCCTCTCCATCACTTTTCCTCGCTCGATATTCATGTTCTCCATCTTCAATACCTCTTATTCTGTTGCTCAAAATGCCTCCCAAATCCAATGCAAAACTCTAATAATCTCAAGAAAGTAAAATTCATTCATAAAGTGTTGTTTTGTGTCCCGAGCATCTAAAGTGCACTTTGAACCCTAAAGTGCATTATAAAATGGTAAAAATCCAATACAAATCTACAAATGTGTATTCCAAATTTTTTAGAGGGATTCCAATTTATTTTTAGGATTTTTAAAGTTGTATTCTATATGTGCGTTATAAAATGCTAAAAAGGTGCTATTATAAAATTGAAAAAATGCATTTGAAATAGATTGAAAATCGCAGTCCGAAAAACTACTACCTTATGGTGCATTCTATGTTGGTGAAAGTGCATTCTGGAGTATGAAATGTGTACTAGGAAGTAGGAAAAGTACACTCAAGTTAGGCACTCAAGGTGCATACATGAATTGTTGTTTGTAAAGTGTATTATAGAACCGAAAATATGCATTATGAAAACATATAGTTAATTATACCACCTTTGCAATGCTTTTCTCTTAATCTAGAATGGATTCCTATACCACCTTTACAATGCTTTTTTCTTAATCTAGAATGGACTCCTATTTAATTTTTAATGTAACTTTACAGGATAAATGAAATGGACTTTCCCCATTTGTAAAACACATTATCTAATCTTTAATAAACAACTATGGATTTTTAGAGATGGTATAATGCATTGTTGAGTTAAAAAATTGTCTTTCATATATAGACGAACTATCATTTCATCGTGAAAAATAATTAAATGAACTTTCATATCTTCGTTAATGTTCCAATAGAACTGGAGCAAAAGATCTAGAATTGTAAAAAGGATTTCATCTAACCAACTCATCTAATTTATCCAATTTCACCATCAATTTCATCAATTCATCCAATTAGGTTTTTAGATCGATGCATCGACAACTCATTTGAGTTCAGAGACGATGCTTAGGTTTCTGGCCATTGCTTCATTTCTTAATTAATACATTAATTAGTATTTTCTTTCTTAACTAAGGATTTGATTGTATATAATTTATCCCTTCAATTCTTATCAAATAGTCAAAATCTTCCATTTCTTAATCAATATGTTAATTAGCCTTTTCTTTCTTAATTAAAGATTCGATTGTATATAGTTTATCTCTTTATCCCCTTGCCTTACATCCGTACAACTAATGTTGCATTTTTAAGTCAGAGAAGGCTAACGAATTGACCATAACTTTAGTCAATACCCTTACCTTAAACGGTTTTTCTATTGTGTGCCCTAAGGGCACACTATAAGCATATTAACAAGGAAACTAAACCATATAGATGAAATAGTAAACTCATCATAAAAAAGATTAAAACATCATAAATTTTATGATTTACCAAAATTTTCTAATATTGATATTTTATATTGTGCCCTAACCCTAAGAGCACACATTAGAAAAATGCTACCTTAAATCCATTTGCTATACAGTTTTTCAAAGAAATAATCACGTGATCACATTGACGGCTTGTTATCTTCACGTCAAATCCATTTTTGGGTGAAGGGTTATATTTATGCGGGATTTTTGTGCACCCATATTTTTTATTTTTTGCACGATATTTGTGCGAAACAAGGGTGTGTGCGAAACCAGGATGCCCAAGGGTAAAAAAGTAAATTCAAAGATGGCTCGAGACGGGAGGAGCGAAGGCTCGGTGCGCGGCGGCGCGAGGGCCCAGGGCGCGCCTGCTAGGCTGCTATGGTTTCCTCCGCGAGGCGTCGCCGAGTTGGGCTGCACAGGCCCATTGCGCACAGTCCCATCACGCGCGCAGGCCCATTGCGCTTTGGCCCACCTCTCCCTAGGGTTGTTCATCAGGCCATGACCGAACCAAACCGCAAAAAAATGAACCGAACCATGAAATTTAAGGAGCCGAGAACCAACCCGATATAATTTGGTTAACGGTTCTTTTTCGGTTTTTTCGGGTTTGGTTCATTTCATCAAATTTTTTTGACTAGAATACAAAATTGCATTGACATGATGTGGGCATAAAATTTAAACCCAACTTTATAGCCCACATGTTAAAACACTCTTGAAACATATGTATTTATAACACTTCTCACGTCTTCATTTCCCCTAAAGTTTAGATGTGGGAAGCTCTTCTTTGATACATTTCATGCATACCACATCCCACCTTCTATCCCACATCGAAAATTTTCAAAGTGGGAGATTTACATGATATTATATAAGGTTTGGAATGTTTGAGTTGATAGTTTTATTATGAGCTTAAAAATTAAATTTATATAGCTTTGAAAATCTATTGAATTTATATTTAATTTAAATTTATGTAAATTCAATTTAATAGGTATTTTACTATTTATAGCTATAATGGGTATGTGCTAATATAGTTCGGTTTACTCGAACCGAACCAAGATCCAAACCGACCTAAACCGAAAACCAAAGTAGTCTAAAACATGAATCGAGCACTAAACCGAACTAGCTCGGTTACGGTTAGGTTCGATCCTTTTCGGTTCGTTGGAACCGATGAATAGCCCTACCTCGTGCAGAGGCCCGTTGCATGGCGCGATGACTAGGTCAAATTCGACAACGAACGATAATGCCCGACATCAAACGAGAAGCTTCAACCCCAACGGATGCTCCACCACCAATGCCGCCACTGCACGATGGCCACCGAACCAGCGGCGATCCACATAATTAAATATAAAAAAATATTTTTTCTTAAAATAAATTAATTTTTGTACACTAAAAAAATTGGTCTAAAATCAACAAAACGATAGTCGAACATGATGAAGAATCGGAACTAAGGAATCGAACTCGAATTGGGTGTATGGGCCCAATACGATCCAAACCGAATAGAACTCTCGATCCAAGGCAACATTCGTGAAAGATTAAGAACATAAACCGAAACAATAGTCGAACGTGATGAAGAACTAAAACTAAGAAATTGAACTCGAATTGTGCCTATAGGTCCATTAGGCCCAATATGATCCAAACCGAATAGAACTCTCAATCCAAGGTAACGTTCATGTAAGAGTATGAACATAAACAGAAACAATAGTCAAACCTAATGAAGAACTGAACTTAAGGAATCAAACCCGAATTGGGCCTAATGGGTCGATTGGACCTAAACTAAGGAATCAAACTCGTATTAAGCTTAATGGGCCGATTGGACCTAAACTAAGGAATCAAATTCGAGTTCGGTTCCTTAGTTTCGATTCTTCATCGTGTTCCACTATCGTTTCGGTTTATGTTCTTACTCGTTCATGAACATTCGCTTAGATCAAGAGTTCTATTCGGTTTGGATCGTATTGAGCCTAATGGGCCCATAGGCCCAACTCGAGTACAATTCTTTAGTTTTAGTTCTTCATCATGTTCGAGTGTTCGATTATCGTTTTGGTTTATGTTCTTACTCTTTCATGAACGTTTCCTTGGATCAAGGAAACATTCATGAAAGAGTAAGAACATAAACCGAAACGATAGTGGAACATGATGAAGAATTGAAACTAAAGAATCGAACTCGAATTGGGCCTATGGGCCCATTAGGCCCACTACGGTCCAAACTGAATAGAACTCTCGATCCAAGACAACGTTCATGAAAGATTAAGAACATAAACCAAAACGATAGTCAAACATGATGAAGAACTGAAACTAAAGAATTGAACTCGAGTTGGGCTTATGGGCCCATTAGGCCCAATACGATCCAAACCGAATAGAACTCTTGATCCAAGACAACATTCATGTAAGAGTAAAAACATAAACCGAAACAATAGTCAAACCTGATGAAGAACCGAAACTCATGAATCAAACTCGAATTTGGCCTAATGGGCCGATTGGACCTAAAGTAAGATATCAAACTTGTAGTGGGTCTCATGGGCCCAATTGAAGTTCGATTCCTTAGTTTCGATTCTTCATCGTGTTTGACTATCGTTTCAGTTTATGTTCTTACTCTATCATAGGGTTGTCCAACAGGTCAACCCGATGACTTGTAAATGAAAAAAAAAACTTACTCGTGGCCCGACCCTTTTTTTGGGTTACGGGTCTGACGGGTTGGGTTACGGGTCAACCCGTAACCCATATCCCTAACTTAAATATTCAAAAAATTTTAAAATTAAACTTAGAAAAAACCACTAAAACATAATATACATTGTTTGCAAATGTACTTCAAAATTTTAATGTCCCAATAACAACCATGTATGCATTAAGCTTGCCTGGAGTATGTGTTTTATAGTAGCATTCGACCTTAAAATTTTGTCAAAACCCAATGTGGGAGAATTAATGATGGAGCATTAGCGTTCTCCCCATCCTGAATTCCCATCCCACATGGAGATTTTGAATAGGGGGAAGGAGATTTAGTTATTATAAAAGGCTAGACATAAGGAAATAGTTGAGTGTTTTTGTTTGGGCGTCGTGCTGCCCCCGGTTTTTTTTTCGGTTTTTTCAGAAATACTATTTTTCCCTTGCGTGAGCCCTAGATGCGCGTGAAACCTAGATGCCCTTAAATTGGGGTATAATTACAAATTCTTGCGGGTGCGCATTGCAACCACCTATATTTATTGTCTTGATAAATAGAAAAAGTAGAGAAATACAACGTCATAGGTATTTGAAAACATTGAAATGTTGTTTTTTGAATAAAAGAAAACTTTTACTATGGAAGTGAAACATAGCCTAACTCCACTTAAGGTTCGGTCAAAATCAAAAAAAGTAAACTCAACCGATCAAACCAATATAACGAGGCAATTAGATAAAGCGGCGGGGTTTATGGGGTGATTTTGTCAACAGGCCATCCAATGAAATATTTGCAATCCTAGCATACAATCTCCGCATAAATATCTTTGTTTTACCCTTTCTCTCTCCTGCCTCCTCAATTTCTTCTTCTCGATCAAAACAGAAATCCATGGATAGAGGCGGTTCCCCGTATTCAAGCTAACCTTCCACCGATCCTCCCGCTCCGCCTTTCCTCCACCGCCCTCGCTGCCGGATTTCCTTTGTTCCATTTACCGTTCCCTGATTTCCGACTCAGATAGGCTGTCGATGCAGAGTTAGAGCGTCGCCGCAGGATCGTAGCTGTCGGAGTGCCGATTTGGCCGCCAATCGACGTCGAGGCCGATGATGACCACTTCTCTCTCGATTAGGTCGTCAAATCCGTTGAAAATCGCCTCTGATTTCGAGTTCCAACGGTACCATCACCGACGGATCTAACCTCGCCTCCACTATCCTCTACCTGGCAACCAATCCGGAAAAAGAATTGTCAAATTCTAGTTGAGGTGTTCGGGATGGAGTGGTCATGCTCAGGTTGTTGGCTATTTGATCTCCTTGATCTCTCTGCCTCGCTCTTCTTTTGCCTTAATCGAAGCTCTTTGAATCCGACAAGGCTTATGTTCGTTGATCACCTTCTTCAATTTTGAGTCTCTAGGCTCGGTTTTCATGACATTGGATCGACAAGCAATTCTCGCTCTCTCGACTCTTGCTCTCTCTTTGGATCTCCACCTGATTGCTTGGATGCTCCGAAGGTGCTCGAAGAAATGACTGATTGTTGCTGTGTTGATGTTTGTTGCAATTTGGAATTGCTACATAAATTAAAATTTGATTTGCTTGATTTAATGCTGATATGTCAATGGTTTGCTTAAATGTGTTAATTGCATATCCTTTTGGATGGGGATCTATTTCATTAGAGTATGTGATCTCAATGATTGTCTTATATTATACCCTGGTTTTATCAAAATTAGTATATCGATTAGTAGGGATGGCTAATGAAGTGTATTTTGACATGGATTCTGATCTTATAAATTGTGGTTTAAAACTTGAATTCAGATGCTTTGAATTTTAGTTTTTGATCTCAATAATTGTCCAATATTATACAGTTTTCAAGAATTGTTGGATAAGTGTCATTCCTTGGGCATGTTTGATAGGTAAGATCGTAATTAGTGCTAATTTCTTTTTTTTCATGTCCATATTGCTACTCACATTTGCACGAGCTTAAATGGAATATTGTAAGAAGTTTTATTCAAATTATAGTTTTTTGTAAGTAACTTGATTGCATATAATTGTTTTTTTTTTATTGCGGAGCTACTAGCTCGAACAAGCCAAAATTAGGCTACCTTTTAGTTACAAGGATAACCTAGATCATCACGTCGGATGATTTTTAAAAAATCAAGCAGCAAGGGTTGTTGACTCAACAAACACCTTGACTGTGTTACAGATAAATGTGAAAGCGGTAAGGACGTAGGATGAAGCGGTAGAGCTGCATTGAGACTTTGAAGATTGATTTGTCTTCTTGCTAGGAAATCAACAGCAGCATTTGATTCCCTGAAACAATGATAAAAAACCACAGAGGTAAAAGTAGAGAGAATATTCGTAATGTCAGCTACAATAGAGTGTATTTCCCAAGGAACTTTCCAGGTACGTTTTAAAGAATTAATTACAATCAAATCATCCCCTTCGATAATAAGATTGTTAATATTAGAACAGTCAATATTTCTAAGGGCGTGGAGAAGGCTAGATGCTTCAACTTGCACAATTGTCATGGGTGGAAGTTGTTGACGACCTAAGGAAGTGATATAACCATTGTGGTCTCTAAGGATGAATCCAGCATGGGTTGATCCAGTTGTAAGCCTGGAAGCGTCAAAATTTAGTTTGGACCATTGAGTTGGCGGTTTTTTCCAATTCATATTATTCTTTCTTTTTGGTTTATTTCGAATTTTCGTATTGTTATTTTGGCAGCCTTCCCAGGCTAAGGCACCTGAGAAAGCTAAATCAGATGGAATTGTTTTTTTAGTAATTCTTGATGGGTCAAAATTTTTAGCATTTCTATGAGCCCAAATGAACCACCAAAGAAAAGCAAGGAATGTTATATGATCATTGTTTTGAAATGTTTGTTGAATATTTTGGTTGAAGTGACCATGTGATATAATTTTGAATTTGTAGTTTATTAATTTTTCCAGTCTTAGTATCATTGACTTGGTAAACGGACAATGGAAAAATAGATGATTTAGGTTTTCATCCTGCATTTCACAAAGTGAACACAAGTTCGGAACCGAGTTATAAAACCGATTAATTCTATTTGTTGTTGGAAGGCAATCTGCACAAGATTTCGAGAGGAAGTTTTTGATCTTTGGCGTTAGTTTAGATTTCCAAATCCAGTCAAAATCAAAGCTGAATGGATCCGAACTTGGCGTTAATAGAGACATTGTCGATAGGACCGAGAAGTTCCCATCTGTTGCAGGCAGCCAGATGAGGCGGTCTGTTGTATTTGTGCAGGGAATTCTAAGTGTTGCTATAATATTGACTATTTGAGATGGTAATATTTGTTGTAGCAGTTGAATGTCCCAGTTTTTATCGGGGCAGATAAAACTAGAAACAGTAGTATTGGGATTTGAATTATCCATAAAAGTTGATAGCTGTACGTCCGGAATCCAAGGATCCGTCCAAAATTTAATATTTTTGCCATTTCCCAAAAGCCACCAGAGACCTTTAGAAAATGTATTTCTGATATTTAGAAGTCTACCAAATTGCTAGGAGCAGTTATTTTTATTATAATCAAATAAGGAATCATTTTTGAGGTATTTTTCTGTAATGACTTGGACCCAAATATTTTGAGGTTGTGTAACAATTTTCCAAAGTAACTTCATTTGCAATGATATATTGATATTTTCAGCTGAGCGGAGACCGAGACCTCCATTTTGTTTGGAGGAGCAGATACACTCCCAACTGATCAAAGGATGATGATTTGGTGTGTATTTGTTCCAAAAGAATGATCCTTGTGATGACAATTAGGTGTTATCAAGAAGATCCTTTGATAACATTGGTGATGATTTATATTGTCACTTGTCATGATAATTTGGAGTTGTGTGCATAAAACTTGTTTTAGCTATACTTATTCGGTGTGATTACTATAATCTTCTAGTTAATTGTTTAATATTGTCACTTGCGATGACAATTAGGTGTAACTTGTAATGACAATTAGGTGTGAATATTGTCATTTGTGATGACAATTAGGTGTGAATATTATCACTTGTGTTGACAATTAGGTGTGAATATTGTAACACCCCTATTTCGTACTTTGGGTATTACTGCCAGTGACCTCGGTTTTCTCCATCCAAAGTCACCCAAGGCTCGTTATTCACAAAGAAACATAGTCGCAACGGAGAATTCATCGTAAATATGGAAAAGAGTGCGGAAATTAGAAATGTTATAACAAGTAGTTTGTTTGCTCCAAAAGATTATCACCCTTATAATGTTATACAAAACAGTAGTTCATAATAGTAAGTAATACGAAAGTGTTCCAAAAGTGATTCTTCTAGTCCTTCCATGATCAAGCTACGACTTCGTCTTCAACCTTCGACGACCTTGTCCTTATTTACTGATATTTCCATAAAAACAAGAAATATCAGCCGACCAGTGTCGGGTAGAAAGAAAGTGGTATTAGTCTAACGCAAGACTAAGCAAGTGGTAGAACGTGACTTGGTTCTAAAAGAAAGCTAAATTAAATGGGATTTTTCCGGCAACGAGAGTCGGGACATTTTTAGGAGAATGATATGTAAGGATTTAAGTGGAAAGGCATACAAAGCTTCATTTGGAAGATAGTCTACGGGTTTTCGGGGCTTATGAACGAAGAGGTTTTATTGTTGGGAACTTTATTATTTCACATCAAATTTTGAAAAGCCTCCGTTGACTAGACTACTCAAGTCGGGAGCGAGAATGGTTTTTTCCAAAACGTACTCACCATCCGTGTTCATTAATTATTGTGCATAAGACACTTATCTTTCCTTAATGACAAACAGTACATTCAGTTATCAATTTTTAGATGCAGCAACCCAAGACGGGTCAAGGCCACATCGGAGAAGGACGGAGTCCTTAACACCTAGCTAGGGTGTTATCACCCCTCTACGCTTGTAGAGCAGGCAGAGTCATGACCCAGTATTAGGGTATAGGTACATCCTAATACGTTTTTGAGAGGTGTTTCAGAGGCGAGCTCTCACCCCTAATGACTATCCTAGTCCTTAGCAAAGTCTCAAACGAGACATTTCAACACATAAAGGCCGCAATCAATCGGTCCTAAGTCCAAGTACTAGCATAGTATAGGAATAATAACAATATGAACAATGAGGTCATTATTTCTTACAATAATAATACTAGGTTCGTTTCATTTAGCAAACAAGGTGTTCCCAACAACTATATGGATATTAAACGGAATGGAAGAAAATTCACGTTTAATCGTAAAGAGCAAGAGAACCATCCACTTGCCTTTGTTTTGCAGAGTTCGAGTCCTACAGATTCGTTTTGCGAGCTTACGGCGACTCGAGCGCTCAACCTAATTTGGATACGGTTCCAAAGCGATACGGATTAAATTAATATTTAATTTATTTCTTAATCGAAAGAAAATATTTTTCTTAAGTTATCATATTTCTATGCCCTTATAAAATGATTTTAAAACTTTCAATATTAATACTTAATATTTCATAGTAAGGGTAAATTAAATAATTACTCCCTTTATTTCTCATTTATGGCTTGGTCATAATATTATTTCCTAGGGATAATCTCATTAAGGCCATAACAACTATTATTTCGAAGTAATATATTTATAAGAGTTCATAACTTAGCTCACACTAATTTTGTATTTGTCTTAAGAAATTATTTGTAATATTCTTACTAGGGTGAAAACTTGCTAACAATGCTTGTTTAGCACTTGTTTTTAATCCATAATTATTTTTATAAGAATGCTAACTTAATTGCATGAGAAGAAAACATACTTTATATCTTTATTAAAATATTGGAAATTCTCATGAGCTTACTAATATAAGAGTTTCCTCCTAATTAATCAAGATTTTAATACGTGCTACTTAATTTATAAGGGGATTATACTACCTGAGACATGAACTGGCATTTTTAATCATGTCTTTCTACTATGTTCACCTTATGACGTGAAAGAGATACTAATGGACTTATTAATTCTCTCTTAAATCACTAATGGGCCTGATTTGTATTCTCATCAACTTAAAACCAGCACTAATTAAAAGCCCACCCACAAAGAATTGGAAAACTGCCCACACCAAAATACAAGGAGGAGGTTGGCTTGCCTTGGGTTTTTACGCAGCTGGCAAAAGAACAGTAGCAACGAACAACAACTCTCACGCCAGCAACGACCGGCGGCGACGAGCAGCGGCAGGCAGACGGGGACGAGCGGAGACGGCCCGACGGTGACGAGCAGGGGCTCTTCCGCGACGCACCCGACGGGCCAGACAATGGACCCGCACGAGCTAGGGCTCGGTTGGGGTTTGGGGGAAAAGAAAAGAAAATCAGTTTTTAAGGTGATGGATTTGGGCGTTTTTGTTTAGACGAATTCGTTCGGGTTTGAAGCTTGAAAGCACAGGTTGGGGTTTTGGGGGTCGGATTCGTGAGTGTGTTCAGGGGTTTGATATAGAACAGAGTGTGAAATTGGTGTTGTAGCTGAGGTGTGAACGTAACGTTGAAGCCCTTAGTTTATGACCGCTATCTCTAGTTCATCATTTATGAGGAAGATGGGTGTAATGATGGGGACGAATTCGCTGGATTTCTTTTGGCAGAAAATCATTTGCGTTGTCATGAATGCAATGGTGAAGAAGCTGCAGAAATCCCCTTAATACACGAGAAGCTCTCGTAGCCCAACTAGTAAGGGAAGGATAGGGGGGTTGGAGAGGTTTGGGGGTTCGAGTCCCACTTGCCTCTTTTTTTGTACTCTCTCCTTTTTATTTTTGGGTGGGATATAAATATCTAAGGGCCTATCCAATTATCGTACTTATTACTTGTTAGCTTTCTCTTTAATTAAATTTCTTCTTCTTACTTACCTCTCCTTACATTCTTAATTACTATATTTCAAAAGAATTAAATTCATATAGGGGACTCGTTTTCTTTTCTTTCCATAATTGAATTTCAATGAGTTCTAAACTTAATTGAGCGAGGGATTTTACTATTGACGACATTTTGTTCGTTGTACGCATAAGGGTTTCGAGAAAATTCATTTCCCTTATTTATAAAAATAGCGGTTATTACAAATATTGTCTCTTGTGTTGACAAGTGATGACAGTCAACGCCGGTCAACGGTTGGCCAATGCCGGTCAGCAGTCAGTCAACGCCGGTCAACGGTCGGTCAACTAGTGGAGAGAGAAGTTATGCCATGTGTGCAAATATGACATCTTGTGATATTTTCTTACTATATGGCATTTTTCCAATGCCATATAATTAATTCATTCCAATATAAATTGGGGTGTATTTTATTGTAGTATATGGACACATCTAGACCTGAAAAAAAATCGGGTTGGCTAGTTTGCTTAGTATCTAACTTGATTTAACTTGTTTTTTACTATAACTTTTGATCGTGGTATATATTCTGATTTATAAACTTCTCATAATATTACTATTTGATTTATCGCATAAACTTACCTATAATATTGCACTTTGTATATGAAAACACAACAATCCTAGTGAATGGATAGTAACTAAATAAGTATTTTCATACGATGTATATAAATCATAATTTTACGCTCAAAAATATTTATTCCATGTAGATAAATACAAAGTGTTTTTTTATTTAACGAAAGTGTTATAGTTTATTTGCTTCAATATAACTATGAATATTTATAATTCTCTAAGGATCAATACAAATAATTTTTTTAATTAGAATGACGATACTATGTTGATAAATTATATAGATATAGATATTATTTTGATACATTATAGATATTATCTTGATATTAATATGTAGGAATTAGATAAGATATTTGCTTTTCTTATGGTTAAATTGATAAGGATAAAAAGTTATTAAATATATTTTCGTTTATAATTAACTTAATGTAAATTGGGGTTAGAATTAACATGAAGACTCCAAAGAGTACAACTTTAATTTATAGTAGTATAGTGTATAGATCATTGGGTATTTCTCGAGTTTTTGTCCCCGGATTATGATGTTATGAATTAAAACACATTGTCGGGCCCGTTTATCTTAGGTCCATTAAGGAGCAAGGCCCATTAAATTTGTGAAATTGGCCTGTCATTTTATACAAAAATAATTTTAGGCGATGATGGATTTTGTGGATGATTGATGGTTCCATGGGAAGTTGGGAACGATAAACTTTGCAAGTTAGGTAATGTAAGCGGTTGATCCACTCGCCCCATTTCATCCCTTCCACTGTCGGGATTTAATTATGAATCTCAAAAAGTGGGGAAAGAACGATATAAAGTCATACGTGGGTTACTCCTCCCATTATATAGATTATTCATCTGATTCTCAATTAATTTTTGGGATGAAACAACCTAAAGTTGTATATTGAGCTTGGTGGAGACCGAAATGGATCTCTCCTCAAGTAGTATTAACTTTGGAAGCCTTAATGGTCTCATATTTTTGGAAGACTCATACGATGACTCATCTCACAAAAATCATATTTTTCTTTTTATTTCTTTTATTCTAAATAGTGAGAAACCTAGTGAGAGCTCCCCATTGTGGGTTCTCTTAGACCCGACATTAACAAGTTGGTATGATGTTGTGTATTGATTGTCGATATGATGATAGGCTTAAAACATATATAGCCCCCCGAACTTACGCAAATTTGTCACTTAAACACCTCACCTTTGATTTGGACCTATTGGATACGTGAACTTGTATTTTTTGACCTATTAAACACTTGTTTGCTAACTTGTACAAAAACATTTGCCACCATGGCGCCACATGTAATGTGTATGCCATCTCATTATTTTTAATTAAAAAAAAGAAAAACAATTAAAAAAATACACTTACCAAATTAGAAAAGTTTGACAATTGAATCTGAGGGCTCCGGCCCAGACCTCCTCCACGACCCGCCCGAGCCCACCTTCTACGACGACCCCAAGCTCCGGTACTCCTCCGACGCCGGCGACTGCGTCCTGATGGTCACCGGCTCCCTGCCCAAGACCTGCCGGAACCCTAACGGCGACCACCTCCGCTTCCGCCTATTCAAGAACAAGGTCACCTTCTCCGGCGCCGGCACGCCGAGAAGGTGAGCGAGGCCTACGCAAGCAAGAGGGAGGTGAGATTGGATGGGGTCGGGTACGGGAAAGAGAGTTGGTGGAGGCCCTTCATCACCGTACCGGGGTTGACGGTCGATCTGGGTGCGGGGGAAGTAGGCGGCGACGCTGCGGAGGCCCGAGGTGTGGGAGAAGGAGGACGAGGTGGCAGCCGGAGCTGGTGGGGAGGTCCACGGCACGGATGCCGGCGAGGGCGCGGATGACGGCGGGTTCGGAGTCGGTCGAAGCCCTCCGATTGAATTGTAACACATTTTTAATTTGATAACAATATTAATTTTTATTGTTTTTCTTTTTTTTTTTTAATTAAAAGTAATGAGATGGCATATATATTGTGTACATGTGGGGCCATGATGGCAATTGTTTTTGTACAACTCAGCCAACAGGTGTTCAACAGGTCAAAAAATATAAGTTGAAGTACTCATTAGGTCCAAATTAAAGGTGGAGTGTCTAAGTGACAAATTTGCGTAAGTTCGGGGGGCGGGATATGTTTTACCCCTATAATGATATATGTATGAGAGTTAGGTTAGCTACTATCCTACAACTCAGTAGTATTGTTGGGACCGGCCCAAAGAAGGCCCACTAAAGCCCAAGTCCACTAAAGTTCAAGACCACCAAAGCTCAGTAAGAGCTCATCTATCAACAAAAGTCCCCATCCTGACAACCTAGCAGCTCCTTAAAGATGCCCTCATGTGAAGAAATGTCAAGGGACGTCGAATGGGCTAGCTAGAGTATTTATATAGCTTAATTAAGATCCTCAATCATAAAGGTGATGAATTACAACGGATATTAAGAGGTAGGAAAGTGAAGAGGCTATGAAAGAGGAATTAAAGGTTGCACAATTTAATTCTCACATGTGGTAAAAAACCCAAGAGTCGCCAGTTCGGCTAGCTGGAGCATTTAAGTAGCTTAATTAGCATTTTCAATAATGAGTGTGAGGAATTGTAACAGATGAGGAGGTTTAGGATAAAAGAAGGCTTCCAAATTGTAGAAGACACACAATCTAAGAGGGAGAAGCTTTGTAATCATCAAAAAACACACTCTTTTTTACAAAAATCTCAATCAAACTATGTTCAAGCAATACTTTCGTTTCAGCCCGATCTTGGCTAGAGCTTGCTAGATCTATAAGTAAATTTTGACTAAAACAGTTTGGCGCCCACCGTGGGGCTGGAATCAAATGTCTCTGCTTGAATCAATCAATCCATTCTCAACTCAAGATGAGTGGTGTCTCTCAATTTGGTGGTGTTTTATAGGTCATTGTCCTTTGTAAATATGTTTCTTTCTTCCCTTTTCTTGTGTATTTTGTCCCTTTTTAGCTTAGTTCCCACATTTCTATGAGATTCGGAAACTATGCGCATTTTGTGTATTTTGTAGGTGTTTTTGGCATGAATTGAGAGTTATTTCAAAGGAGACTCGAGGAAGGAGCAAAGCATGAGGCAAGGAGGGAAAGAGAGGAGCAACCCATGAAGAAGAGCAAGAGAAAAGCCAAGAAGAAGAAGTGGCCAGAGGACCGGATCGAGGTACCATCAGCATCGGACCCGAGATCGAGTTTTGACATCGGACCGACGTGCCCAGTACCTCGGGCCCGACATACACCCGTGTCGGTCCAAGTCGGTCGGATTATGGATTGGACTCCAAGGCATGAAAATGCAAACTACCACTTTTGCCCCTCTTCTATTAAGACTCTCTTATCTTCTAATGAAGGTTTAAAAATGAATAATATAGCATTTAAAAACCGTTTTAACCTATCAAATAGGCTAGCACTACTTTCATGAAATGGAATATGTTGAAACCAATTTTGCTCGGCTGAAGGCTTCTCAAGATATAAATAATATGGATCAAAGCTGTTTTGAGCACTTTCCTCAAAGGCAACTTCATAGTAATCTCTAGATTCTACTTTAGGCTCTAAACATGGTTTTTCATTATGCACATCTTGAATTACAATAGGAGAGAAATTAGGGAAAAACTTACATGGGGTATCTAAGATTGAGAGAGGAGATTCCTAAGTAGAGAGCATAGGAGGAGGATCCATTGGTGAAGGACACACCTCAATGACGGAATCTTGCTCATTTCTTTTATCATCCTCTAATCCATCATCAAAGAATCTCTCATCCTCTAATTCATAATAAGAGAACCTCTCATCCTCACATAGATCACCCATCTCTTTCAAAGCATCGGAACTCTCCATCTCATCACCCCGGGATCCATCAAGCTTGTTGAGTTCTAAGGGCTCATCCATGACAACAATGTCTTCTTTGGCACATCTAACTCATGGTCATTGGGTTCCAATGTGATGTCTCCCGCTTTCTCATACTCATAGAATGGGCAAGTGGTTGTTGAGTGGAGAGAAGAATCACACCTTTCACAATGCTGCACAACTAAGCTATTGACTTTGTTGGCAAGATCCTTTACCAAACTCTCAAGATATGCATAAGAAGTTTCAACCGGTTGAGGTGTCGATGGAGATTCGACTTGCATACATTCATCGCTCATGAAGCAAAAGAAATCCCAACATTCATCACTTCCCATATTCCATAATCTCCCCTTACTCATGTACATTGCCAAATCAAAAGTTGTGGGATTCATACCCTCAACTATGCACTTGCACAACTCAAACATGTGGTATTGATAACCCCAAGCATCATGTTCTTGCACCACTTGTAGAAATCTAGAGAAGTACCCATGGAAGTGCTCATCTTCCCATTGCTCAAATCTCAACATACTCATGGTCTAAGAAACCTGCAATCAAAAACAAAAAGAAACATAATCAAAAGCAAAAGGACCTAGACTACCGAATGTCGGAAACAACAAAAACTAGCAAAAGTCCCCGGCAACGGCGCCAAAAACTTGATAGGCTACTAGACCAATACCGCAAGTGTACGGGTCGTGTAGTACCAAGGTGTCGATCTCTAGGACTTTAGTAGAGTTGATTGAACCGACAATCTTGTAGCTAGGCAAATATGAGGCAACTAAGGATGAAAGAAACTTAAACTAATCAATTGGCAAACAAAGAGAACAAGCAACAAGATGATGCAAATATGAATAAGGGAAAAGCAATCCTAGAATCTAGGTACTCACACTATGGATCTAAGTAACACTTTGAAAGCATACATGAATCTTGCTCAAATCATGGTTTGGAGGCATCTACCTAGATTCATTGTCTAATCCTATCGAATCAAACAATCGTATCTGGATTACGACAGTCATCCACTTTTGTGCCTTGACATCCAAAACTAGGCCCTTTAGGCTCAATAGGGGCTCAATCGGGTCAAGCCCTCATCCACCGTCGTGGCTTGAGTGAGCTCGTCCAACTCAACCCTCTATCGATAGGTCAACCTCTCAAGAGATCCCAAATAAATTCTCATATCAAAGGGCCTCAATCAATCAATCTTATAGTTCTAGTTAGGGAAGAGGTCTCTGAACACAAATCCCTAACCTATCTCCCTATTGACAACCTAACCTCTCGGTTCTAATCATCAACAAGTCTCAAATCACAATCAATTTGGCATTAGGCACATAGGATTGAAACAAACCACAATTCAAATCTCAATTCAAGCAAGCATTTCAAAGCTCTACCTAAAATCCATAGGGTTTTCCCTAAACCCTAGAATTTGGGAACCTAGCTAAACATGGAAAACAAAGGAAATGAAGAAGAGAGAAGGAAATCCATACCAAACTTCATTCAATTGATTGAAAAGAGGGAAGAATCTCCAACACTTTCTCCAATTCTTCACAAGAGACTAAACTTCTAAAATATGAAAAAGTCCCCAAAAGGGGGAAAGAAAGTTTGTCATCCAAGGGGAAGAAGAGGTATTCATACAACCCTAAAAGGAAAAGAGGGATAAAAGAGGAAAACGGGGGCGCCGTCGCGTGACCCAGGGGCCGACCCGGGCCGTGACCCGGCCGGGTCCGAGTCGGGAAAGCCAAGCACAAGCAAATGCCAAGAAAAGCCCCGACCCCAGCCACGACCTTGGCCATGACCCGGCCGGGTCGGGGCCTGATTTTTGTGTTTTGGCCTCGGCTTGCAAGTCAAGCTGACCCGGCCCGTGACCCGGCCGGGTTGGAGCTTGGAGGCCTGGGTTAGCGTCCTTGCTTCGTCGTCCTGACTCTCGTCTTGATCGCACTTTGGTTTGCTTCTTGTGGCGTCTTTTCGGGCCTCTCCTTGACTCCGTCTTCGAGCTAATGTTGGCTTCTTGAGCTCCTCTTGATCTCCCATTACCAAATCTTTTCCATTTTCACCTAAAAACGCACAAACAAGGCGTAGAGTTCGAACCGAGAAACTAAACCGAAAACAACTAAAAAGCTAACTTAAAAGAGAGAAAAGCAAACCGAAACCTAATGAAACATGACCTAATATGCACTCTAAACATGAGCTAGATGCAAGCCATTATCTTCTAATGAGAGGAGGATCCCACAAAAACAACACACTAATCACCTCTCAAAGGCTCTAGGAAGACTTGGGGAGCAAGGAGGAAGGAGAAGAGAAGGAGAAGAAGGGAGATCGGTCCAAGGAGGAGAATTCTAGGGGATTGATAATGAGTTTAGCTTTGCTTTATTTTGGTCTTTGGCTTTTGGAACCCTTGAATTGGGATTTGTTGATTGATTTTGCTTGATTTATGAGATATGGCTTTAAGTTGAGATTGATGATTGAGATTGCTTTGCTTTGTGATTTGTTTGCTTTCTTCATTTGCCATATGGAGTAGATTCCATTGATCTTGGTCTATGGGGGAAACCTCTAGCTAGGTTGGGTTTGAAACCCTAATTCCATAGCCTTAAGTGATTGATCTAGGAACCCACTCTACATAGTGCTACAATTCCTTTGCGAAAGCAAGGAATCAAGGTTTGTGGTAGGAAAAGGTGAGCGGAAGTGAACATTTGTCTATCACAAGACCTTGCATCGAAGGGGAGGTCAATATCTCATGGTCGATGTGTAGAAGTGGCGGGAACAAGGTGAACAACCTTGATCCTACGAGGATCATCACTTATTGCTTGAATTGGGGAGGAAAAGCCCGCACCTTCTAGAGAAGGAACCCAAAAAGCCAAGATCTACCTTTAAATTTCTGAGTTCGACATCCCTAGACATATCGGGCCCGACTTGCTCTACGTCGGTCCCGACTCCCTCTTTGTCGCCAACATCGGGCCCGACGTGACCCTTATGTCGGTCCCGAGTGTTTCCCTTATTTTCCTTTGTTTTAACTTCTCTTTTCCAGTTTTCAAGTCTTTTGGGCACCTCAAACGATAGATTTCCCGAGTGTTCGACACCCACCACGTGCTACAACGGGGTCGGGTTATAAATTGTATTCTCGAGACCCTCGCACACACGAGAGCCGATCAGAATTTGGCGCCGTGGCCGGGGAATTCTAATTGCTTTGAGTGCCAAATTTGTTGAGTCTTTTGTGCTTTGGTAGTGATTTGGGTGAGGGAATAGCTCAAACCCCTTGTTTGTTTTTGATTGTTTTTGATTTGTGTTTTTGCTTTGTAGGTGTATGCAAGTCCGTTCCGCTCGAGGAACACTTGAGCTTGAGTTTGTGAGTGATCGGGAAAGTATTCTCAAAGAAGCCCGACGAAAGAAAAGGATGGAGAACCAAGCACTCCATAGTGATGATGAGATGGCTCGAATGAGGGCCGAGATGGCTAGATTGCAACTTGAGGCGGACAACCGAGAGGCGGAAGCTAGGAGAGAACGTGAGCAACGTATGAGGATCAAGGCTCAACTCAACCCTCTACCCCGGAATGCACGCCAATACATGCATCCGGAGTTGAGGGTGTAATATCCGCAAATTTTATAAAATGGATCATGAAATTCTCCTTAGTTTTATGACTCAATTTTGTCTTTGGAACGACAAGAGAAAGGGCAATGGTCACCCGATTAACCGAGTAGCGTTGGATAACGCTAAACGGACACCTTAACTTCACAAATTCATAAAACCTTCATTAGAGCTCGGAATTGAGTAATTCCAAATCCTAATGGTAGATAAAGGAGTCTAATTTCATCCCTCAAAATTTGAGGCAATTCCGATAAGTATCCAAAAAGTTATGCCCATTTTACTGAGACGTTGCCCAGTCCCCAAAAGGTAGCGACCGCCGCCAAAATTGCAGCGACCGCCGCCTTGCTGCAGATGCAAGTGGCCGACGGGACGTTTTTCTTGTGGGCGCCGGGGTTTTGGGAGCTGTTGTAGTATGGCTTGGGGACCAATCATAGCACCTTTGGGCAATGTCAACTATGGTTTGTCAACCCCTTTTGACTTGTTAGGCTTGATGTCAACTCTCTTTCTTGGATTATTAGGAAGATAGAACACTATAAATAGGGGTGTGTTGGTGAAGGAAGAAACCACACAAATCTCTCCTCTCTCCCTCTGAAACCTCTTCCATTACAAAGTAGAAGTGTTCTTCTTGCTACTGTTGGCAAAAGCTCGTCGAAAGGTGGCCGGAATCGATCGGAGGAAGCTTGCAAAGTTGCGCCGTCGTCACTGCAGGAGGCAGCGACCGCCGCCAGGGGCAGCGCTCGCCGCCAAGCAGGCAGCGACCGCCGCCAGTGCATATCTTGCACTTAGTGTCCGAGCGTCGTCCTAAGCCGTTGCCCGGGCCGTTCCTCGCTCGTGCCTTGTGTTTTGCCTTGTCTTAGGCCTTGTCTAGGGCCTTGCTAGCCTCGACTTCACGCCTCGATTAACGTTTTTAAGAACGTCTTAAGGCAAGTGGATGGTTCTTCGTTTCCTTACTCGATAATCGTGAAATTGCTTTCCGTTATCAAAATAAATCGTTGGGAACAAACTTGTTTGCTAATAATTTGATTAGGATTATTATGCTTAGAAATAATGACCATTGTTATTATTTATTATTATCGAATATTAGACTTGGACTTAGGACTCCGATGATGTGTGGCCTTTGATTGTTTCAAGTCTCCTTTCGAGACTTTGCTCTGGATTAGCTTAAGTTAGGGACTGCCGGTTTAGTGATCCGCTGTCTCTTTATAACGTATTAGGAGGTATATTTCGTTATCGGCTCCTGATACTGGGTCATGACTCTACCTCTCTCCGAATAGAGAGGTGAACACTCTTGCAAAGTGTTGAGGATTAGGTTCCTCACTTTGGTTCGTCCCTCATTAGGGCTTGCCTATCTCTAAAAGTCACTAAGTGAAGTGCATTGATTTATAACTAATGAAAGATTAGTGCTTCGTGCATAGTAATCAATGAACGCGGGGTGATTAGTACAACTTGGAAAATCACTTCGGGTCCACATTATTGACAATCGCCTATCCAATCTGAATGCATGACTCGAGTTGTTAAAACGCCTATAAAATGGCAAGATGGGTTCAGGTGTTTAAGCGTCCTTGTGGCCACCTCCCTGTCGGCATCTTCGAGCTGTGATGAGGTTGATACGATTTGATTTATGTTGGATGCTTTTCAAACTCTTGAATGATTAAAGTTCCCAACAAATCTATAAACACATTTCTTTCTTAGGCGTTATCTCCTAATAACGTCCTATTCCCGAGGAAGTTTTATCTTCTCTCATTACCCTTCCTACACCGTGCCAAACACTTAAACCTCTCGCTCAAAGAGCCTTTTGCGTTCCACTATAAAGAGCCCTTGACTGTTGGGCATCAGTCGGTTTTCCGTTGGTCTATGATGCCCTCATGTCTAAACCTTTCTGAGAACCGAACTTTATTCTACCACTTGCTTAGTCTCGCGTTAGACTAACATCCCTTCTTTCTTTCCCAACATTGTTGGCTGGTATTCCTTGCCTTTATGGGGATATCAGATAGGAAAGGGAAGGCTGTTTAGAAGGAAGCCGGAGTCATCAGGATCTGAAGGAAGGAAGGAAGACATGACGGAAGAAAGGAAGGAAGAAGTCTTTAAAACGTCTTTTGTTTTGACCACACTTTATGGTTCCCACATGCTTTCGTCTCTTTACGAGACTTATCTTTTCCGCTGCAACTCTTTACTTTTGTATTGTCAAACAACTAAGGATGTAAGAGCCTTTGTAACCGAATCCAACTTTTGTTATAAAAATAAGATTTGGTTTTATTATTCTCGTGTTATGATACTCAAGCCTTAAACGGCTTCGGACCGTGGAATCCGAGGTCGTTGGCGGTAATACCCTTATGCTTGTGAAATCGGGGTGTTACAGTTGTGGTATCAGAGCTAAAATGATTTAGTTTAAACCCGAAGTTTTATCAAACTTCCTTTAAACGATTTAAGTTTTGAAATACTATTTCTAACCGTGACTTTTAAAATGCGAGGTTTACATCTAAACGTTGCTTTTAAAAGAAGTATCAATCGAAATCTTTCCTATTTATTAAAATTCCTACTTTCAAGTAGTCATAAAAAGAAGATACTTCCTTCGAATTTTCTAATCTCCTTGTAACAGAATTCAAGGAATTGACTTTCTACCGAATCTTCTCGTAACAGAACTCGAGAAGTTGATTTTATTAAAACCTCCTTGTAACAGACTTCAAGGAGTGGTTTTGTTTTATAAATAACTTCCTTCCAAGTACCTTCGTCAGGCAATATAGAATTACAGATATTCTACATCTACATCTAGAAGTTGTGCTCTTTCCTCGTCCTAGTGCAACAATTGTGATTAATGGAAACAATTGTTCTTTACCACAGATGGTGAACACTCGAAGAAATATCAACCCGAATGTCAATGTCCTAGACGGGGGTGGTTACAAAGGAATGGAGTCTGGAGTTCGTGGAAACAACCAAGTGCCAGTAGCAGCTCCAACTTTGACTTTTGATGCCGTGAGCATTGCAATGTTCAAAGCCATGTTCCAACAGATGCTTCAAGAAGCGATGCCTGAGGTTGTAGCAAATCAACCAAATGCCGCAGAGGCAGTCTCCGTAATGAACCTAGGAGCCAACCATGCTCCTGTTCACGAAGATACATCTGAGTTTTACAAATCATTGAAGCTTTTTCTCTCTCTCAAGCCTGAGACCTTCAATGGTGCTGAAGAGCCTGCTAGCGCCCACTACTGGCTCTCTCACATAGAGAAGTTGCTTAGGAATACGCGTTGCACCGAAGCGGAAAAAGTGCATATTGCGGCCTTGCAACTGAGGGACGGAGCGAATGAATGGTGGGAGAATTCCAAACTCCCTGACCATCCCAAACTAAATTGGGAAATGTTCAAAGGAAAAATAATGAACCGATTCTTTTCGCCTGCAATGCAAGACGAGAAGCAGGATGAGCTGTATAATCCCAAGGTGGAGGGATTAAGTGTACTGGAAAGGGCGAAGAAGGTTGATCATTTGCTCCAATATGCCGGGCCGGAGTTTGCCGCCGAGGAGCCGAAGTGTTGTCACCTCCATACTTGGATGAGCGATACTATCAAATCATGGATGAGCACTCGTACCTTCTTATCACTTGAGGAGTATATTGACCATGCCTACAGAATGGAGGTCACCTTAGGCGAAGCTGAAAAGAAGAAGGATAGTGGGGGGAAACCTTACGATCAGGGTCAAGGAGGATCCAAGCGGTCTGCGACACTGCAAGCGTCTGAATGGGCAAAGAAAAGCAAATTTGATCCATTCCCGAACGACTCTTCTAAAAAGTTTGGGCAAAAGAAAGGTCTCGTGGTTTGCCACAATTGCAGTGAACCGGGCCATATCAACAGAGACTGTACTAAACCTAAGAAAACTTGTTTCAACTGTGGAAAGGAGGGACATGTTCGTTCCTACTGTCGTTTGAACAAGGATGGGGCAAATCAGTCTGGGCCAGCGTCGGTTGCACAAAGTAACAGACTTCCATCTGGGTCTACCTTGACCACTTCAGTACCGTCTACTACGAAAAATAAGGGAAAGACACCGATGCCATCAGCAAGTCCGGGACAACAGTTGTACGAGATGTACCAGTTCAACTTGCCTACTACCCTCGAAGAGTAGTTAGTCTCTTCTCAGTTCTTCCAAGCTTAGGGAGCTTGTGATCTAGGATTAAGTCTTTCCTCAAACCCTTTTGTATCATGACCATAGTCGTTGTTTAGGTCTTGTAAGACGATTATTCTTCCTTGTGAAGATATCGCATTTTTGGAAATCTGTTAGGTGATTTTGGGCAATCATGTATCCTTCGGAATACTAAATAAGATTATATTAATGTACTAAGTTCATAAGTGAATGGCGCATTATTAATCTTCGACTCTCGTCATTTGGTCTTCTCAAAACCTAGTTCAAGTGGGAAAGCCCTTAAATTTCTATCGAAGCTTGATTAAGCAATCATCCTTGAAGTTAATTCCTGCCCCGAGCCCGTGTATTGGATTGCACTGGTTGGGATGACGAAGTAAGCTGATAAGGTCCACGTACCAAAAGCTTATATAGAACGATTCGCAATGTCATAAGGATAGGAATGACTAGTATCATCGTAGTCAAGTGATCAGAACGATGACGTAGATAAGGTGCTTCTCGGCCCCGAGTATGTCCAGAAGACTACGTCGTTATCACTTTAAATCGATAAAAGAATGTTGGTAGATCAACAAAGTCGTACACAAGACTAAGAGACAACCTAAGAAACATGGGGAACCGTGCATCAGGAGCAAGTTCGTTTCCCAGGTTTGATGTCATCTTAAAGAAAGAACCAGAGTTCTTTAAGGGGGTACTACAGCTTGTACTTCCTCTTCAAGATCGGATATTCTAAAGATGTACTCTTTCCTTTTGCAGGCTGTTATGGCCCTGGCTAGTTTCGGGGTCGAAACTATTTTTAAGGGGGTACTGTTGTAATATCCGCAAATTTTATAAAATGGATCATGAAATTCTCCTTAGTTTTATGACTCAATTTTGTCTTTGGAACGACAAGAGAAAGGGCAATGGTCACCCGATTAACCGAGTAGCGTTGGATAACGCTAAACGGACACCTTAACTTCAAAAATTCATAAAACCTTAATTAGAGCTCAGAATTGAGTAATTCCAAAGCCTAATGGTAGATAAAGGAGTCTAATTTCATCCCTCAAAATTTGAGGCAATTCCGATAAGTATCCAAAACGTTATGCCCATTTTACTGAGACGTTGCCCAGTCCCCAAAAGGCAGCGCCCGCCGCCAAAATTGCAGCGACCGCCGCCTTCCTGCAGATGCAAGTGGCCGACGGGACGTTTTTCTTGTGGGCGCCGGGGTTTTGGGAGCTTTTGTAGTATGGCTTGGGGACCAATCATAGCACCTTTGGGCAATGTCAACTATGGTTTGTCAACCCCTTTTGGCTTGTTAGGCTTGATGTCAACTCTCTTTCTTGGATTATTAGGAAGATAGAACACTATAAATAGGGGTGTGTTGGTGAAGGAAGAAACCACACAAATCTCTCCTCTCTCCCTCTGAAACCTCTTCCATTACAAAGTAGAATTGTTCTTCTTGCTACTGTTGGCAAAAGCTCGTCGAAAGGTGGCCGGAATCGATCGGAGGAAGCTTGCAAAGTTGCGCCGTCGTCACTGCAGGAGGCAGCGACCGCTGCCAATAGGGGCAGCGCCCGCCGCCAAGCAGGCAACGACCGCCGCCAGTGCATATCTTGGACTTAGTGTCCGAGCGTCGTCCTAAGCCGTTGCCCGGGCCGTTCCTCGCTCGTGCCTTGTGTTTTGCCTTGTCTTAGGCCTTGTCTAGGGCCTTGCTAGCCTCGACTTCACGCCTCGATTAACGTTTTTAAGAACGTCTTAAGGCAAGTGGATGGTTCTTCGTTTCCTTACTCGATAATCGTGAAATTGCTTTCCGTTATCAAAATAAATCGTTGGGAACAAACTTGTTTGCTAATAATTTGATTAGGATTATTATGCTTAGAAATAATGACCATTGTTATTATTTATTATTATCGAATATTAGACTTGGACTTAGGACTCCGATGATGTGTGGCCTTTGATTGTTTCAAGTCTCCTTTCGAGACTTTGCTCTGGATTAGCTTAAGTTAGGGACTGCCGGTTTAGTGATCCGCTGTCTCTTTATAACGTATTAGGAGGTATATTTCGTTATCGGCTCCTGATACTGGGTCATGACTCTACCTCTCTCCGAATAGAGAGGTGAACACTCTTGCAAAGTGTTGAGGATTAGGTTCCTCACTTTGGTTCGTCCCTCATTAGGGCTTGCCTATCTCTAAAAGTCACTAAGTGAAGTGCATTGATTTATAACTAATGAAAGATTAGTGCTTCGTGCATAGTAATCAATGAACGCGGAGTGATTAGTACAACTTGGAAAATCACTTCGGGTCCACATTATTGACAATCGCCTATCCAATCTGAATGCATGACTCGAGTTGTTAAAACGCCTATAAAATGGCAAGATGGGTTCAGGTGTTTAAGCGTCCTTGTGGCCACCTCCCTGTCGGCATCTTCGAGCTGTGATGAGGTTGATACGATTTGATTTATGTTGGATGCTTTTCAAACTCTTGAATGATTAAAGTTCCCAACAAATCTATAAACACATTTCTTTCTTAGGCGTTATCTCCTAATAACGTCCTATTCCCGAGGAAGTTTTATCTTCTCTCATTACCCTTCCTACACCGTGCCAAACACTTAAACCTCTCGCTCAAAGAGCCTTTTGCGTTCCACTATAAAGAGCCCTTGACTGTTGGGCATCAGTCGGTTTTCCGTTGGTCTATGATGCCCTCATGTCTAAACCTTTCTGAGAACCGAACTTTATTCTACCACTTGCTTAGTCTCGCGTTAGACTAACATCCCTTCTTTCTTTCCCAACATTGTTGGCTGGTATTCCTTGCCTTTATGGGGATATCAGATAGGAAAGGGAAGGCTGTTTAGAAGGAAGCCGGAGTCATCAGGATCTGAAGGAAGGAAGGAAGACATGACGGAAGAAAGGAAGGAAGAAGTCTTTAAAACGTCTTTTGTTTTGACCACACTTTATGGTTCCCACATGCTTTCGTCTCTTTACGAGACTTATCTTTTCCGCTGCAACTCTTTACTTTTGTATTGTCAAACAACTAAGGATGTAAGAGCCTTTGTAACCGAATCCAAATTTTGTTATAAAAATAAGATTTGGTTTTATTATTCTCGTGTTATGATACTCAAGCCTTAAACGGCTTCGGACTGTGGAATCCGAGGTCGTTGGCGGTAATACCCTTATGCTTGTGAAATCGGGGTGTTACAGAGGGTGCCCGAGCCGGCTATTGTGCTACCGGAGGCTGCCAAGAATTTCGAGATCAAGACCCAATTCATTTCTCTCATCAAGCGGGATCAATTTGAGGGTCGCCTGCAAGAATGTCCAATTGAGCACGTCAAGCGTTTCGTTGACATGTGCGAGACGATCTCTACTGATGAAGAGACTTTGGAGTATGTGCTTCTTAACGCGTTCAAATGGTCACTTGGGGGTAAGGCCGCACATTGGCTCGAGAGCCAAGCCCCTAGGTCGATCACCACATGGAGAGCTCTTCATGATGCATTCTTGATGAAGTTCTTTCCACCTTCAAAGACAACCGAGCTCCGGAGAAAAATTGCAAGCTTTCAACAAGGATCGAATGAGCCTCTCTTCGAGGCATGGGATCGTTTGAAGGAGATGTTGCGTCAATGTCCAACTCATGGGCAACAACCATACGTGCTTCAAGATATCTTTTTCCAAGGCATCAATCCGGCCACTAAAGACAAGCTAAATCTCCACATCGATTGTAGATTTATAGATATGACTCCGGAGCAAGCTTGGGAATTACTTGACAAGCTTTCCGGTTATGAGTCCATGTATGGGGTGAGTCAAGCTAGCAAGGAGGTGAAAGTTCAAGGTGAAGGCACAAGGAAGCTATATGATCCAAAGGGAGAAGACATTGACAAAGATGTGAGGCTCCAATTCCTTGAAAGTGAAGTGACCAAGCTAAGAAGGCAAGTCCACCATTACAAGCAAACCGCTAGAGCTTGTGAGGAGTGTGGATCCTTTGCCCATTTTACACAAGTGTGTCCGAATGAGAGCCAAGTTCGCTTGGCCGATCAAATTGAGGAGGCACACTATGTTCGGGGGAATTATGGAGATAGAGGCAATTTCAACAATGGAGGTAATGGCCGGTGGAATCAAGGGCAAGCCAATGGCTACAACAACAACTTCAGCCAAAACGAGCCAACGGCGCCACAACAACAACAACCGTATAGGCCATCGGGATTCAATGAAGTACAATCATTGGCTCAAAAGATGGAAGATGGGTTCAAGGAGATAAGAACTCAATTTAATGATGTGAGAACTCAATTCAATGAGTTTGGTGCATGGAGGAGGCAAGTCGACAATCAATTTGCCCAGAGAGAGAATGGGAGACTTCCGGGCCGACCCAAGGACATCCCCTTGCCCAACATAACCAAAATGAAGTTCGAGCTATTGGATTGAGCAGTGGTCGAAACCTACCCGAGCCACATGTGCCTAAGACAAGAGAAGAGAACCGGACCGACTTGCCAAGTAAGTCGGGTCCGAGGTGCCAAGAAGTCGATCCAGCAACCAGATCAACTCCCCTGTCCAGGACCGAGATGGAGAAGGAGTCGGGCCCGACTTGCCCAGATGTCGGCCCGACCACTCTGCCAATGCTCTGCCCCTAGCCCGAGGTGAATGACATCGGGCCCGACGTGGTGCCCAAGTCGGTCCAGCCAGAGGAAGGTGCAAATGTGTCGAACAAGTCTAAGGAGGTTGATCCAAGCAAGATTCAAGGTGCTACAACTCTTCCTTACCCCTCGAAGAAACCGAAAGATGTTGTTGAGAGCAAGTTCAAAAGATTCCCCAAGCTTTTGCAAGGATTGAACATCACTATCCCGTTCACCGATGCTTTGAACGAGATGTCATCCTATGCTAAGTTTTTGAGAGAGATCTTGAGTAAGAAGAGGTTCATAGTTGAGATGCAAGATGAGGTTAAGATTCTAGAGCTACCTCAAAAGTTAGGAGATTCGGGAAGGTTTGGTATCACCATTGGTGTAGGGTCTCGGAACTTTCAAGCCTTGTGTGACCTCGGAGTGAGTACTAGCGTCATTGCTTATACAATATGGAAGTCCACCGCTATGGGTCCTATAGCTCCGGTCAACATGAGATTGACGATAGCGGATGGGACTTCTATTGAGCCAGTTGGGGTTGTAGAAGATTACCCGGTGTGCATCGAAGGTCACTATGTCCCAACGGACTTTGTTGTGGTAGACATGATAGAGGTTTCGGGCGAACCAATCATACTAGGGAGACCTTTCCTTGCTATAGTGGGTGCCATTATTGATGTCACGAAGGGCCATTTGTCTCTTGACTTTGGAGGAGTGGAGCTCGAGTTTTCCTTTAGGCCAACTTCGAAAGAAGCCTTGCATAAAGAAGCCAAAATGATCCAAGCCTTTCCAAATGGATTGCAATGGGAGGCCATTTCTAACAAGCCAAAGACAAGAAAGCTAGAGTTGAAAGCCATTCCACCACTCCTGACGGAGTTGAAGTGAAGCACAAAGGTCTAGCCGTCAATATGATGGAGCATGAGCAACTGCAGGATGGAATGTCTCACTTAGAGGTATTCAAGGCCGAAAAGGAGGAAGTTCAAGCACCACCGGAACCATCTCAAGAACTGAAGGAGCTTCCAAAAGGTTTGAGGTACGCATTTCTTGGTCCCAACTCTTCTTTGCCCGTGATCATAAATGCCAATTTGAACAAGGATGAAGGGTCTAAGTTGTTATAGGTTTTAAGAAAACATAGAGGAGCTTTGGGGTATTCATTAGAGGAATTAAAAGGTATCTCCCCTTCAATTTGCATGCATAGGTTTTATATGGAGGACAACCATAAACCCATTATTGAACCACAAAGAAGATCAAATCCCAACATGAAAGAAGTGGTAAAAAGTGAGATACTTAGGATTTTGGATGCGGGAATCATCTTCCCAATCTCCGATAGTAAGTATGTGAGTCCCGTGCATGTAGTTCCTAAGAAGGGAGGACTCCCTGTTGTGCAAAACAAAAATGGAGAAATGATCCCCACTAGAACCACTACAAAATGGCATATGTGTATTGATTACCGTAAGCTAAATAGTGGTACTCGCAAGGATCATTTCCCTCTTGCTTTCATAGACCAAGTACTTGAAAAGTTGGCACAACATGTATACTTTTGCTACCTTGACGGATATAGCGGGTTTTGGTAAATCCCTATTCATCCCGATGATCAAGAGAAGACGACATTTACATGTCCCAATGGAACGTATGCTTATAGACGCATGCCTTTTGGTTTGTGCAATGCGCCGGCAACGTTTCAAAGATGCATGATGTCTATCTTCTCCGACATGGTTGAGGATATAGTGGAAGTATTCATGGATGATTTCTCCGTCTATGGTTCCTCATTTGATGCTTGTTTAGCTAACTTAGATAGGGTTTTGGCTAGATTTGAGGAGACTAGCTTGGTGCTCAATTGGGAAAAGTTCCATTTCATGGTGAAGGAGGGCATAGTGCTAGGACACCTCGTTTCTAGTAGGGGGATAGAAGTGGACAAAGCTAAAATTGAAATAATTGAAAAACTTCCCCCTCCTTCTTGTGTGCGTGATGTTAGGAGTTTCCTAGGTCATGCGGGTTTTTATAGACGATTCATAAAATATTTTTCTAAGATTGCAAAACCATTGTCTAACCTCTTAATGAAGGACATCCCCTTCGAATTTTCCAAGGATTGCATGAGTTCTTTTTGTAGGTTGAGAGACGCCTTGATTTCGGCTCCAATAATGGCGGCACCCGATTGGAATCTTCCATTCGAAGTAATGTGTGACACAAGTGATTTCGCCATAGGAGCCGTCCTTGGGCAAAGGAAGGATGGAAAGTTGCATGCCATTTACTACGCAAGCAAGACTTTGGACGAAACTCAATGCAATTACACAACAACGGAAAAAGAATTTCTTACGGTGGTCTTTGCATTTGAGAAGTTCCGTTCATATCTTGTGGGATCATGCGGCAATCAAATACCTCATGAAAAAGAAAGATGCAAAACCAAGGCTTCTAAGGTGGATGCTTCTTCTCCAAGAATTTGACCATGAGATTAAGGATAAAACCGGTGCGGAAAATGTGGTAGCCGATCATCTATCCCGTTTGCCTATTGAGTACATGTTGGAGATGGAGGATGGTTTGACAATAGATGATACAAGGGCGGATGAAGTTCTCATGAGTGGAAATAAGGGAAATAAGGGTGGATCGATGAAGCAGGAGTATCGGGTCCGAGAGTTGTCATGTCGGACTGAAGGCAGAGCAGGTGCCAGTAAGTCGGGACCGATGTCAGCAGAGTCGGGCCCGAGGTACTTATGTGTCTGCGAAGCTCGACCGATGTCCAACCATGTCGGGCTCAGTACACTACAATGTCGGTCCACTGAAGCAAGATTTCTAACTCGATTTCCATTCCTTCTCGTTCTCATTTGATTGATTCTTTCTCTCCCACTTGCCTTCTATCTATTGGTGCCGTAAAACGAGGGGTTTCCCCTTGGTTTGCGGATTTTGCTAACTTTTCCGTAGGGGGAGTGATCCCACCAAATTTGTCTTATCAAGCTAGAAAGAAATTCTTACATGATGCTAGACAATATTTTTAGGACGATTCATATCTCTACAAGGAAGGGAGATCAAATCTATAGACGTTGTGCGCCGAGTGAGGAGGTTGAGAGCATCATTCGTCATTGCCATTCCTTACCCACGGGGGGCCACGCCAAAAGTTCTAAAATCACTTCAAAAATTCTCCAATGTGGTTGTTATTGGCCAACCATGTTTAAGGATGTGCATGACTTTGTGAAGAGATGTGAGGAGTGCCAAAGAGAGGGAAACTTATCAAGGAGGCATGAGACTCCTCAAACTGGCATTCTAGAAATTGAGTTATTTGATGTATGGGGCATTGACTTCATGGGACCATTTCCCGCTTCGGGACCGTACAAGTACATCTTAGTAGCCGTGGATTATGTCTCGAAATGGGTGGAGGCCATTCCGACAAAGACCAACGATGCAAAGGTGGTGATGAAATTCTTGAAAAGCAACATCTTTGCAAGGTTTGGTGTGCCTAGAGTACTCATAAGTGATGGCGGTTCTCATTTCATTGAAAGATGCTTCGAGAATGTGTTGATCAAGTATGGGGTGTCTCACCGAGTTGCTACTCCTTATCACCCTCAAACAAGTGGGTAAGTCGAGGTGTCCAACCGACAAATCAAGGCCATTTTGGAGAAGACCGTGTCTCGATCAAGGAAGGATTGGGCTTCTAAGCTCGATGATGCGCTTTGGGCTTATAGGACCGCTTTCAAGGCACCGTTGGGAACTACACCCTTCAATCTAGTCTATGGCAAGGCATGCCATCTTCCGGTAGAGCTCGAACACAAGGACAAGTGGGCTCTTAAAAGATGAATTGGGATATCAACTTGGCCGGTGAAAAGAGGCTTCTAGAACTTCATGAGTTGGGAGAATTGAGGTTGAAAGCTTATGAAAATTCCAAGTTGTATAAGGAAAAGACCAAGAAGTGGCATGATAGGAAGTTGATCCCAAAAACCTATAAGGTCGGTGATAAAGTTCTCCTTTTCAATACAAGGCTTAGATTTTTCCCGGGGAAGCTAACGACTAGGTAGAGTGGACCATTTGTGGTTCACCATATCCATACTAAAGGTGCGGTAGATTTGATGGATGAACAAGGACGAGTCATCCAAGTGAATGGTCATCGTTTGAAGAAGTTTTACGACAAAGCCGATCCGAGTGAAGAAGTTAGAGCCTCATGGGCTCTCCTCCTCGCCAATTAATTTAGACATGCCATTGAAGAATAAGAAACTGTGAGCTCTTTAAACTCTTCTCTCTTACTTTGAGTTTTGGTTTCCTTGTTTGATGGGGACATCAAACTTTTAAGTATGGGGTGGGGGTTATTGTTCATGGTTTCATTTGTTTGTGTGTTTGTTTTGAGGATGTTTGTCTTTAGTTTGTGTTTGGAATGTTTGTTTCTTGATAGTGGATTGGTGATGAAAGACATGAATGATTGAGTTTGATTTGGTTTGAATGGATGAGTCTTTGTTTTTGGTTTTGTTTGAGAAAATTTTTGCAAAAATCCATTAAAATTTGAAAATTTCGTGTGAAAATAGCAAAGAGATTTTGTAATGTGTAGATTTTGGACTAGGAATCCCCATCTTAGATGTGCAAATGAAAGCTAGTGATGATGAGAGCATGTAAATTCCTTTGCATGTTTTTGGATGGTTTAGCCTCTAAAATGATGTTGTTTTTAATGTGATCATGATATCTTGCTTGTTTTTATTGAGCACATGAGTTCTAGGATAAGTCTTTATGCAACTAAGTATGAGTGACCCTTGTGAGATTTATTTTTGGCCATTTTAGGGATGCTTATTCATATTTGCATATCCCTCATGTTTCTTGTGTGATTAGCTCATGCATGCTTAGTAAAACTTGCTATTGCGGTGTTTATCTATTTTCCAAGACCGTCGTGAGATTGCACTAGCATTGTCACATTAAATTTGAACTTTATTCTTTTAGTCACAAAAATGTTTCATATCCTACCTTGAAGTGAATCCTTTGTTTGTAGCCCCGTTCTAGCCTAGCCTTTGTTTGAAACTCCTCAAAAATATTGTTCCTAGCCTTATATGACTTGACCCTTATGGAATTGGACTTTAGAAGAGAGGGTTTGGAGTGTATTTGAAGAGTTGAGATTGTCTGTTTTTTTTTCGCCAATGGTCAAAATTATTATTAACGAACCAAAATCCTTCAGAAACACAAGAGGAAGCCAAACTCAAAACAACAAAATACACCAAATCCTAAACCTCCTCCAATCTCCCAGCAAGGCCTCATTCACACCATTCTCAGCGTAAGAAAGTGCAAGATGAGGCACGATGCCAAAGTGTAGGACATGTCTGCTGAAAAATCCTCACAACAATGCTGTCCCATTGATGCTCCTTTTCAACAGATCAAGGGAAGAGGCTTAACAACACAACTACCCTGAGCACCTAACCCGCCCAAAAAACAACACAGCAACACACAGCTCACAAACAAAAAAAACAGACCAAAGGAGGATCGAACACCCTGCAAGGTCCTAGACACAATTCACGCCCAACACAAGCATGAATTGGCTAAGACTCGATGCATTAATGAAGGACAAACCCCTTCTCTTCTTGCGTCATCATGCCAGACCTGAGAATTGGCTTCTCCCTTTCTTCAAGCCAATTTCTAGGTTGGTAAAGAATGGTGTTATGAATCTTATGGGTACGTAGTGCATCTTTGTTGTGCATAAGTGAAAAGAAAGAGAAAGAAAGAAAATGTTGGAATTGGGAAGTGGATTGAAAGTAAAGAGCTTAAGTGAAGAAAAGTGGTCCGACCGAGTTACAAGCCATATTGGGCCCGAGGTGTATTCAAAGTCGATTCAGTGAGCAAAAGTGTGAAAAATCCAACAAAAAGTCTAAGTGCAAGGATGAAGTGGAATGTTAAGTGAAGTTGTGGGTTGAGAGAAGAAAATTCAAAGTCTTTTGGATGATTGTGAAAGTTAATTGTGGAATTATTGGTGAAGTTGGTGAGAGATTAGGAAGTTCAATCCCCATTGTAAGCACCACAAGACCAAAATGATTCCCACCTTGAGAAATTCCAAAAGCCCCCATTACAACCCGGCCGAATGGAACCTCTTTGAGGACCTCCATTGAGCCAAGTTCATATTCTTTGTGTGCATTGTAATAGGCATCTCTAGGTGGAGGAATTGGCGATATTAGCTTCAATAGTAAAGTCTTTACTTGCATGATTTTTGAGCTTGAGTGTTCATTGCTATACCTAAACACATGATGAGTGATACACATCTACATGTCCCTAAAGTGAGACTTAGTTGCATTTGACTTTGTTCCTTTGAGCACTTGATCATGTGTGATGATGTAATCTTGCTTGCATATCAATCACTTGTGCTTGAATGTGTTTTCATACGAGGCTTTACTTGAAGATTATGTTTCGGTCTTGCTTACATTGTTATTGCTTGAGGACAAGCAAGTTTAAGTATGGGGTATTCTGATGTCTCTCAATTTGGTGGTGTTTTATAGGTCATTTTCCTTTGTAAATATGTTTCTTTCTTCCCTTTTCTTGTGTGTTTTGTCCCTTTTTAATATAGTTCCCGCATTTCTATGAGATTCGGAGGCTATGCGCGTTTTGTGTATTTTGTAGGTGTTTTTGGCATTAATTGCGAGCTATTTCGAAGGAGACTCGAGGAAGGAGCAAAGCATGAAGCAACGAGGGAAAGAGAGGAGCAACCCATGAAGAAGAGTAAGAGAAAAGCCAAGAAGAAGAAGTGGCTAGAGGACCGGATCGAGGTACCATCAGCATCGGACCCGAGATCGAGTTTCGACATCGGACCGACCTGCCCAGTACCTCGGGCACGACATACACCCGTGTCGGTCCGAGTCGGTCGGATTATGGATTGGGCTCCAAGGCATGAAAATTCAAACTACCACTTTTGCCCCTCTTCTATTAAGGCTCTCTTATCTTCTAATGAGAGGAGGATCCCACAAAAACAACACATTAATCATCTCTCAAAGGCTCTACGAAGACTTGGGGAGCAAGGAGGAAGGAGAAAAGAAGGAGAAGAAGGGAGATCGGTCCAAGGAGGAGAATTCTAGGGGATTGATAGTGAGTTTAGCTTTGCTTTATCTTGGTCTTTGGATTTGGAACCCTTGAATTGGGATTTGTGGATTGCTTTTGCTTGATTTAAGAGATTTGGCTTTAAGTTGACATTGATGGTTGAGATTGCTTTGCTTTGTGATTTGTTTGCTTTCTTCATTTTCCATATGGAGTAGATTCCATTGATCTTGGGCTATGGGGGAAACCTCTAGCTAGGTTGGGTTTGAAACCCCAATTCCATAGCCTTAAGTGATTGATCTAGGAACCCACTCTATATAGTGCTACAATTCCTTCGCGAAAGCAAGGAATCAAGGCTTGTGGTTGGCAAAGGTGAGCGGAAGTGAACAATTGTCTATCACAAGACCTTGCATCGAAGGGGAGGTCAATATCCTCATGGTCAATGTGTAGAAGTGGCGGGAACGAGGTGAACAACCTCAATCCTACGAAGATCATCACTTATTGCTTGAATTGGGGAGGAAAAGCCAACACCTACTAGAGAAGGAACCCAAAAACCCAAGATCTACCTTTAAATTTTTGAGTTTGACATCCCCAGACATATCGGGCCCGACTTGCTCTACGTCGGTCCCGACTCCCTCTTTGTCGCCAACATCGGGCCCGATGTGACCCTTGTGTCGGTCCCGAGTGTTTCCCTTGTTTTCCTTTGTTTTAACTTCTCTTTTCCAGTTTTTAAGTCTTTTGGACACCTCAAACGACAAAACTCTCGAGTGTTCGACACCCACCACGTGCTACAACGGGGTCGGGTTATAAATTGTATTCTCGAGAGCCTCGCACACACGAGAGCGATCAATGAGCGTAACCAACCAGGGCATCCCGGCTTCCTAGCAAGACAGGGAACTGAACCCTATACTGGCGATGGAGACCTTTGACCACACCCAGGCGGACGAGATGGCTGACTTCCACCGGCGGTTAGATGACCTAGAGAGGAAACTTGGTGATCAAAGGAGTCTTTATGAGGCTCAAGTGGAACGCTTAACCCAAGAAAATGACCGACTAAGGTCTCGGAATCGACGGTTGACCAGGGGGTTCCAGTCGGCCGAAGTCGCCAGAGAGACTCGCAGCCTGAGGCGAACGCTGAATCTAAACGGTGGGGAAGGAGTTTCAAACAGACGCAGTGACCTTGACGCTAGAACTGACTGCGTCACCCCACCGGCAACCCTTCTTGGAGCCCCGATGCTCATGCAACGAGGAGCGCCTAGCCGGACCACAACCCCACTAGTGGCTATCCGCTCGGCTAGCAACCACCCACCTTTCCGTCACCAAGGCGTAAGACTCGCTAGGGAGGACCGGGAGGAAGATTTGAATCAAAGGCTACCACCGGATCTTAGTGCGATCGTCCAACGGGAGGTCAGGGAGCAAGTCAACCGGTTCGCCGACCAGATGGCTCGGACTGGGGTATCTCACCCAATGGAGCGGGAAGCGCCGGATAGTTATGACGAGTCTCCTTTCATGGCTCGTATTGCTTGTGTAGAAATCCCAAAGAAATTCTTGGTGCCGGCCATGGATGCTTATGACGGGGCAAGGGACCCTAACGACCATGTAGCCATATACAAACAAAAGATGATGACTAGGATGATGCCCCACCAATCGAAGGAAACTCTGATGTGCAAGGGTTTTAGGACCACGCTAGCCGGACCAGCACTAACCTGGTTCATCAACCTTCTGCGGAGAAGTGTTTCCTCCTTCGCTAACTTGGTGGATTCCTTCCGCACCCAGTTTGCTAGCAGCCGACGGTTTGAGAAACGATCTAGCGATCTCTATAGGATCGTCCAGAGACCTCGTGAGTCGACTAGAGACTACCTCGATCGCTTTAGCCAGGACAAGATCTCCATCACAGGTTGTGACGTTGTTACCGTCATGGAGGCCTTCCGACAGGGGGTAACCTCGGACGGCGAGTTGTACAAAGTGCTGACTAAATATCCATGTGCTAGCTTTGACGATGTACAAGACAAGGCATTAGCTCAAGTGCGTCTAGAGGAGGACCGTCAATAACGAAGGCCTATCCGAGAGCATGATATCCAGACACCAGAATCCGATCACCATACCGCTATGGAGAGCCTGTCTAAACAGGAGTCTACTAGCGACGACGATGATCACAACCATTATCCAACCATCCACAATCACAAGAGACACACGTATCATCCATACCATTATTAAACATATTGTTTTACGATCATGCTATCTAGAGGCTTAGTCCCTCAGTAATATCTAGAGGCTTAGTCCCTTAATAATATCTAGAAGACGTAGTCCCTCCGTTACCTAGAGTTAGAGTCCCTCGACTATCGAAATAGTCCAGTCCTAGCTCAGGCTAGCTGGAATCAATTTCGCCACTGTCGCGAGTCCTAGCTCAGGCTAGCTGCAATCAATTTTGCCTTATCGCGAGTCCTAGCTCAGGCTAGCTGAAATCAATTTCTCCACTACCGCGAGTGATGACAGGCCCGATGTGCTATACCAATTCTAAGGATAGGGTCCCGGGTCAATCAACAAAAGATATATGTATCACGACCCCGTTGTAGTACGGTGGTCGAGGTCGATCACAGGGAATTATTTCATGCGCGTTTGAACGGTCGATTTGTCTAACACAAACACAATGGGAAGTGAACACACGCGAAGCAATTCGGGACCGAGGTTGTCAATCTCGGGACCGAGGTAGCTAGGCACAAACAAAGTCGGGCTCGAGGCTAGGGGACTCGGCACGACTCAACAATCAATACGAAGGAAGAAACAAGCTAGGCTACGGGGATCTCGGGCTTTGGGTTTCTTCTCTAGCTAGATGTGGGTAATTCCACCTCAATTCAAGCAATAAGTGTTGATCCTCGTGAGATCGAGGTTGTTAGCCTTCGATCCATCCACTCTACACATCGACCATGGGAGGCTTTCACTCTCCTTTCGATGCTAGGTCTAGTGATGGGTTCGAGATCGCTCCCGCTTACTCTTCCCAATCACAAGCCCTAGGTCCCTTGTTTCCACAAGAGAATTGAAGCTCAATGTAGAGAGGATTCATAGATCAAGCACTCAAGGCTGTGGAATTGGGAGTTCACACCCAATCCTAGCTAGGGGTTTCCCCCATCGCCCAAGATCAAGCTATCTACTCACTAGTCATGGATTTCAAACTAGCAATCATCAAGGACCAAAGATAAATCATGAATCATGCAAGTCAAATTCCACAATCAACGACACAAACAGAAGATCAAAGCAAACTTGAATTAAACTAAGAAGAGGAATCCTTACAATCTCTACTCCCGCTCCAAGCCTAAGGGTTTCTTTCTTCTCCAAGGAAAGGAATTCACCCAAATCCTCCTCTAGATCTTGGGTTCTTTCCCTCCCTTGGAGAAGAATCCACCCCCTTCTTCCTTCTACTCTCTCAAACATCCCTCTCTACTCACTCTCCAAAGTGTATGTGTTTCTAGATTCATCCTAAATGAGAGATTACAAGAGTTTAAATAGAGATTATTCCCCTTACTACAAAGACTAGATTACCCTTCTAAACTCCTTGGGCTCCAAGGCTTCTCCTTGACCTCCAAGGCTTCTAGAACTCCTTGCTCCCCAAGGCTCCTAGACTCCTTGACCTCCAAGGAAGCAAATGCAATTATGGGAATTAACAAGAAAATCCCAAAAACAAAGGAATTCGGGGCCACGACCGACATGGATCGACACGGAGGAACCTCGGGCCCGACTTGCTTCAACCTCGGTCCAAAGGCATGTCTTTCATGGACCTCGGGCCCGACTTGCACACCTCGGACCACCACCTCGGGCCACCATGGTACCTCGGGCCCGACATGCTGGTTACCTCGGTCCTAAGGCACTTTTCAACTTGTTTCGCTCCGTTCTCTCTCGTTTTAGCTCCGATTGACTCGATTCTTTCGCCATTCTCTTCGTCTTCACTTGAGGCTTCTTTTTATGCATTGTTAGCTCCATTTTGGCTCCTTTTCCATCCTTGAATTCCTCCATGATTCCATGCTCCAATCTCCATGATTCTTGCTCCGAAATGCCTATAAAACACACAAAACGCGCATAGTCTCCGAATCTCATAGAAATGCGGGAACTAAGCTAAAAAGGGACAAAACTCACAAGAAGAGAAGGAAAAAGGACTAAAACTACCAAGGAAAACACACTTAAAACACTACCAAAATTAGAGACATCAGAATACCCCATACTTAAACTTGCTTGTCCTCAAGCAATAACAACATAAGCAAGACCGAAGCACAATCTTCAAGTAATGCCTCATATGAAAAACTCAATCAAGCACAAGTGATAGACATGCTAGCAAGATTATGTCATCACACATGATCAAGTGTTCAAGGAATAAAGTCTAATGCAACAAAGCTTCACTTTAGGTATGTGAAAATGTGTATCACTCATCATGTGTTTAGGCTTGAAAATGAACACTCATATTCAAAATCATGCAAGTAAAGACTTTACTATTGATGCTAATATCACCAATTCCTCCACCTAGAGATGCCTATTACAATGCACACAAAGAATATGAACTTGGCTCAATGGAGGTCCTCAAAGAGGTTCCATTCGGCCGGATTGTAATGGGGCTTTTGGTGTTTCTCAAGGTGGGAATCATTTTGGTCTTGTGGTGCTTATGATGGGGATTGAACTTTCTAGTCTCTCACCAACTTCACCAAATTCTTCTACTTTCAACTTCACTCATCCAAAAACTTTGGTTTTTCTCTTCTTTTTTTTCTTTTCAACCCACTTTTCACTTAACATTCCACTTCATCTTTGCACTACACTTTTTGTTGGATTTTTCACACTTTTTACACTTAGGATCGACTTGCACTATAACTCGGGCCCGATGTGCACTTTAACTCGGTCGGTACCTTTTTCTTTCACTTAAGCACTTTGCTTTCAATCCACTACTTATTTCCAACATTTCTTTCTTTCTTTCCACTTCAAAGATGCACTACCCACTTAATTTATAACTCCATTCTTTCCCCTTCACCAAAGAGAATCTCAACTCTCCAAATACATTCCAAAACCTCTCACTAAAGTCCAATCCCATAAGGGTCAAGTCATATAGGCTAGGAATCATATTTTTGAGGAGTTTCAAACAAAGGACTAAGGCTAAAACGGGACTACAAACAACAGTTTATCTTCAAGGTAGGATATGGAAGATTTTGTGACTAAATGAAATAAAGTTCAAATCAATGTGACAAAGCATAGAACAAATCTCATATTGGCCTTAGAAAATAGATAAACACCGCAATAGCAAGTTTTACTAAGCATGCATGAGCTAATTCACACAACAAAAATGAGGGATATGCAATCATGAATAAGCATCCCTAAAATGGCCAAAAATAATCTCACAAGGGTCACTCAAGCTTAGTTGCATCAAATCTCATCCTAGAACTCATGTGCTCAATAAAAACATGCAAGATATCATATCACATCAAAAACAACATCCATTTAGAGGCTAAACTATCCAAAAATATGCAAAGGAATTTATATGCTCACATCATCATTAGCCTTCATATGGACATCTAAGATGGGAATTCCTAGTCCAAAACAAATCTTTTTGTTGTTTTTAACCGAAATTTTTCAAATTTTTATGGATTTTTGCAAAAATTTTCTCCAACCAAAACAAAAGACACACAAAGCAAACAGAAGACACAAAAGAGTTTCCTTTTCCCATACCCCATACTTAAAATATGCAATGTCCTCATTGCATCCAAATTAGACCAAAAAGGGAAAATGAAAAGGGAAACTCACTAGACAAGGCGTTCGAAGTTAGGAAGAATGATGAATTGTTGACATCGGCACATGGGGAGGGTGAATTCGAGCTCATCATTTGAACCAAGAAGTACCTACAAGATCACACCAAAGATACATCCCAAAATACTTGCATTCAAGGAGTTTAGAGAAAGGGTTAGCACAATAAGCTCAAATCCTAAAAATAAGAAAACAAATAAAAAGAAAACAAAGGATACGAAGGATACGTCGGGTTGCCTCCCGAGAAGCGCTCTTTTAACGTCATTAGCTTGACGTGCCACCTAATCTCCGTTAGGGTGGAAAATAAGGCTCGGGGTCCATGAATTCTCCAAGGACCATTTCATCACTAGCAAAGAATTGAGGCCATTCTCTATAGTTCAACCAAACATGCGCCTCGGCCTCGTCATAGTGGCGGGGGACCCCATACTTAGACCAAGAATAATCGGAAATCACATCCACCGAGTATGGTCCATCCGCACCATATGACTCACAAGAAACCATCACAAAAGAGCAAAGGAGATAGGGCAAACGAGTCTCACACATGATCTTGGAGGCTTGATTCTCGGGTTGGACCGACATAGGAGCTACATCGGGCCCGACTTGTTGCGTCTCCTCCAAAGCTTGTTTGAACCGAGACTCGACTTCTTCTTTAATCATAAGAGAGGGAGAGCTTTCCTTCACTTCCATCCTTACACGCTCAAGAGCCATGAGATAGTTTTCCTCCATTGTCACCATCTCACTAGCAACCTTTTCAGACTGGACCGATATTGGTGCCACTTCGGGCCCGACTTCCGGCATCTCGGTCCCGGGGCAGAGTGAAGGCAGGGGAAGTGGTCCGATGTCTGGGCAACTCGGGCCCGACATGTCCTCCAACTCGGTCCTGGGTTGTAGAGTTGGTCCGACTTGCGAGCAACTCGAGCCCGACACACTGGGTACGTCGGTCCAGGCTTGCTCACTCCTCTCGACTTGTGGTGGCTCGACTCGGACCTCATCATAGCTCTCTTCATCATTATAGCTTGGAAGTTGCTCTTGTGAACTCAAGAGGGATGTCCAATAGTCAGGTTGGGCGTTGACGCTCATCCTCCATGCACCAAACTCATTGAGTTGAGTGCTAAAATCATCGAATCGCCTCTCAACATTGGTGAATTGATTCTTCAAGTCTTGAGCCCATGGTGGTTCCTCATCAATTTCCTCTTGCAACATATGTTCCCATGGAGAAGTTTCTTCGTAGCTCGGAGGTTGGTATGGTGGTACTCCTTGCATTTGAGTGTAAGTGGGATTCTCCCAATAGGATTGAGCACCACCTCGTCCATCATAGTGGTCTCGGTTCCCATACAAACCCCTCATATAACACTCCTCCTCATAGGCTCTCTCTTCTATCTCTTGTTGCATTCTAATCCAGGCATCAAGTTGCTCACGAGCTCTAGCTCTCTCTCTTCTTTCCCATTGCTCTTTTGCCTCGTGGAGTTCTCTTTTTACACGCTTGATCTCCATTTCAAGGTAGAAAACCTCCCACTCATACTCATCATCACTATCATAAAAATCCATTTTTTGAGGGACTCACCTACAAAAAAAGACAAAAAGAAACAAATCAAATAACACAAGAGGGTTTGGGCTAGTCCCTTACCCAAAACAAATCAACCAAACAAGCGCACAATCACAATAATTCCCCGGCAACGGCGCCATTCTGATGACAGGCCCGATGTGCTATACCAATTCTAAGGATAGGTCCCCGGGTCAATCAACAAAAAATATTTGTATCACGACCCCGTTGTAGTACGGTGGTCGAGGTCGATCACAGGGAATTATTTCATGCGCGTTTGAACGGTCGATTTGTCTAACACAAACACAATGGGACGTGAACACACGCAAAGCAATTCGGGACCGAGGTTGTCAATCTCGGGACCGAGGTAGCTAGGCACAAACAAAGTCGGGCTCGAGGCTAGGGGACTCGGGCACGACTCAGCAATCAATACGAAGGAAGAAACAAGCTAGGCTAAGGGGATCTCGGGCTTTGGGTTTCTTCTCTAGCTAGATGTGGGTAATTCCACCTCAATTCAAGCAATAAGTGTTGATCCTCGTGAGATCGAGGTTGTTAGCCTTCGATCCATCCACTCTACACATCGACCATGGGAGGCTTTCACTCTCCTTTCGATGCTAGGTCTAGTGATGGGTTCGAGATCGCTCCCGCTTACTCTTACCAATCACAAGCCCTAGGTCCCTTGTTTCCACAAGAGAATTGAAGCTCAATGTAGAGAGGATTCATAGATCAAGCACTCAAGGCTATGGAATTGGGGGTTCACACCCAATCCTAGCTAGGGGTTTCCCCCATAGCCCAAGATCAAGCTATCTACTCACTAGTCATGGATTTCAAACTAGCAATCATCAAGGACCAAAGATAAATCATGAATCATGCAAGTCAAATTCCACAATCAACGACACAAACACAAGATCAAAGCAAACTTGAATTAAACTAAGAAGAGGAATCCTTACAATCTCTACTCCCGCTCCAAGCCTAAGGGTTTCTTTCTACTCCAAGGAAAGGAATTCACCCAAATCCTCCTCTAGATCTTGGGTTCTTTCCCTCCCTTGGAGAAGAGTCCACCCCGTTCTTCCTTCTACTCTCTCAAACGTCCCTCTCTACTCACTCTCCAAAGTGTATGTGTTTCTAGATTCATCCCAAATGAGAGATTACAAGAGTTTAAATAGAGATTATTCCCCCTACTACAAAGACCCTTCTAAACTCCTTGGGCTCCAAGGCTTCTCCTTGACCTCCAAGGCTTCTAGAACTCCTTGCTCCCCAAGGCTTCTAGACTCCTTGACCTCCAAGGAAGCAAATGCAATTATGGGAATTAACAAGAAAATCCCAAAAAGAAAGGAATCCGGAGCCACGACCGACATGGATCGACACGGAGGAACCTCGGGCCCGACTTGCTTCAACCTCGGTCCAAAGGCATGTCTTTCATGGACCTCGGGCCCGACTTGCACACCTCGGACCACCACCTCGGGCCACCATGGTACCTCGGGCCCGACATGCTGGGTACCTCGGTCCTAAGGCACTTTTCAGCTTGTTTCGCTCCGTTCTCTCTTGTTTTAGCTCCGATTGACTCGATTCTTTCGCCATTCTCTTCGTCTTCACTTGAGGCTTCTTTCCATGCGTTGTTAGCTCCATTTTGGCTCCTTTTCCATCCTTGAATTCCTCCATGATTCCATGCTCCAATCTCCATGATTCTTGCTCCGAAATGCCTATAAAACACACAAAACGCGCATAGTCTCCGAATCTCATAGAAATGCGGGAACTAAGCTAAAAAGGGACAAAACTCACAAGAAGAGAAGGAAAAAGGACTAAAACTACCAAGGAAAACACACTTAAAACACTACCAAAATGAGAGACATCAGCGAGTCCCGGCTCAGGCTAGTTGAAATCAATTTCGCCACTGTCGCGAGTCCTAGCTCAGGCTAGCTGTAATCAATTTCGCTAGTGTCGCAAGTCCTAGCTCAGGCTAGCTGAAATCAATTTTGCCATTGTCGCGAGTCCTAGCTCAGGCTAGCTGAAAACAATTTGGCCACTGTCGCGAGTCCTAGCTTAGGTTAGTTAAAATCGATTTCGCCATTTGTCATAAGCTTCACGTCACTTTCTGCTAATCGCACGAAAAAGCTAACACCTACTAGCTGGTCTACCATTCAACATTGATCGCACGAGACCGCTAAGAAATTCACAAAGTGCTAGGACCCTCAAGCTCACTCATCATTTGGTAGCCCACGCTAGCCTCAACCGACCTCGCCTATTGTCGCAAGCTCATTGCTAATTCAGGCTAGCTAAAATCATTCGCTAGCTATAGCAAGTCTAAAGCTAGCTAGGTCTACCTAGCCACAAGTCGTTCGCCAGTAGTCGCTTGCTACCGCGAGTTGTTTCATAGATATTAGTTGTCCGTCGCCAATCAAAGCACACTATTCTCTAGTTATTGCGCGCCACATGCTAGACACCACAAGTAATCGCAAGAAACAACGCAAACAATCTCAAAGGCCAGAACTCGCTAGAGACGCAAAGTATCGCTAGCGCAATCCATCTTACATCCAACAGTCCAAGCGATAGAGAGTTCAACGACAACTCAGTTGCCAAGTGATTCACAATTTTGGGCTCTATAGTTGAATGCATCTCTTTGATCCTAGCAGGCTGGGGTCCCCAATCGAAGTGTCAACGAATCAGAATCCGTCCAGCTGATCCGAAATTTGATTCGGGGGTATTGTTGGGACCGGCCCAAAGAAGGCCCACTAAAGCCCAAGTCCACTAAAGCCCAAGACCACCAAAGCCCAAGACCACCAAAGCCCAACAAGAACTCGTCAATCTACAAAAGCCCCCATCCTGACAACCTAGCAGCTCCTTAAAGATGCCCTCATGTGAAAAAATGTCGAGGGATGCCAGATGGGCTAGCTAGAATATTTATATAGCTTAATTAAGATCCTCAATCATAAATGTGATGAATTGCAACGGATATTAAGAGGCAGGAAAGTGAAGAGGCTATGAAAGAGGAATAATTACGTCTGCACAATTTAATTCTCACATGTGGTAAAAAAACCCAAGAGGCGCCAATTCACAATTTAAGAGAAAGAAGCTTTATAATCATCAAAAAACACTCTCTTTTTTAAAAAAAATCTCAACCAAACTATGTTTTAACCCAATCTTAACTAGAGTTTGCTAGATGTATAAGCAAATTTTTGCTAAAACAGGTATGATGACGTGAGTTGATTCTAGACGTTTCACCAAACATTCTCAAAACTTAAACCAGCCTTACTGCCGACAGTTTGTATACATTCGGGCAGATTTTGCTAGTTGCCCGCACTTTCCAAATTGAACAAAAATACGCTCGACTATTTAGGCTAGTGGACGATATATATTGGATTTAACCTAACAAGTTGTCAACCCAACTCGTAGTAGATAGAGCCATTTTTGGCACAATAGAGACATCTCAACCTACGTACATCCCGCAATCGTTGCAATTGCAAAGTGGGAATTCGTAATTTTGTCCACAATACAGACATCTTCTAAATTACGCGCCTATCCGAAGATTTAATTATAATTTGTCAAACAAGTAGGCTGGCTAAATCTGGAAGTATTATCAAGTTGACTAGCCCACAGGGCACGTTGTGGAAACCAATATCCTCGATGAATCCTTGTCCTGTCGCCTACATTTTGTGCATAAATCTACTTGCACCACAAACAAAAGTTCGGTCGCATGTGTTGAGCTAATCTAAAATTATAGCAAGGCCGATTCATCAAGTTTGAATATCTCATTACAAAACAATGAACTTTAGATATATTAGAATTAAACGATTTCTTTTTTGTTAATATATATAGCTACCGACGTCAAATGGTGCCAAAAACTATAATGCAAAGATAACAAACTTATCGGCAACCCTCGCTCACTTCAAATTCTTCTTCCAGTTCCCACCTTGCTCCTGTACTTGATTTGGACCTCATCAATGATGATGATTATTAATGGCTATAAGCTGCCATTTTGCACCGTGGTTAACTGATATTAAGTAGATGCATGCACGTAGAATTGGGGTTTTGGAGCTCAAAAAAAGAATTGGGGTTTTGAATGATATTCATATGTATTTATTTATTATTTAATCAATATTGGTTTTCCTATCCGGGTATAGAATAAGAATCTATATTCGGAAACTCAAACCTTTGGAATGAAAAGTACAAAACCGTCATAAAAAAGATTAGAGAAAATAAAAAAAAATAATGATTTATTTCTAAATTTAGGGTCTTAAGATATACTCCTTTGTACAAGTTATAAAAATCGACTGCAACGAATTAGTAGTTTTTTAGGGGAATTAGTACCAAATGCCCCTATTTGATAATCCGTTTGCAAATATGACCCTTTTTTTTTCGATTTGCAAAAATGCCTAAAAATATTGCGACCATGCCTAAAAATATTACATTCATGCCCAAAATGACTAATTTTTATCAAATAAAATAAAAAACGAAATATTTTTATAAAAATCGAAAATTATTATTTTTATTAATATTTTATTTGAGAAATAAATTTTTTTTACAAACTTTATTTTTTATCCAAATTTGAAAATATATATAAATAAAAAAAAATTACAAATATTTTAATGTTAAAAAAAGATTTTGTTTTTTGTTCTATCCTTTTTTTAAAATTAAAGGAAAATTGAAAATCTTACCGAACTCCTCTCAGTGGGCCGAACAAAAATACTTACCTAAACAAGAAAATCTTACCTAAAAAAACAAAAAAATGATAGTATTTTACAAATGGTGACAGGATATTTCGTTGTATATGACAAGATTTTCATTGAGGGTGACAGGATGAGTCTCATCCTACTTTGTGATGAAGCAAATACAATAACAAAGATAATAACGTTCAATGTTGAAACGAAGATAATAATGATCCACATTTATTTATGTTTTATATTTTCAAAAAAATATCTTCCACCATATCTTCTACAATATGTCATTTTTTCCAAAAATTCTTAATGTTTCAAAAGAGTGACAGGATATTTCGTTGTGTATGACAAGATGTTTACTTAGGGTGACATGATGAATTTTACCCTACATTGTGATGAAACGAAGATAATAACGAAGATAATCACGAAGAATGTTGAAACGAAGATAATAATGATCCACGTTTATTTACGTTTTATATTTTCAAAAAATATCTTCAACAATATCTTCCACCATATCTTCTACAATATCTCATCGTTTCCAAAAAATCGTAATGTTTCAAAACTAGTTTCTTATTTTATATTTTCTTTTTCTTTTTCTTTTTCTATTTTTTAATTCTGAATTTAAAAAGAATTTCCATAATTTATGGCTAAATATTTTATTGTAATTATAATGATTTTTTAATAAACTTCTATTTAAAAGGAAATAATAGTGTAAATTTTATTGCAAAAAATGCCCAAAACAGCATGTTTCGCTATTTTTTTGTTTTAAGGGGCGTTTTTGCAAATCATTTTTCTGGGTGGGGCATTTTCGCAAATTGCCCTTTTATGTATACGATTGTTGGGTCTATTGGTTTTGAATGTAAAGGAGATGTTTATCAATTAGTAAGATCTTCTTTTGTAAAGGATGGATGCAACAACTAAAGTGGGCATAGTACTAAACTGAATGGGAGGTACGTAGCATATGTATGTTGAGATAAAATCACCTCACATCAAAATTTACTTAATTCCTTAATTTACCCATGTCATAAAATAATTCCTTAATTTATTACTTCTCATATTGCCAATTGGATGGGATCTCATTACCCGCATTTATTTAAATTTGATAAGTTAAGGGATTACGGTCGTCATAAATACTATTTGGGCTCATCCACAAGGGATGAAAACTGGTTACTAATCAGTTCTAGAGAGAAGAGGGTAAATCGCCGTTCTGGAGTGTCTAACCGAGACCACATTACCAGCATTTATGTACACATATTGGCCTTATCGCACATATACAGGAATAGATGTTTTCTTCTTCGACTAATCAAGTGGCGAGGCGAGTGACCATTGATTCAACAGGATTTCTATTGTGAAATGTGAGCCCACCTAGGAAAAGAAAAAAGAGAGCCAACTCATTGCTTCCAAGTGCATGAAGATGCATGCATTGATGCACGCACGTACGTTTGCATACAAGTTGAGTTTAAGGAATTAATTAAACACGGCTAGGTATTTCGAGTTTCCTATGTACCCCACCCCTACTTGCCAAAAATCTCAAAAATTCCTTCATTTGGATTCTTGTCCAAGACTTTCGTCGGTCTACCTCCACCAACATTAATGAAATGATACATCACTCTCTTCAACTGTTGGCCACTGGCCCATACTGCCCAGCTGCGAACGTAATTGATCTTTGCATAGGGTTGGGCATTTCGACTGATCTGAATCCGAAATACTGGATATCCGAATATTTTTCACTTAAAATCCTAATTCGTATTCGATCCACTTTTATCTGGATATTTGGCCGATAAAGTGTAACTAAATGGATCAGATGTCCGAAACCGAATATCCTTTTGATACCCCTCTGTTCTTGATAATTCCTTTTGGTGTCCTAAGAAAAAAACTTTTTCTTTTTGTACTCCTGCGATGTATACATTTTCTTTTCCATAACCAAATTATATCTAAACCAATTTTTCATCAAAAATTATACATGTTTTGCTTAACATTTAAATAAAAACTAATTTAGAAAATAAAATTATGGGTACTAATTCCTCTTATTTTTATTGAGTTTTAAACGAAAATTGTATTGAACAAATTTAGCTAATTAAATAGCTTATTCCACTCGATTTTTTTTAATGGTTGGTCAAACTTTTTTTTTGTTGAACAAATTTTTTGACGAAGTTCTTTTGTTTTTTCTTTTCTAAATTAGTTTAATTTAAGTTTTAAACGAAAATTGTATTTCTTTGGGATGCAAAATGGGTTTAAATAGATTTGTGGTTACAAAAAGAAAAATGTATAAACCACAGGACTATCAAAAGGACAAACTTTTTTTCTTAAGACACCAAAAAGAAATGTCAAAAACAGAGAGTACCAAAAGAAACTTCCCTAATAAGCAAAATCTAAAAGTGGATAAATGGATATCCATTTAACTTAAACTTGTGTTCACAAAACTTGGCTTAAATTGTCTCCAAACTATGCACGACCCAAGCTCAATATGTTGAATTAAAAGATACGGAGTAGAAAATTTGTGAGCAACACTGATCTTCTATTCATTGCTAATTAACAACCGATCATATACAAATCTTTATATAGGAGTACATAACTACCTACTAATTATCCCTAAATTATGGCACTAGCAATCTAGTGGGGTACCCAGGATCGAATTTCACCGAGCAGGTGCTAAATATACATGTACAGAATTTTTTTTAGCGAGGTCATGGGAGCAGTTTGGTTTGTCAATGGGTCAGGATGGGTTCATACCCGGTAGTTTTGTGGTTCGGACCAATTCGAATTTGATTCAAATCTAAATATTTTCACAATCAAGTTGGACAATTTTGTATCAAGTTTTAATTTAATTGGCTAAAACTGGATTTTTGCGTCAATTTCGATCAATTTATTTAGATTTTGGGTTGACTCGGATTTTGATTCTGACCATATTTTGAATAATGATTTTTGTCCTAGTTTAAATTAACTTTAACACTAAGTATTTAGTTTATAAATTCAAAAATATAACTATAACAAATATTCATCATTATTAACTTGTAAAAAAAATATTTATTAATATATATTTTTAATGTACCTAAATTATTTTATCAAATGATATTGTATTTTTCTAAAAGTACATATGACTATATGAGATAATTTCTTTTATATTTGGTCATTGAATTCAAGATTACGGATTATTTTGGATTGAGTACTTCTGAGTCAGGAGGCTTTGATTCATTCGAATGATATCAAGTCGGTTAAGTTTGGATTTTCAAATGATTTTGCATCGGCTAATTTCAAATATCGATTTATACCTAACTAATACATTAAGATATTAAATTTGGGTTAATTTTTGGTTTGGACTAATGATAAAAAATACATTTTTGTAATAATTTTTTTTAATAACCCCCAATAGGCAGTAGTAAGCACACAATGGGTCCGCCCTACTAGCAATACATATGATTCCAGACATTTAAACACTAGTCCATTTCTATAACTTCCACTAATTAACTCCCTGAAAGTATGCTAATACACTTGACTAAACAACCGAGATAATTGAACAAACAATTCAACTACATAAAAAATTCTCAATTATAATTTAGGCCTTGCTATATTTTTGCTTGAAAATATACTTTCTTCCAAAAAGTATACTTTTATTTTCTTGAAATTGATGAAAGCCAACTATATTTCATTAACTCCAAGACAATGAAAGTATACTTTTTGGAAGAAAATATACTTTCACTTAAAAGTGTAGCAACACTTCTCGTCGAATCATATTTCAACACCAACCTTTATTCATATTTTCTAAACTTGTATCTAGATCTTATATTTGCGTTGAATTTGCAACACTTCTCGTCGAATCATATTCTTTCAATCTTCGGTGTTTTCTTTTGTAGATGCAATTCTCATCTCAATCTTCTTTATTGTTTTTTTTTTGATTGCGGAGCTACTAGCTCGAACAAGCCAAAATTAGGCCACCTATTAGTTACAAGGATAGCCTAAATCATCGCGACGGATGATCTTTAAAAAATCAAACAGCGAGGGATGTTGACTCAACAAGAACCTCGACTGAGTTACAGACAAATGCGAATATGGAAAAGACGAAGATTGAAATGGAATAGTTGCATTGAGACTTTGAAGATCGACTTGTCTTCTTGCCAGGAAATCAGCAGCAGCATTAGACTCCCTGAAACAATGATAAAAAACAACAGAAGGGATAACCGAAATAAGATTTCTAATGTCCTCGATAATAGAGTGAAGTTCCCAGGGTACTTTCCACAGACGTTTTAAAGAATTAATAACTATAAGATTGTCTCCTTCAATGATAAGATTATGAATTATAGAACAGTCAATATGCTGAAGAGAATATAGTAAAGCTGAAGTTTCTGCTTGTACAATTGTCATGGTAGGTAGTTGTTGTCGTCCAATAGATCGAATGAATCCGTTGTGATCTCGTAAAACGAAACCAGCATGTGTTGTTCCTGTTTTAATTCTCGATGCATCAAAATTTAGTTTATAACTTTGAGGGGGTGGTTTTTTCCAGGAAGTATGATTTTTTCTTTTAGGTCTATTGGGGATATGTTTCTTGGTAATATTACAGCCATCCCAGGCAAGAGCACCCGAGAAAGCCAAGTCAGATGGCAATTTTTTAGGATTAATTCGTCCTGGGTCAAAAATTTTTGCATTCCTATGAGCCCAAACAAACCACCAAAGGAATGCAAGAGGCGTGGTATTTGGATTATTTGTGAGTGTTTGTCTGATATTTTGGTGGAAGCTGTAATTTGTAGTTAATTTAAAGGAGCAGTTTAATAATTTTTGAAGTCGAAATATCATAGCTTTTGTAAATGGATATTGGAAGAAAAAATGGTTTAGGTTTTCATCCTGTAGCTCGCAAAGGGAACACAGGTTTGGAACTGAATTGTAGTACCGGTTAATTCTATCTGTCGTAGGAAGGCAGTCAGCACATGTTTTCCATAGAAAATTTTTAATTTTAGGTGGTAATTTTAATTTCCAAATCCAGTCAAAATTATTGTTAATAGGATCTATTGGAGTAGTTAAAAGAGAAGCTGCAGACTGAACAGAAAAAATCTCATCAGTTGCAGGCAACCAGATAAGTTTGTCCGGAGTATCTGAAATAGGAATTCGAATATGAGTGATGATATTCACTATATGTGGAGGTAAAATTTGCGCAAGCATTACGGTATTCCAGGATTTATCCGGACGGGTAAGATCTTTGACCCTAAGGTTTGGATCCAAATTGTCCATGAAGGGTGATAAATCAATATTAGGGATCCAAGGGTCAGACCAAACTTTAATATTTTCACCATTACCTAACAGCCATCTAATGCCTTTGGAGAAGATATTTCTAATATTCAGTAATCTACCAAACTGCCAAGAACAAGTATTTTTATTATAATTAAATAATGAGTTGTTGCTTAGATATTTTTCTGTTATCACTTTGACCCAAACGTTTTGAGGTTGCGTAACAATTTTCCAAAGAAGTTTCATTTGTAATGAGATATTAATATTTTCCGCAGATCTTAGGCCGAGACCCCCACTCTCTTTAGGAGAACAAATACAATCCCAGCTAATTAGCGGGTGATGGTTTGGGGTAAACTTGTTCCAAAAGAAAGATTTACAAACAGAATCAACCTGCGTGAGAACACCTTGAGGCAGCATGAAACTTTGCATGAGGTAGTTCACTTTGCTTAGAAGACAGGATTGGATAAGAACAACCCTACCCGCTTGTGAAATAGAGCTAGCCTTCCAATGCGAGAGCTGTTTTTTAAGGTTGGAAACGGCATCTGAGAACATTGAAATTTGAACTCTTCCCTTTAAGATTGGAATGCCCAGATATTTTTCCATAGACGTGGTAATCTGAATATTAAGGATACTTGCTAAGGTACTAGCCATTGGTTGCGTAATGTTAGTAGAGGTTTGGAGAGAGCTCTTGTGATAGTTAATAGCTAGTCCTTAAACCTGGGTGAATTTATGGAGGATGTTCTTAATAAATTCCATATTGGTAACATTTGCGTTTGGAGAGATAATCGTATCATCAGCAAAGCTGAGGAAAGGCAAAACCGATCCATTCTTAGTTAACTGAATGCCAACATGGTTCGTGGCCGACGATGATTCTTGTTGTAATGTACGAGTTAGATATTCCATACATAAAACAAAGATGAATGGTGACATAGGGTCACCTTGGCGGATTCCGCACGAAGGAATAAACTCCGAACCAGGCTCATTGTTAACTAAAACTGATGAAGATGAAGATGTAATACAAGTCATAACCAGGTCAATCCATTTTTGATGGAACCCAAACTTAGTGAGAACTAAACGCATAAAAGTCCAGTTGATCTTGTCATAAGCCTTTTCTAAGTCTAATTTGATAGCCATCCAACAACCTTTTTTCCTTTTATGGAAAGAATGGAAGATTTCATGAGCAATAAGCACATTATCTTGAATTAGCCGACCTTTAACAAAGGCAATCTTCTTTATTGTTGGATGCACATTCACGTCTCCTTTTTTGATTCCACTGTTGTGAAACACCTTTCTCCACAATTACCTTTCCAACACAATCTACGATATTATACTACGTACTATGATATTACATGAACTAATAAATAAGAATCAAATTTCCCCAAAGTATTAAAGCAAGGAATTACAATGGACTTTTTATGTTGTTTACATTATATAGTATCTTTTTTAAAAGAGATATATCTTAATATATATCGGACATCCGTTTTCCTAGAATTCATATTCGTATACGATATAAATATCCGAAACAAATTGTGGATCGGATCGGATACAAATGAATTTTAAATGGATAAATTCGGACACGAATAATAACGGATCAGGTCGGCGAATTACATACTTTTGCTTAGCCTTACTTCTCATTCTTAGCTAGTTTAACTCTCATACTATATATAGCTAACTCCAATTGCGGAACTAGCCTATACAACCCCCACTGGGATTTTTTTTTACAAATAAATTATATTTGCAAAAACGTGTAAAGGTATGTGTTGCTAGGGGAGTTGCATTCAATTGTAAAGCATAAGGTAACTATAATATTTATTGGTAAAATTTACTTGAAATCATGCTTAAATCTGTAAAAAGTTAGAGATGATACATTCTTATTTCCTATACACACGATGATTGGTAGTGTTTGTTTGTGATAAGTGGTTCCATCTGCCGAACCTGTTGATGTTAAAAACTTAATAGGGTTAGTCATATGCTCTTTTTTATCTAGACTACGAATTTCCAAAATGGATAGTTTTAGTTTTTAACGGTTTGTTTCAGGATATATGAAGAGATTTTTTCAACTATTGGAAATTCACATAATGTAGAATAGCTCTAATCCTGATCCTGATCTATCAAGTGTTCTGAGTGTGTTTAGTTTTGATCCGCCTAGAATAGAAAAATTGCGTAGTGTCAAGGTTGTTGTTGAAAGATACAAAAAGGGTTAGACGAGTTTATTTGCAAAAGAAGCCTCATCAACCTAGAAATCATGTTTTTTCTGTAACTTTATTTGGAACTCAAAACCGTAGATTTGTTCCCGTTTGGTTCAATGATCACAACTCTTTGTTAAAATATAGTATATCAAAAGATGTTGTATTCTTTTGACCCAAAAAAAGATGTTGTATTCTGCTTACCTTGCTATCTCTTCAAAACCGATAATTTAATTTTAGTACTTTGTATATTTAGCCCCCTCTGAGACCAATTCCTGGTTCCGCCACTAGATAACCCTAATCAATTTGATAAGCACATTGAGAAGAAAACTATTTTATCTACAAAATTCACTTATTAAACAAATATTTTATTAAAATAATTTATAAATACATAAAGATATTTTTGTATATGATCCAAAGTCTAAATATTTTTAAAAATATATGAAATGCACCTATATTTATTATAATAATTTTTTGATATTTATTGATAATATTTTACTATTTGATCTCCATCAAAAATATTATTCGATAATAATTTTTATTTTGTGAGTATATTTGATAATAATTTATTTGATAGGTCTTACTTTGTTTAAATATATTATTTATGGATTGTATAACTTGTTTATGGATATTAATTAGAGAAATTTGTCGAAAACCACCCGTATGATAGGGCATATTTCGCTAAACCACCCGGATGTTTAGATATTATTTTGGACCACTTGTATGATGGTCTCCGTTAACAGAAAACCACCTCACCCCATATTCCGCTTAAAAACCGTCAACTACGCGTGGCCACATGGCATTTTAATATTTTTTTATTTTCTTTTACACATGTTAACACTTAAAAAATACCAAAAAACCCAAATTTGTTTTATGAAATTTTAGTTTCTTTTATTCCGTTTCAATAATTAATTTTCTTTTTCATTTTTCATTTTTCATTTTCTATCTTTAAAATTTTGAGTTCTTTTTCATTTTTAATCGGGGCGGAGTAGGGTGAGCGACGTGGTGATTGGGGAGGGGGATGGGGCACGAACGAGAAGGGCTCAGGAGGAATCGGGGCGGAGGTGGAGTAAGCGAGGTGGTGGCAGGGGCGAGGGAAGTCGCGAACGACAGTACCTATGTTCCTCAGGGACACCATGTCAGAGGTTTGGGCGGCGACCAAGGCGTTTCCTCTACTTAGACCTTGGTGGTGCTCCTCTCTCAAATCCGGATCCGCCGCCCTCAGATCGCGCCACAAGATCTTCGTCGTGTTCGCAGGCCGGGGCGAGGAGGTCGGTGCCGGTCAAGGTAGGGTGTTTTGGGTTTTATTTTTTTTTGGTGAAAAGGGTTTTTTTGGTGAAAATAGAGTTTTCAAAATTTTTAAGATGAAAAATGAATAAAAACAATAAAACTTAATAATCTAAACTGAATAAAAGAAAATAAAAATTTCAAAAATTGTTTTTGGCTTTCTTCGTATTTTTTAAGTGTTAAAATGTGTAAAAGAAAATAAAAAATATTAAAATGTCACGTGGCCACGCGCAGCTTACAGTTTTTAAACGGAATATGGGGTAGGGTGGTATTTTTTTAATGGAGACCATCATAAAGGTGGTCCAAAATAATATCCAAACATCCGGGTGGTTTAGCGAAATATGGCCTATCATACGGGTGGTTTCCGACAAATTTCTCTATTATTTAAGGATTCATCTAAAATAGTTATAGAAAAAATCATTTTTTTATTAACATAATAATATGGGTCCGGATACGGTAGGAATGAATATTACGGTAGGAAATATGAATGAATCACAGCCGTCGATCACGGCCGAATAAAACGCGAAACAAACGGCCCAAAACGCGAAAAAACGCTGCCAAAAATCACTGTTCACGGAGGAAAACCCTAAACGCTCTCAAGCCCCCGAAAAACACTGTTCACGCGAAAACTCCCCCATCTTCATCTGCGAAACTCAAATCTTCGATACAAATCTTGTTTTCGGCTGCACTTTCCATCTCAGATCTTGTTTCCGAGTTCACCGAATCTCTCCCCATCGACGGATCTCTAGTTTTCGGCTTCTCTTCTACAAGATCTGATTTTGCTTTCGTTTTCGGCTTCTCAAATCTCGTTTTCACGAACAAATCTCAGTTCAAATAGAACAAACCTCGAACAGATCTCAGATCTTGTTTCGATTCGAACTCCATCTGTTAGAAAACCGAGTTCGTGTTTTGATGGTTCCAAACCGAAGAGGTTGCCGAGAGGTCGCCGACCTCAGTTTCCAGAAGCAAAGCGCGTGCGGAAATTCAGAAAAGGAAATAGCGTGTTTCTTTGATATGGAAACTGCGTACAACATCTTCAGCAGTTCGTTTAAGGCAAGGACAAGATCATAAAGATGGAAAATCATCAAGAGATCAAGGAAGATATTGAAGATGATTTTATCATGGCTTAGGATTTTATTTTAGGAAAGATCTTGTAGAGATTGTGTACGATTCATGTCTTAGCCGATTTGGCTGAATCGTGCAGCAATCTTCTTAGTCTTATTTATACATTTCGTGCATACATTCTAGGACTAAGAAGGAGGAGAGTGCAAACATTGTAATTGTGAGCGAGTGTTGTGTGAGATCGTGAGATTCGATCTTAGGAGGTTGAGTGTTGAGCGAGATTGTATTGAGTGAGGATTGAGATAAGGCAAGAGTACTTGCTAGAGTGTGTGGGATTCACATCTAGGAGTAGGAACACCTTTGTAATCCAAGAAAGCAATACAAGCGAGCGAAGTGCTCTTCAAGTCCCTCTAGGTTGAAGCTTAGAGGGCAAGTGGTTTTTCTCTATACAAACTAGTTGGTTTGTAGAGAGTTTTCCACTATAACTCCTGTGTTCAAAGTGGTAACGTATCAATCTTTCTTGTGTCTTTATTCCGCTGCATAACACTAGTTGTTAACTCTGGTCGACGACATCGTAGGTGTCGACGACCTCTGAAGTACTAACGCAGATCCTACAATTGGTATCAGAGCTTTGGCTCTAGATTTTTCTAGTACTTTGCAGGAAAGATGTCTACCACCAACACCGCTATCAATGACTCCTTCTGGAAACCTCCAGTACTCAAGCCCGGAGAGTACGATTGGTGGGTGAAACAAATGCAAACCCACATTTGCTCTCTGGATGGAGAACTTTTGAAAGTGATTTCCATCGGTCCTGAGAAGTTCCTTAAAGCTGACGGAAAGGAAAAAGAAGTCACGGAGTATGACGACACTGACTTCAAAAAGCTTGAGAAGAATGAGCGTGCTAAGAAGGTCCTCCATCACGCTTTGACTAGCAGTGAGATCAAGAAAGTCATAGGCTATGACACTGCTAAGGATATTTGGGATGCTCTCAAACGTCTCCATCAAGGAAACGATGATGTCAAAAAGGACAGAATCATAACCCTTGAGCGAGAATATGAGAACCTATTCCAATGGAAGAATGAGTCCCTCCATGAGTACCACTCAAGATTCCAATCGGTGGTCAATCAACTAGAGTTCCTTGGAGAAAAGCTTTCACAATGGAAGCAAACCAACAAGATGATTTCGGGTCTCAACAAGAAGTGCGACGGCATGGCGACTTCTCTCTTGTCTCAAAAGGAAACGAAGTCAATGACCGTGGAGGATGTGATTGGTCAACTGACCATGCTCGGAGGTATCCAACAAAGAAGAGAGGATAGATTTGACTCTGAAAAGTTCAAGACTATTGCTCTAAAAGTCGAGAGGCTTTTGACATTGCTCAAGGACAGGATGATGAAGAGGTCATCGACGATGACGTTGCTCTCATTTCTAAGGAGATGAAAAGACTTTGGAATCGTAACAAAGCTCCTACCAAAGCCCCTGAAGGTGCAAAAGATCTAAAGGGAGTGATTTGCTATCACTGCCACGATAAAGGTCATTTTGCTAAACAATGTCCAAAAAGGGAGGCTGGAAAGAGCATGATGGCAACTTGGGACATGTCTGACGAGGAGGAAGACGAGTCGCCGACCAAAGAAGTCTGCCTGATGGCCTTGGGTGATGACTCCTCAAGTGAGGTAAATGATAATGATAATGATGTTTCTTCTCTCTTAGCCAAAAAGACACGTGAACAACTTTATGCTATCATTGAAAAACTTGGTCTTCAAATTTCTGAGCTTAGCGAGGAAATTGATGAAAAAGATGAGAAAATTGCAAATCTGATTGATGATAATAAAGTTTGGTCTTCAAAAGCTATAGATCTAGAGAAGAAAAGTGTTTCTAAACCTGTTGATTGCTCTAAATGTCCTAACCTTGAGTCTCACATTGCTGACTTACAGAAACAGGTTGACGACCTAGGAAAACAGGTGTCTAGTCTTGAAGGTCAAAACCTCATGCTGAAGCTGGGAAATGCTAAGTTGTCTAGTGATCTTGAAAATGTGAAGATAGATGACGAAGCTAAAAAACAGAAGTGGAAGGATGAGTTTGTTGTTGACAAGGTCCAAGAAGTCAAACAAGACTTCGAAAGAAGGTTTGTAAAGGTTGTGGAGCGACCTGGTCTAGGTTATGGGAAAAACCAAACTAAAAAGGGGAACGCCTCTACCTCCCAAACATCTAAGGGAAAATCCCCTATGCATGGGCACAACGCAAGTTGCTCATCACATGTGGTGGATCCCAAAGGTAAAGGGAAGCAGAAGTGGTATCCTAATCAAAAGGTTCGTACCATGTGGGAAAACCAAGTCCAGAAAGCCGGCCCTTCACGAATTGACTTCCAGGCCCGGGTTGACAACAAACCTGTCTATCCAGGATACAGTAAGTATGTAGGGTTAAAATCTCACATCACATGCTGGTATTGTGGCAAAGGAGGCCATTACCAACATGAGTGTTTCAAAAGGACTAGAGATTCTGAAAAGGCTAGGAAGTCGAGGACTTCTAGAAAGAAACCTAAAGTCACCAACCCCGTCAAGAATCCAAAACCTGCTAATGCTAATGTTTCTACTAATACTGTGAAATCTGTTGATCGAACCAGAGGAGTTGTGAAACAACTCTGGGTTCGTAAAAACTAATCTTGTTTGTGCAGGTTGAAGTGAGTGTCGACGACCCCTGGTTCATCGGCAGTGCGTGCTCAGCTCATATGACTGGAAAATCTGAAGATTTTGTCTCACTTCAACAACACAACGGAGGTAATATTACCTTCGGAAACAATAGCAAAGGTGTGGTTTCTGGAATGCGTAAAGTGAAGATCTCAAGTAAGGTTTCAGTTTCTGATGTTAGTCTGGTTGACAACCTTGGTTTTAACTTATTGAGTGTTGCTCAACTGTGTGCTAATGGGAAAAATCAAGTTGTCTTTGATCATAAGCAATGCCAGGTGATTGAAATAAGTACAAGTAGGACGCTTCTGAAGGGATTGTGCAAAAACAATGTTTACAAAGTGGATCCCTGCTTCCAACCTGAAGAGAGTTTGTGCTTGAAGTCTGGTGCAGAGGTTGCCGACCTCTGGCATAGTAGATTCTGTCATGCTAGCCCGCAGTTATTGGTCAAATTGTACAGAGAGGAGCTAGTCTGTGGATTGCCCAAGTTTGATGTCTCAAAGTCTGGTGTATGTGATGCTTGTATTAAGGGTAAGCAAGTAAGGTCTTCTTTTAAGTCCAAGAAGGAAGTGAGCACCTCCAAGCCTCTTGAGTTGATTCATATGGACTTGTGTGGACCGATGCGCATACAGAGTGGAGGAGGAAATAGATATGTCTTTGTGATTGTTGATGATTATTCACGCTATACTTGGACTATCTTCATTGCTTCTAAAGATCAGGTTTTTGAAGAGTTCGAGACATGGGCAAAGGCTGTTGAAAAGAAGCTTGGAAATTCTATAGTGGCTATCAGATCCGATCATGGCACAGAGTTTGAGAACTCTGAATTTCTGGAGTATTGCAGGAAGAATGGAGTCAGCCACAATTTCTCGGCGCCTAGAACCCCTCAACAGAATGGCGTGGTCGAGAGAAAGAATCGAGCTTTAGAGGAGATGTCGCGGACCTTGCTCATCTCTAGTGGTCTCCCAAGGAATTTCTGGAGAGAAGCTATTCATGCAGCTTGCTACGTGATGAATAGAGCCATGTTGCGTCCACTACTTGGAAAGACTCCCTATGAGCTCTTGAGAGGAGTCAAGCCTAGTCTCGCCCACCTCCGCGTCTTCGGGTGTAAATGTTATGTTCATAACAACGGGAAGGATAGTCTGGGCAAGTTCGATCCAAAGAGTGATGTTGGCACCTTTGTTGGCTACTCTCCAACAAGCAAAGCTTACAAGGTGTACAACAAGAGGACCAAGAAGATCGAAGAAAGTGTTCATGTGGTGTTCGATGAAAACACCATGGCAGGTTCTCTGATTCAGGATCATGATGATGGTGATCAAGGCTACTTCTTAGGCCTTGAATATGTCTCTGACAAGGACAGTGCTGAAAGTTCGTCTGAGGTCGCCAACAGTGACAGTGTCGCCGACCCCGATCAGAGTACAGGGACAGGTCAGAATCAGGTTCAAGATCAGGTTGCAGATGCTGTGCAGAATCAGAACGTATCAGAGGCTAGTGGATCAGATCAAGCAGTTAAAAGATCAGATCAAGCAGTTCAAAGTTCTTTTCCAGGTAGCTCGTCGCAGATTCCAGTGGTCGACGACTTGACTCAACTACCTATCAGGAATTATCAGCAGAAAGATGCTCACCCGGTCACCAACACCATAACTGATTACTCGAAGGGTGTGCAGACGAGATCCTCACTTAATCTCTTTGCATTCAACGCCTTCGTCTCTATGTTGGAGCCGAAGAATATCGAGCAAGCCTTGAAAGACTCGGATTGGGTCATTGCCATGCAAGAGGAACTTCATCAGTTTGAGCGCAACAAGGTGTGGCATTTGGTCCCAAGGCCGAAGGGAAGAACAGTGATTGGAACACGGTGGGTGTTCAGGAACAAGCTGGATGATGAAGGAAATGTTGTTATAAATAAAGCCCGGCTTGTGGTGAAAGGGTACAATCAACAAGAGGGAATCGACTATGATGAAACCTTTGCCCCGGTTGCTCGTCTCGAGGCTATAAGATTGTTGATTGCTTACTCTACCTTTCATGGATTCAAATTGCAGCAAATGGATGTCAAAACCGCATTTCTTAATGGGTATTTGAAGGAAGAAGTCTATGTTGAGCAAACCCCAGGTTTTGAAGATGTCGCCAACCCGGATCATGTGTATAAGCTTGATAAGGCTTTATATGGGTTGAAGCAGGCTCCTCGTGCGTGGTATGATAGGCTATCACAGTTCCTAATCCAGCATGGATATATTCGAGGAGTGATCGACCAGACCCTATTCTTGTTAAGGAAAAAGAATCACACTCTGGTGGTTCAGGTCTATGTCGACGACATCATCTTTGGCTCAACAGATCCAGAATTAGTGAAGGAGTTTGCCAACCTCATGTCGAGTGAATTTGAAATGAGCATGGTGGGGGAACTCAAGTTCTTTTTAGGACTTCAGGTCGTGCAAAATGAAGAAGGTACCAAGATTCATCAACAAAAGTACCTCAGGGAGTGCGTGAAGAAGTTTGGTCTTGAGAGCTCTCGCTCTTTTGATACTCCCATGTCGACGACCACTTCACTTGGAAAGGATGAAAAGGACCCAAAGGTCAATGCTACTATGTATCGAGGTATGATTGGATCTCTCTTATATCTTACAGCTAGTAGGCCAGATGTTGTCTTCGCCGTATGCCTTTGTGCAAGATTTCAGGCCGATCCAAGGGAATCTCATCTAAAAGCTGTAAAGAGAATCATTCGCTATCTCAAGGGTAGTGACAACCTGCGTCTATGGTATCCACGGGTCAGCGACTTCGACCTAGTCGGCTACACCGATGCAGATTTTGCAGGGAATCGTGTTGATAGAAAGAGTACATCAGGGATGGCCCAGTTTCTTGGCTCGTGCTTAGTTTCTTGGGGATCCAAAAAGCAGAATTCAGTTGCTCTATCTACCGCCGAAGCCGAGTATGTCGCCGCCGCAGCATGTTGTTCACAACTCTTATGGATGAAGCAACAACTCAGAGATTATGGTGTTAAGTGTGGGTCCGTACCCATACTTTGTGACAACACGAGTGCCATCGATATCTCAAAGAATCCGGTGCAACATTCCAAGACAAAGCATATTGAAATCAGGCATCATTTTCTTAGAGATTGCGTGGATAAAGGCATGGTGTCCATGAAGTTTTGCAGGACGGATGAACAAAGGGCGGAAATTTTCACCAAGGCTCTAAATCGTGAACCCTTTGAACGACTTCGCATGGAGCTAGGTATGATCTCACTTGATTGACTTGCTAAATCATGTATGCTATCCTCTTATGACTGGTTGAAACTTGATTGTTTATCATTTTGAGAATTTCATGCTTATATAGTGTCAGCATAATGAGGTGTGTGTGCGTTTAATCGATGAAATCTTCTGCTTGTGTGCATGTCGGCGACTTCCTGCATATTGTATTTATAAATTACATATTCAATTAAACTTTTTCTTTGAGCCCAAAAGAATCAACCTGATGACCCTTTAACCCTCATTAGAAGCCCAAATGATGGTTGATTCTACTGCCGTCCCCGACCTATCATGCTTGAGAGTCTCTATGAGCCTAATTGCTTGTTCATGTGTTTTTAAAACGGAGACTTATCAACTTGATCGACAAATTCCACAAAATATTATATTTTTTATGCTTGGTTTGTTTTGACACCACCCGGTGTAACCCAATCCCCAAGCTACTTCATGTGGTAAAAGTCAAGGCGCAGTAAGGTTGTTGACAGGCTCAGAACTCGAGAGAAAACAGGTTTGAGGTTGACGACTTCAGTTGTAACAAATGAAAATGATGACTTGTCAGAATTCAGGTTTGTGAAAAGGAAGTTTGAAGTTGAGGTAGTCGACAAGGTTGACGACCAGTTTGTGCGGAAAGCGCACGTGCTATTTTGGGGCGAAATATTTGACAGGTTTTCAGTTTGAAATTTTTGGAAAGAGAAGATCTTCTAACGGGATCATGTACTCGAGTATATCTGCAGTTGCCATAAATTGAGAAGTTGTACTCGCTTAAAAGGACCCCCAAAAGGTATTCCTCTTTCCATCCTACACCTATCTTGTCAACTCTCTCCCTTTTCCCAAAAACTCCCAAACGCCATTACCACCCTCTCAAGCTTTACCCAAGCGTCAATGGCGTCCCCAAACCAGTCCCCTCTGTCAAGCCTGACCCCCGAGCAATTTCAATCTCTTCTCATGACCCATCTCGGAGAGGAAGAGTTGAAGAAACTCGCTGCCAAAACCCTAATCGAAAAATCCCAACTAGAACCCGCCATGGCCGAAAGCTCCAAAACTCAAAATCCCGACCCCATTGCCCCTGAATCTCCTCAATCCAAGCCAAAATCCCCTCCAAAAGAGCCCATAACCGAACCCGATTCCCTTCCGACAGAGAATGTGTCGGAAATTGCCCCAAATCTGGCGGTTTCAGGCGACATTCCTCTGGCGGTTGAAAAACCCGAACCGGAGCCGGAGAAGGAGGAACCGCCAAGGGAACCGGCGGTTGAGGGAGAGAAAGGCGAAGAGAAGGACGCAGAAGCGGAAACCGCTGCTGAAACTGAGTTTGAGGCCACAGAGAAGGTGGTCGATGCTTTTGAAGAGGTGGTTACTGTTCCCGCTGAAACAGAGGAGAAGGTTGAAGACGACACCCAGAAAGCTGAAGAGGTTGTCGACTTGGAGAAAGTCTCAGAGGTTGTCGCCAAGGTTGTTGACTCTGCCAAGGTCAGAGGCAAACGTCCAGTGTCTATCTCGTCTGACAGTGAAGGTATTGAATCTGATCCTCTTTTTGTTGAGAAAGAATCTCTGTCTAAGGCTAAAGAAGAGGTTAAGAAGCAGTTGTTTGGAGAGGATACCCCTATCTCTAGGAGATCCACTAAGAAACCCACTGTTGAGCATAGGCCTGTGACTAGGAGATTAAAATTGATGACTGGAGAAGATTTGCCTAATATCCCTCTGCCTGATGAGAGTGAATCTGAAGGAAAGCTTAGGAAGTCTAGGGCTAAGCGACCCAGGTCGCCGACCTTGATTAAACCTAAGGCCTCTGCTAGCAAGGAAAAGAAGAAACCAGAAAATAGGAAAATCCAGTCTAGGGATTTTACTAAAGTGTTGCTGTGGGAGAGTAATTTTCTGAATGAGTTTAAGCTGTCTAAGGTTGAGAGATGGATAGAGATCCAAGGGTGGAAGGATTTGTTCTGTCAAGAAGAGAAGTTCATAGCTGATTTTGTGAAGAAGATTTATGAGACGTTGACCATAGAGGATTATGGCAACAAAACTGTTGGGAAGTATGTCTGGTAAGGAAAGGAGTTTGTGTTCACCAGCCAGGAGGTCGCTGACCTTCTAGAGATCCCTCATGAAGGCTTTGCTGAGTATTACAAGGGAGTATGGCTAGAGAATGTGGATGCCAGTAGTGCTTTGAAAAATGTACTTGGTGATGAAGGTACTGGCACTGGTCCTTATCTTGTGAACTCCATGGCTGTTGATAAGAAAGTGATGTTCTCCTACCTCATCAGCAACCTCCTACCCCGAGAGCAAAAGAGGCATTGTGCTTATATTCAGGAGATCCTTGTTCTTGACAAGATCTTTAAGGGAGAGAAGGTGTGCTTGCCCAGGTTGATCATGCTGCACATGAAGAATGTCTTGGAGAGTCCTAATCACGCTTTGCCTTACGGCAGACTGGTCACCGACATCTTCATTAATCATAAGAACTGGGATGAGAATTGTTCTGGAGATGAAGTGACGCCTGGACACCGCGTTCTCAACAGGGATACTTTGAGAAAGATGGGATGGAATTTAATTGATGGAGAGTGGCAGAATAAGGAAGCTGAATCTGATGCAGCGTAGGCTGAGGAGTCGGCAACCGAGGAATTCCAAAGAGCTCAAATTGCATTGGTGAGAAAGGAGCTGCAGGAACAATCTGAGAAGATTGATGATCTGACCAAGCTGGTTGAATCCATTGCTGACGATGTGAGCCACATCAAGGAAGGACTCTGCTAGGTCGCCAACTTCTGCTGCCTTATGACTTTTGCCACCATCTGCTTTCTACCCCTACCATCTTATTCGCTATTTCAAAAACTTTTTTCTAAGTTCGATTGGGTTGTAAACCTAAATACTTTATGTTTGGTTGCTCTGTTTGACATTGCCATGCTTGCATGGTTGACGACTTTTGATTGATGCTGCATGCTTTTATTATCTATTATATTTGCCTAGCTGATTTCTCTATGATTTTCAATCTTTTTGATGATGCCAAAAGGGGGAAAATAGCTGGGATTGCAGGTCAAATTAAGGGGATATACTGAATGTCATGAGTTGCTTGAACTTAGGGGGAACTTTTGAAAAGTTAAGGGGGAATATTTTTGCTTGCCTTTGTAGTTTGTGTGTTTGAGATGCTAAACAGGTTAACAAAGACCCCATAACCAGTTCAAAGAAGATGAGTGTTTGTCACCATCAAAAAGGGGGAATTTGTTAGAAAACCGAGTTCGTATTTTGATGGTTCCAAACCGAAGAGGTTGCCGAGAGGTCGCCGACCTCAGTTTCCAGAAGCAAAGCACGTGCGGAAATTCAGAAAAGGAAATAGCGTGTTTCTTTGATATGGAAACTGCGTACAGCATCTTCAGTAGTTCGTTTAAGGCAAGGACAAGATCATAAAGATGGAAAATCATCAAGAGATCAAGGAAGATATTGAAGATGATTTTATCATGTCTTAGGATTTTATTTTAGGAAAGATCTTGTAGAGATTGTGTACGATTCATGTCTTAGCCGATTTGGCTGAATCATGCAGCAATTTTCTTAGTCTTATTTATACATTTCGTGTATACATTCTAGGACTAAGAAGGAGGAGAGTGCAAACATTGTAATGGTGAGCGAGTGTTGTGTGAGATCGTGAGATTCGATCTTAGGAGGTTGAGTGTTGAGCGAGATTGTATTGAGTGAGGATTGAGATAAGGCAAGAGTACTTGCTAGAGTGTGTGGGATTCACATCTAGGAGTAGGAACACCTTTGTAATCCAAGAAAGCAATACAAGCGAGCGAAGTGCTCTTCAAGTCCCTCTAGGTTGAAGCTTAGAGGGCAAGTGGTTTTTCTCTATACAAACTAGTTGGTTTGTAGAGAGTTTTCCACTATAACTCTTGTGTTCAAAGTGGTAACGTATCAATCTTTCTTGTGTCTTTATTCCGCTGCATAACACTAGTTGTTAACTCTGGTCGACGACATCGTAGGTGTCGACGACCTCTGAAGTACTAACGCAGATCGTACACCATCAACTACAAAAGCAATGGAACCAGGTAGTTAAAACCTTTCTTCGATTCTCTCGAACAAATTCATAATGCTGCTCGATAAAAACTTTTGGTGTGTCGTTAAAACCGATTGTTGTGCTCGAAAATAGTTAATAGGGATGCAGAAATATGACATTTAATTGACCAAAATAAAAAAAACAAACTTGAAGTAGAAAAGATGGAATCCTAGTTGAACAAATTGAGCATCACATATACAAAATTGAAAATAGTTGAACAATTACATATGTCAGTTGCACAAATCAAATGAATAGTTGAACAAGTACAAAACACGTATCAGATTACGATGGGGATATAACGTGTTTATAATAGAGTTGAACAAAAAACATATACTCCCTCCGTTCCCGAAAGATTGTCCATAAAGTAAGTTTTGTAGTAGATTAAGGCATGTCAAATCAACCGAAAGAGTGTGTATGTATGGTGTTGTTTTGTTGAGGTGGAAGAGAGATAATGTGATAAAGTGATAAAGTAGGTGTAAAAGTGGATAAGGAGAGAGAAATGAAGAAGAAAGAGGTTGTAAAAGTAGGTAAAATGTGTGATTGTTTAGGGGTAATAATGTAAATGTGATGTGATATAAATGGAAAGAATTAAAAGGTGGACAATCTTATCGGAACATCCGAAATGGAAATATGGACAAACTTTCAGGAACGGAAGGAGTACTAGTTACACAATTATGATATATGGTTGAACAATTTATGAATGTTTGCACAAACATGGTTACACATGAACAAAAACACTGACATAGTTGCACAAATAAGCTTTCTAGATGTACAAAGTTTAGCATAGAATTGAACAGAATAGTTTATTTCATTACTAGGGCTTTAATAACTTATTGTTGATGTTTTTTCACACTAATGAAGTTAAAGCTGAAGAAGAGAAGGGGTTGAAGATCTCCATCTCTCTTGGAAACACTACCTATTACATACCGTTTTGTGATGATAAACTCAGACCTCATGTGGGGATGGTATTCCAAACTTGGCATCAAGGAGCAAACTTCCATAAAGAATACGCACGTGCATGTGGATTCCAGCCACGTAGCGGGACTGTCACACGATCTCATGATGGGAGTATACTTTGGAAGTACATGTTGTGCAACAAGGAAGGCTTTAGAAAGGAATCAACTAAACAGATTGCACAAGCTACAACAACATGTACAACTAAACAGATTGTTGCAAAAAGAGAGGAAAAAAGAAGAAGATGAAGAAGAAGACGAAGATGAAGACGCAGAAGACGAAGAAGAAGAAGACGAAGGGGAAGAAGAAGAGGGAGGAGGAGAAGAAGGCAAGAAAGTACTCAAGAGAAAGATACTAAACAGTAGATGTGGCTGTATTGCTAAAATTGCTATGAGGAATGCTGGAAAGGATGGATATATTGTCAAAAAGTTTGAAGAGCGTCACAACCATATGGTGTTGGATGATACACAAAAACACTTTGCCAAGAAGTATAGGAAGCTCAGTGCTTTCCATAAAGAATTCATTATGAATTGCATCAAAGCAAACATTGGCACAAGCAAGTCATACAAAGTCTACAAAGAGTTTGTTGGATCATACAACAAAATTGGTGCAACTATAACAGACTTCAAGAGCTTCAAAAGAGATTTGAACTCCTTCATGATTGGATGTGATGCTCAGATGGTGATTGACAACCTATTCAAGAAAAAGGAGAGGTGTGATGCCTTTTGCTTTGAATACGATGTTGATGAACAACAACAATTAACAAAATTGTTCTTGTGTGATCCTATTGCAAGAAAGAGGTTTTCCTATTTTGGAGATGTCGTCTCTGCTGATGCAACATACAAGTCAAACAGGTATGTACTGTTTTCCTGACCAAGTTGAACAAATTCGTAACATAGTTGAATAAGTATATGTTCTAGTTGTACAAACCGATATCGCAGTTGAACATTATGTTATAGCATTTGAACGAAAAGCATGCTCTAATATCTGTTGCATTCTGTGGTTCAACGGACAATTATTTAGTTGCACAAATCCTGCTCATAGTTGCACATAAGCATATAATAGTTGAACATATTGGTCAAATGCTTAACCAAAGCTTAACAAAAATTCTATCATAGTCGAACAAATATATATCCTGTTTGCACAAACACCTATACTAGTTGCACAAATACTTTGTTGGAGTTGCACAAATTCATAATTTTGCATTTCGGGTACGATATGGTATTTGTACCATTTACTGGAGTCGATCACAACAAGAAAAGCATCACATTTGCATTTGGATTGCTTCTGAAAGAAGATGTGGAGGCGTATGTATGGCTATTTCAGAACTTCAAGCAAGCTATGGGGCATGAACCGTTTATCATCTTAACCGACCAAGACCCTACCGTAAAACAAGCAATTGAGAGGGTGTTTCAGACTGATGTGCATCGCTTTTGCATGTGCACATAATGTTGAAAATACCGTCAAAGGTCACAAGTGATATAGCTAACGACGAACAGTTTAGAAGCAAGTTCAATAAGCTTGTATGGAGCAATGAGATTAGTTGTGAAGAGTTCGAGGGGACGTGACAATCAATTATATTTGAATTCGAGCTTGAATCAAACAACTGGTTGCAGGCCATGTATGAACTACGTCGATTGTGGATACCTGCGTTCTTCAATCACGTTGAAATTGGTGGACTCCTGAGAACCACATCACGCTCTGGAAGCCAGAACTACTTCTTCTCACATTTCATTGGGGAGACATCGTCTCTGGTTATTTTCATGATGTAGTTTGAGAGTGCGATTGATTCTCAAAGACATGAACAGGAAAGGCTTGACTGTGAAACGTCTACTTGCTCTCCGACTCTAAAGACACCACTTGAGTTGGAAAGGTATTGTGCTTTTGTTTACACCATTAACGTCTTCTATGATACTCATACGGAAATTATTGCTTCGGTGTTTGAATGTGGCTAACAAATCTGGTGAGGGAGGATCACATCCATACGTATCATGTGAGTCACTTTAACAAGGTGTACATTATGCAACACGTACTGTCCACCAAAGAGTTTGTTTGCACATGTAACAAGTTTCTCAATATGGGGATCCTATGCTCACATATGTTTCTTGTTTTCAAAAACATTGGCTTGAAGAAGGTGCCTCCTCGATACGTAAAGAACAAATGGACAAAGAAAACAATTCTGACCCCAACCTTTGAGATTGATGGTGCAATTGTTGAAAAATCCGAGAAGATGGATGAGAAAAAATTCTTGTTGACTGAGGTATTAAGTGAACTACATTCAACCATCGATGCCATAGGAGGAAACACGGAGTAGCTCAAGGATTTAATACAAGTTCTACAAGAACAAACTGAACTGTATGCTAGCAAAAACGCAAGAGAAGCATCCACATCAACAAAGAACGACACAATTCAGAACTTCCTGGGAAGCAAGCCCAAGGATGTGCAAGTGCATCCACCTGAGCATGCGGTAACCAAGGGGAGGAAGAAAAAAGGTAGAATACAAGGAGGGAAAGAGACATCAATGAAGAAAGCAGTAAAGGAACAAAGGGCTTGCAAAAAGTGCAAGAAGGTTGGACACAATAGCAGGACATGCACAAAAGCTTCTACCACGTAGTTGCACAAACATGTTTTTGGCTTGCACAAACCGGTTTCCTAGTTGCACAACCGTTACTATTATTTGATATGTTTTACGTGTATGCTTGAACAAAATACTATTGATACTGGTTGCACAAACATGCTTTTGGTTTGCACAAATGGATTTCCTAGTTGCACAAACACTTACTACTATTGATCTGTTTTAATGAAATTGACATTTTGTTTGTTTTGCGTGTATGCTTGAACTAAATTCTGTTGATAGTTGCACAAACATGGTTTGTGGTTGCACAAACAGATTTCCTAGTTGCACAACGGTTACTATTGTTGATCTCTTTAATTGAATTTGACATTTTGTTCAAAAAAAGGGAGAATGAAAATACATGAGAAGATTGAACAAAAAGCCTTAATCAGTTGCACAATTAAGGTTTCTTGATGCACAATTAATCCATTCACTTACACAGTCAGTTGTGCACAAACCACTTACAAACCAGTTGAACAAATATATCAAACCAATTGCATAAACAGTATTCAGGATTGCACAATTACATCTAAAAGTATTTAAAACAGTAGCAAAAATATCTAAAAGTATCCAATTACATCGAGCACATTCATGGTTCACTTCTTACCCCTACCCCTACCCCTCCTTCCCTTCCCCTTTGCTGCAGGTGGAGAGAGTGGAGGTAATGGCACAGGAATAACATAGTTTTTTATGTGTTCCTCTACTTCGGCTTTGCACGGGTTCCAAGGAGTGATCAACATTTCATGGCAGTACTTCTTCCTCAAATCATCCAGCTGTTGTTGATCCTCTTTCCTCAGACCACAATCCCACACAGCTAAGCCATTACCAAAGTATGTCTCCATGTGGCGCATAAGGAAGATCCCACAATCAACTTTGTTGGATGTGTCCCTCCAACTCATTTCTAAGCGTTCCACAGGAACCTTAGTTTCATCCAACAGAGCTGAAGCCTTGTGATACATTTTGTGGCGCTTCAGATAATGAGCCATCAATTTTCTCTCAAATAAAAAACCCTTAAATTTGTAAAGACAGTATATTTGAACAAATGTCACACTGGGCTGAACAAATATGGAACCAGGTTGTACAAATAAGAGACAGGATTGAACTAACCACTTTAGAAGGCACATTGCCATACTTTCCTTCCACACTATATTCTGAAGCTGAGTTATCAAAGAATGTGCAATCCTAAACTTCTTAGGTTCACTACAATACAGTAAAAATGCGCATGAAAGCACATAGGGAAGAAGACCTGAACGATTAAAATTAAATCAAATAAATTATCAGATTGGAATTAACACATGATCATACTAAAAAAACAGTGATATTAGTTCTAAAAAAATGACACTTACAAGACCGATGGTGTGAGGCTCAAACACCTTAAATTCCTTCATAGCATCATCAAGCATTGCGACAAAAAATGTATTGGTTTCTTCTCCATCCACCAATGGAGATAGCACATATGTCTACAATTATAGAATTTGCACAAATCAGTATTGAGATTGAACAAATAGAACAATCAGATGAACATATACATACCGTGTCCTCGGATGACAAGAAAAACCTAAACGGCTTTTCATCGCTCTTTAGCAACTCGTTAGCGATGTTTACGAAAGTGCTCCACATGTCAATGATATTCGTACTGAGTTCACAACCTATGCCCATCGTTTTAAAATCCTGTTTCTTTGCAATGATTTTGCCCATCTTGAACACAATAGAGCTACATAACACAAGAGACCATAGAATTAAAACAAAATTAAAAAAAAACAAAAAAGAAACTTAGAAAAATGTCTCGTTACCTCTGAACATCAGTAATATCACGTATTAACCAAGAGAAAAGTTTTTCGACATTGGATGACGGTTTCTCAGACATAACAACGCGTCTATCAAGGTATGGTGACTTGAAGTAATCGGAAGACTTTGATATCCTCTTGTCCATCACAGCCACACCAATATCGACATCACCCATTCGAGAACCAATTGGTAATCTTCATCAAATGTGCTCTAGAATTAAAAAAAATAGATCAGAGTTGAACAAAACAGAAACTACAACCACATATGAATTAAACAAATATGGTTTAAAGTTGAACAAACTGCAACCACAGCTGCACAAACATGATTTCAGGTTGAACAAAACAGAAATCTTCAGCCACATATAAGTTAAACAAACATGATTTTAGGTTGAACAAACTCCAACTATAGTTGCACAAACATGATTTCAGATTGTACATAAAATGTCATTAAGAGTTGAACAAAACAGAAACTGCAACCACACACGAGTTACACAAACATGATTGTAGGTTGAACAAACTACAACTAAAGTTGCACAAACATGTTTCCAGGTTGCACATAAAGTGTCATTAAGAGTATGCATGCCAATATAAATATCCATGACAAGAAAATTACAAAATAAAAACAGAACAACTTTTAAACCTGGGAAGATGTGCTCCCAGTATCAAGATCAACAATTTCCTTCACAACTTCATCTCGAACTTATCCTGCTTGAACTTCTTGTTGGTGCAGGTCAGCTTTTTGTTCTTTTCTTTCATGCAGCTGAAGTCGTTCATGTTGCTCCATTTGTCGGTGTTCTCGTAGCTGGTGGTGGTGGTGTTGTTCTTCTTCCTCCTCTTGATTTTTTGCAGGTGGTGGTGGTGGTGGTGGTGGCGTTGTTCTTGTAGCTGGTGGTGGTGGTGGTTGTTCGTCATGTTCTTGTTGTTCTTGTGGTGGTGATTGTTGTGGTGGTTGTTGTTGTGGTTGTTGTTCTTGTTGTTGTGGTGGTGGTTGTTGTTGTTCTTGCTGGTGAGCCATCTTTGCAGCCTCCTCCTCCTCCATTCTCTTCTGCTTGAGATTGATCTTTAGCATTAATTTCCTATTCAAAGGCAATGTTTCAGCCTCTGCACAAAAAAGATGTTAAAAACAGTTGAACAAATATCTAAAAAGCGTTGAACAAGTAAGGGAGATGGTTCATCAAGTGTAGAACAGAATTCAACAAATACTACATATGGTTGCACAAATGTAGAAACCAATTGCACAAATACATACTAGCATCAGCCATGGACTTTTCTCTATCCTCCTTGTTCGACGCATTCTCCCTCTCGCATGCCATCCTAGTCTGCCTGACAATCTCAGCCACAGTATCGAAATCTGATGGTGGGGATGGGGTAAATAGCTAGAATGAAGGCACCTCAAACCTATAGGAAGCTTTTTCCTTCGCCGCAGCTTCGATCTCGTCCAATAGCTTCGATGCCTCAGTCCAGAAGCTCTGTTGGCTCAGTGTCTCCTCATCCTCCTCATGAATGGCAGTATCCTTCATTCCAACAAGCTTCTCTAGTGCACAATTGACCTTGAGGAAGAGGCCGTTCGAGGCGATATCAGAGGGCACTTGCTTCATGTGCTCCAAGAAGCTCTTCATGCTAGAGACGAGATTCATCCCCCTCCTCAAATGCTCCTTGAGGAATGACTGAGACAGATGAACAATACAAAAATCAAGAAAGCCCAAAAATGAAGGGAGAAAACACATGAAAATATCAAAAACAAAAACAACGAAAAATGTGCTTACATCGCCTTCAAAACATGGAGGGAGCACATCATCGGCAGGAGGAGTAGGGCCAGCTTCCTGAGCAGCAGCAACAGCAGAAGGTCCAGGCTGAGCATGAGTTACATGAACAGAAGATGAGCCCTCTGAAATCGTAAACGCCGGACGACAGAAACCAACTCCGAACGAGCCCTTTTCCATTTCATATTTCTGGCGGCTAGAGAAAATAGAGGAGGTGTAGCAGGAGACCACATGGAAAGGACTTGGTGCAAAGTATTTGGTGTAGGAGGAGAGGCAGTCACAGTATATAAGCTGTAATAGAAACCATACGAAATGAAATTAACAACATGCATGTGTACTACAGTTGAACAAATGTGAGTTACAGTTGAACAAATATGAGTTACAATTGAACAAATATAAATCACAATTGCACAAACACGTCAAAGACAGGTGAACAAATGTGAGTTACAGTTTAACAAATGTGAGTTATAATTGAACAAATATAAATCACAATTGCACAAACACGTCAAACAGTATAATAGATGTGCAATTGAGTTACACAATTACAGTTGCACAATAATATCAAAGGATTGAACAAATATAAAATAGAGTTGAACAAATGCAATAGGATTACAACACAATTATATAATCATTTGAACAAATGATAAAACACAGTGGGACAAATATGCAACAAAACAGTACAAATTAAAAGTGAAAAAAGAGGTGAATCATACCAGGAGAAACAATGGAGAGCCTCTGAAAAGGCCATTCGTCGTCTTCCTCCACGCCTCTACATTTTCAATCGTCTTCTCCAGCAGAAGACCACACCAGTGAAGATTACAAATATCACTTTCATCAACGAGCGCATCCAAAACCTTTATTCACACCACCGTTTTGGATACTCTCGACAAACAGCGTATAAAACAAAACAATGAAATTACGACGGAACCAAGTGCCGCCGGTCTTATAGTCCTTGACCTGTCAAATACATCTTGGGGTTTAAGGGAAGCAAAAGGTACAAGAAGATTATTAGCACCAACAAACTGACCCATAAAAGGATTGAACAAACTAGACTTTGTTTGAACCTTCAAAAGTTTAACCTTCTTGGTGCCACGAGGCAAACCAAGATACGAATGCACAAGTTCCGGAGTAATATGAACATAAGTATCGGCAACCTTCAACATTCTAGTTCAAGGGTTGAAGTTGTCGATGACATGATAACAGAGGCGGCTTGGCAGCTCAGTAAACTCCCATTTCAAGAGATGCTCAAATCCCATCTCAATGATGGATTTCTTCTTGGATTCATGCGACTTGCAATATTTCATAACCTCACAAAGCATTGAAATGGAGTATCTTGTAACGAGTTGAGGAAGCTCATCAAAAGTCAGCTTTGGATTTTTAACGGGCCTGAAATAAAAAAACAGATTGTACAAGTCTGCGTCAGAGTTGCACAAATGTGCAGTTCAGTTGAACAAATATGAACCAGAATTGAACAACAAGCAATATGGTTGAACGAAGACATAACAGAGTTGAGCAAATGTGAAATAATAGTTGTACAAATGTCTAATATGGTTGCACATGTTAAACAGATGAACAATTTACCTTTGCCTCTGAGCAAGAGTTTTTATTCTTTTTTTGGGAGCGGTGGATGAAGAAGCCTTTTCCACCTCAGCCTTTCTTTTAACAACTTTAGTTTTGGGAGATTTTTGTTGATATGGCACATCAGCCTTCCTTTTAACTACTTTAGGGTTGGGAGATTTTTGTTGAGATGGCTTCGGTGATCTCACCTCAGCAGCAACATCCTTTTTTGCAGCTCTTAGAGTCTGCAACCTCTCACCCAGAACAAAATCGCCTGAGCTCGCTCAGGCTAACTGAGGACGACTGTGGTGGAAGGACAGTGGTGCGACCACTTCTTAACACAGGGACCTTTGTGTTAAGACGACTATCATGGGCAGTTTTTGAGCTAAGCTCTGCAAAAAAAAAAAGGAGGGACATGGATGAATAAACATATTGGAAAAAAATAAATCAATTGGAAAGAGTTGAACAAACAAATAATATAATCACACAAACATTGATATCAGTTGAACAAAAAAATAGAATAGGTTGAAAGATGGTTTTAACAACCTCTTCTAATTGGAGGAGGCAAATCTCCAATAGTCATTCTTCCAAAACAAAGATCTTGCACAGTTTGTTCTGTAAGATTTACTTGATTCTTACCTAATTGTAAATTATTAAACACAAGTTGAACAGATTACAGCCTTAGGTGAGCAAACTTTCAGAACAATTGACCAAATAGATACACCAGTTGAACAAATAGATAAATCAGTAGCACAACAATACCAAAACACAATTTAACAAACAAAAACGGTGCAATAAATTACACAAAACTAGTAACACAATTGAACAAATAGATAACACGAATGAACAAAACGAGATAAACAACTCAACAGTTCCAGATCTGAACAAAACACCAACCGAAACAACCAAAAATACATGCACACATGACCAATTGAACAAATAAACCAACAAAATGAACAAAACACCAAAAATAGGTTAAACAGAGTTGAACAATAAGCAGAAAACGAACAAATCGCCAAACATGCACACACAGAAAACTCAAAAAAAAACACCAAAACATGTATCTAGTTCTTATAAGCACAGATCTACACCGTTATGCTAAGAATCAACAAGAAACACACATGGATTCGAAGGAAAACAAGCAAACGGCTCCAAAATACATGAACTAGAGCGACAAAGCAACTAAAACACAAACTAATCGCTACTAACCGCTTCGAAAAGACTTCAACAACATCATTCAGAACCAAAATCCAAGTCAGATGAAGCAAAATTGCAGAAAATAAAAAAACTAGAGTTCGAAACAAGCAAAAATCAAAAAAACGGAAACCTAGGGGTTTCGAATTGAGCATACCTCGCGTGTTTGAGGGAGACGACTTCGATCTCACCATTGTTGAGTGTAGAAATCGCAGTTTGATTGCAGGAAACGAGCGAAAAATCGAGCGAAAACTGTGAAGATTTGAGGGGAGACGAAGTCCGAATGAAGCAGTTCGAAGAGAGAGAGTTCGGGAGGAGAGAGAGCGAAAAATGTGAAAATGAACAGTGAAGTCCGAAAATCACTTTTTATGGGGTCCCACAAGGACGTGCGCGGGGGGAACTATTAAAAACCGCTTAAATCTGAGCCATTGGATGCGTTAGATCGGAAGGTAGAGATCTATTCCTAATTCTTACACTAAGATCCCTTCTTACATGACTCTTTCACTAATATTATTTATATATTTACAAGATCATATTTGAGCCTAACTAATTTCAATAATTCTATACACTTTTACTTATGTATAGATAAGTTTGTAAAAAAGTTTTATTGAATCTAGTTAAGACAATTGAATATATTATTTTAATATATTTGCGTCATGTTGTATAAATTATTGTGAAAGACTTAAGTTCCGGTTTTATAATATAGGAGGGTAGATTAGTTTTAATATAAAAGAATTCAAATTAATAAAAGATAAAAAAATAACAACTTGTAAGAGTATCCACGGTGGAGAAATTTGGGGATTTCTTAACTAAAAAAGAAAAAAAATCTGAAATAAAGTTTTGCAAATAAAAGATTTCTACTGCAGCAAATAAAGTAAGAAAGAGAATAAAAATTTCTCTATAAATCCTCAAACATTTTATTTTAACTTTATTTTAAATTCTAAGAAACGCAGATTAGATTTCTCTATAGGAGATGCTCTAACGTGTAGAGGTTTGATTGTATTGGTCGATCTTCAGTATAAGCGGCAACAATGATTAAAAACGAATCAAACTAATTAACATCGACAACGAGTTATTCATGGTGCAACACCATGCCATCACTCAAACTTGTAGAACTTGTGGGCCAAACGTCCACTACAAACTGTAGAGATATTGAAAGGGTGAAAAGCTGCGTAACACTATTGAAGAATATGTTACAGTATTTATAGGGTACAAGCTATCTCATAATACAAACCCTAATTACAATAGTTACTAGTTAAATATGAAAGTTACTAGACAATAACTACGTAAGCTGTTATTAGGGTTAACATGCCCCCTCAAGCTTGACGGCCATTGCGGGAAAGTCCGAGCTTGTGAGCTAGTTCTTGAAACCTTGATCGAGCCAACGGCTTTGTAAGAGCATCGGCAAGCTGAGCTTTTGTCGAGACATGTTGCACGCGGAAGGTACCAGCATGGACATGCTCACGTACAAAGTGAAAGGCAAGGGCTACATGCTTCATCCTCGTATGGAACACAGGATTAGACGAGAGGTAGTACGCCCCTTGATTATCACAGTATATGGTTGGTGTTGTGGTGAGGCCAACCTTGAGCTCGCCAAGAAGTGAAAGGACCCAAAGCAATTCAGAGGCAGTGTCCGTCAATGCCTTGTATTCAGCCTCAGTGGAAGACCTTGCGATCGTCTTTTGCTTCCGGGAACTCCAGGAAATCGGTGTTGAGCCAAAATAGATGAGGTAGCCTGTGGTGGAGATGAAGTCATCATGATCCCCCGCCCAGTCAGCGTCCGAGAACGCATGAAGAGATGAGGTGGGCGAGGAAGATATGGTGATGCCGTAGTCAATGGTGCCTTGAAGGTAGCGGAGTAGTCGTTTCAGCGCAGCCTAGTGTTCCGACGTCGGTTGTTGCATAAACTGAGAGAGTTTATTTACCGTGAAAGCGATGTCGGGACGAGTGAGGGACAGGTATTGTAAGCTGCCGAGAACCATTCTAAAGTCGGTAGGACTCGGAAGTGGGTCGCCCGAATGCTTGGTGAGAGGGGCGATGGACATAGGCGTTGCAACTGGCTGGGTGTCCTGCATTCCTACTTTGTGAAGGGTGTCTTGTATGTATTTTCTCTGGGATAGAAAGAGACCGGATGAAGTGGGAATGACCTCCACCCCGAGAAAATAAGAGAGTGTGCCAAGATCTTTGATGGAGAACCGAGCGGCCAGCCGTTGAATGAGATTATTGACGGAGGGCTCTTTGTTTCCTGTGACAATGATATCGTCCACATAGACGAGCAAGAATATAGTTGTACCTTCACGTTGGTAAAGAAATAAGCTTGCGTCGGAGCCTGCATTTGTAAAGCCCAACTGAAGTAGATAAGACTCGAGTTCGTTGTACCAAGCTCGGGGAGCTTGTTTGAGACCGTAGATGGCCTTGTTGAGCCTGCAGACATGATCCGGCTTTGCTTTGTCAAGGAAACCTGGTGGCTGACACATGTAAACTTCCTCTTGGAGCGTCCCTTGCAAGAACGCATTGTTTACGTCCAGTTGCCGTAGGCACCATCGTTGAGAGACAGCGATGGTCAAAATGAGACGGACCGTGACCGGTTTAATTACCAGACTAAACATCTCTGAGTAATCCCATCCCTCACGTTGGTGGAAGCCTTTGGCCACTAGCCGTGCCTTGTAGCGATCAATCGAGCCGTCCGGATGGTATTTCACACGAAACACCCACTTGCACCTGACTTTGTTTTGTGAAGTCGATGGCGGAACCAAGTCCCAAGTATGATTCTTGCAAAGTGCTTCAAATTCGGCATTCATAGCATACCTCCAATCCGGGTCTTTGAGTGCTTGGGTGATTGTTTTCGGTTCAAGGGACGATTGGGTGTGGGCAATGAGGTTGAGCTTTTTGTTGGGTTTTGAGATGTTGTTTTTGGACCTCGTTATGATCTCACGAGGGGGTGGTGGATTTGGTGGCGAGATTGGCGGAGGTTGGATGGGCTGTTGCTCGGCTGACATGGGCGAGTTAGGGTTAGGGGAGGAATTAGGGTTTAGTTGTGCGGTGGAGGGGGAAGCGATTGAGGGCGCGTGAGTGGTGCGATGGTTAACGGCTGAATTAGGCAAAGATGCAGGAGAGGTGAGGGGTACCAAGGATGGAAGGTCAACGTTAATTTGGATAGGTGGAAGATCCTCCAGGATAGTGTTTGGCGATAAGTTAGGTATGTGATTATTTTGGGAAGATATGGTAGGTTGATTGGATAGATATAAATCTTGGTTGTTATGGAAAGCGTGGCTATCATTAGGAGGGGCCGGATTTTGTGGAGTAATTAATTGATTTGGGTGAGAAGGAGGTTCGGCTAAATTAGAGTTGTGGATTGGTGGAATGCCAAGTTGGCGTGACGGACAAGTCAAGGACGGGGCAGGGGTACCATGAACGGGAGAAGTAGAAATTGAATCCCATTCCACTCCTCGGCGCGCCATGGGGCTTGAAGGCGAGAAAGGGCCGACCAAAGGGGGAGCTAGAGGAAGAGAAATTGAACCCAATTCTCCTCCTTGTTGCTCGGTATGGGTAGGGCTCGGTTGTGGATCTAGGTAAGGGAATTCAGCCTCCATAAAATGAACATGACGAGAGACATAGATCCGACTTGTTGTTGGTTCAAGGCAGTAGTGAGCACTTTGGGTGAGACTTGGACCAAGATAGACACATGGTTTAGACCTAGGATCAAGTTTGTGTTTGTTGTATGGGCGTAACCATGGAAAGCATAGACATCCGAAACTCTTAAGCTTAGTGTAATCAGGCGTTTGATGAAGGAGACGGAAATAGGGTGAATCATGATTTAACGATTTTGAAGGTAGTCTATTAATCAAAAAAATCGCCATTTTTAAAGCATAGGGCCAGTATGTGATCGGAACCCCGGAGTGAGTTAAAAGAGAAAGCCCGGTTTCAACAATATGACGATGTTTCCGTTCCAAAATACCATTGTGTTGAGGAGTGTGTGGAGGAGAAGTATAGTGGGAAATTCCATGAGTTTGAAGTTCATGTTTTAAGCTCAAGTATTCTCCACCATTGTCTGAGTATAAGACTTTGATTTTGAGTTTGAAAAACTTTTCTACTAATGCACGAAAATTCTTAAACGTGGGTAGCACATCAGACTTCTTTTCGAGAGGAAATGACCATGAGTAACGAGTGAAATGATCAACAAACACCAGATAGTACCTAAAACCATCAATAGATATAGTAGGAGATGACCATACATCCGAAAAAATAACCTCTAAGGGCAAAGTTGATTTAACAGTAGACACACCAAAGGGAAGTTTGTGACTTTTATTTGTTTGACAAGACTTACAATCAGCTTGCTTGAAAGAAACCTTAGATAAAGCAAATTTACTAGAAATAAAATCAAAGACGTCGGAGGATGGATGACCAAGCTTGTGATGAAGAAGACTTGCAAGTTGAGGTTGAACCGAGTGCACCGATGGAGACGACCTTGGCCATAAGTAGACACCATCAATGCAAGGCCCTTAAAGAAGAGTTTCCCAAGTTTTGATATCCTTTACAAGAAAACAAGAGGGTAAAAATAAGATACCAAGATTTGTTTGCTTTGTAAATTGAGGGACAGACAAAATATTTTTGGAAATTTGAGGTACATGTAAAGCGTGAGACAAATTGAATTTACGTGTATTAGTTATGAGGGAAAGAGAACCTTGATTAGCAATATGCAAACCCGAGCCATCGCCAACAACAAGTTCGTCCGGTCCATTGTATGGGTGGTGGTAGGCTAGGTTGCTAAGATCGGAAGTAACATGGTGTGAAGCACCACTATCCATAAGCCATTGGTTCGGAATGGGATTGGGAAGGAGGAAGTTGGCTTGAGGAGCGGGAGTGGTGGACGGGAACCGGTTGGACTCAAGCACAATGAGGGTGGGGTGTTGACGTTTGAGGTCCGCACATTGGGAGATGACATGACCAACATGTTTGCACCACTGACATCTACCTTTGAATGGTCTCGGTTGATAGGCGTTGGAAGTAGGATGCATGCAATATGGGAGGGTTAGGGTTAGAGTTGGGACGCATGGGGTTATTATAGTTTTGTGGTTTTGTGAAACTGTTTTGGTTTTGTGGAGAGGGACCAGAGTTATGCCATGAGGACGAATTGGAAGAAGACTTACCTTTACCTTTGGCATACTTGTTTTTTGCGGTGAGTGCCGTGATTGTGCCATCCGACTTGGAAGCTTTCTGGATGCGAAGCTCTTGCACAATAAGTTTTTCATGAAGTTCCTCAAACGAGATAGAGGTGTCTCGCATGTTAACTCCATCAATAACGGATTGATAAGCATCATCAAGGCCCTTGAGAATGTACTCCGTAAAGTCTTCAGTGGAGAGAGAGGTACCCAATGACGCCAGAAGATCGGCAAACTCACGCATAGAGTTCATGTACTCGGCAATGGTGCGAGTGCCTTTCTCCGCATGGCACACCTTGTACTTGACTTGTTGGATGTGACCACGAGAGGCGGAAGCGTAGGTAGTCTTCAGGATATCCCAGACTTCCTTGGAAGTTTTGGCTCTTGTAGTGAGAGGGTGAACCGAGGCGGAGAGAGTGCCCAGGACGGCCCCAAACAAGAGGCGGTCTTGACGTTTCCAGGAGAGAAACGTAGGGTTGGGTTGCAGCTTGTTCTGAATCGTAACTTCCTCGGTTGGGGTAGGAAGAGAACCATCCAAGTACTTGAATAGATCAAGAACTTCAAGGATGGCTTGAAGTTGACTCTTCCAGGCTATGTAGTTTGTAGAGGTGAGTTTGATCACACTAGGGAGATTAACCATGATGAATGGCTGATGAGGGTCGTGTGGGTTAGCAAGGGTGATGGAGGAATCGACAGCCATGAAGAATGGTGATGGGCAAAAGAAGAAATTAGGTCAAGGATCTTTTTAGGCGGATGATACCATGTAGAGATATTGAAAGGGTGAAAAGCTGCGTAACTCTATTGAAGAATATGTTACAGTATTTATAGGGTACAAGCTATCTCTTAATGCAAACCCTAATTACAATAGTTACTAGTTAAATATGAAAGTTACTAGACAATAACTACGTAAGCTGTTATTAGGGTTAACACAAACTTGTATGCTTATCGGCCTAATCCATTTCAAAACTATAAGCATTTGTATCGAATATCAAATCAGACTTGATCTTATTGAAACTTCTGGAAACAAACTACAATAATATGGCTAACATGCAATTGGCCAGCATCGAAATCACAATATATAATTAAAATACAAGCATAAAAAAAAAACATGTAACGTAACAACTTTCAAAAACTATAGAGAGATTAATTGAAAGAAACTGGCAACACGTACACACATATATCAAGCACTCGATCTCCAAGTGGTCTTATTACTTGCAAGTGAATCGAGAAGGAACATTCCTCTGGCAAGAACTAAGCACCACACTAAGAGCCACCGGAACATCGAGTGTGATACCGAGAACGTTAGCCTTAATAGCGGTACAAAGGCACACAACCGCCTCAAGATCAGCCAATCCATTCAACAAGGTGCAACACTTGCTCCCAGAAGGAGGACTTCCGATCACAACATGGACCAAGCCGAGGAGATCAGCACAAACTCCAAGCTTGAGTGCATCCCGAGGGCAATACGCTGTTGCTGGTGGAGGCGGGCATGGGGTTGTTTGCTTTCGTACGGGTGGTGGAGGTGGTGGCTTGTGTGTTGGGACACATGTTCCACATGCGTCGATGCATGGGAGGGTGAAAACCGATAAGAGGGCTAAAACGAGTAAAAAGAAAGAGCGTTTGTTGACAATGTAAGACATTGTGGTCGGGTATGGAATTTGGAAGTGGTATTGGCTTAAAGTGTTGTTTGAGTTGGGAAGAGCTTGAGAATTGGGGTGGGCTTTTATAGAGGGATTGTGATTGTAAGATATGTGTAATACAAGTTGATTGAAGTGGAAGAGAGTGGTAGAATATCATAGAGTACCTGTTATTTAATCTAATTGTGATTCTTGTATACTTCTGAAGAAGTTGGCCAATTGTCAAGCTTGAGATTGAAATATTAATAAACAAATTAGTTTTACTCTGTCTAGTTTTTACTTAATTTACAAGGCCTCATATCACGGTTGTATCTTTTAGGGTTGAGCATTGATTAGAAACCAATTTGAAACACAAGTTCGAGAATTTGGTGAACTGAAAATCGAACCAAAAAAAATCAGTTCGGTTCAGTTTTTTTATTTTTCGATAATTATAAGGTTTTTCTTTAAAAACATTTAAGCGAACTGAAAAATAACCGAAACCAAACCGAAACCAAAATCCTGAAATTATTGAACCGAGAACTGAATCGAACTCCGTCGGTTTTGGTTTTGTTGCGGTTCAAACAATTTTTTCGTTTTTGGTCGTACCATGCTGAACCCTAGTATCTTCTTTAACTCTGATATTGAAATTATGAACTCAAATTCATCTTGGGGTAACCACATTTTCATGTCTTCCTCTGTTCTGCAGTCTACATCGACGGTTCCAGAACCGATCCGATCCTTTGCCGGTTTCCTGGTTATGAAACCAGCCAAAAATTAAAAAAAAACTGTATTTTAATTTATTTATTTTAAATAGCTTTTATTAAATTCGGGTATATTTGAACTATTTTGACATATAAAGTTGGTTCCAGTTATTATATATAAACATTTATAACTTGATTTGTATTTTTCCTTGTAAGTTTGGTATAATTTATGTATATTTTTTGTAGAAAATATGAAAAACTGGAGGTTTGCGCCGGATTGAAACCGACGGTTCCGAACAGTCAGTCCCCCTTTTCGGGGGGACCGAAACCGTAACCGTCCTTGAATCCGGAATCATTGGTCCGGTTATGACCCGATTCCCCAAACGGAACCGGACCCAAGGCTACCATATATAATGCAGACATGTATTTATAATGAAAGAAAGTGAGAGAGGTGGGTGGAAAATGCAACCCCTTGGGCATTGAAAAATTTTGGTTGCATACATCAATAAGTCTCTATACTTGAACATTTTTGGAAAAAGAATTCTGTGCTTCAAAATAGTTTTATTAGATCTTTCTACCCAAATGAATTTGTACTATCGAACCCCTCATCATTAATTCTTCGTTACATGAAATAAACAAATGTCGACTTCACTCTCGTTATTGATCACTAATCATTAAGTTATCTAATTTTATGCTACATACGATTCCATTAGCTATATAAGCCACATATTATAACATAATATATCAAGTACGGTGATACATTTTATGTATTAAGCCTATCTCATTGTCGTAGTTGTGGCCAATAGATTGTTATGTGGCTTAAAATTAGATAATTTGACTTTTACTCATCAATTGTGGGAACCAAATCAGCGTATGCATGTTTCATGTGATGAAAGGTTAGAGATTATTTGTTTGCAAAAAGATCTATATAACATTTTTAAATAGAGAGGTCTGTTTGCAAAAAATGTTCATGTACCGAGGTCTCCTTACGTGTATATTTGTCATTGTAACAATCATGGACTAGAGATCGAATTCTCACTAGTCAAAAATCATTTTTCCTCGACATAGAGAAATTATGTTGCATGAATCGGTCTTAAATGTATCGTATTTAGAAGCGTTGGTACATCATGGTTGATCGTTTATTTCTCAGCCCATTTCAGGTCGTCCATCCAATCGGTTTGGGTTTGTTTCCTAAAGTCTTGCTTCACCGAATAAAGGAGCGATCAATCCCAAAGTGACGGTTTGCTAGTTTTAAAGAATTAATTCAGGCTTACCGGCCTTATTAAGCAACCCGTTCAATATATGAATGACCAATACATCTATGACTTTCAAGAATCTGCCCAAGTGACAACTAGCTTGAACCGTATAGTTGCACCAGTAACATATTGAGAGCATTCCATATAATAAAAATATTCATAAAAGTGTCCAATATATATAATCTCATATGCTAATTACTCTATCAGGATGCATGATCTTCAATTGGAACCTCAGTATACTTATACGTTGATACGCCTATTACACGACACGGCACCCATACCTCCTCACCGCTTACAATATATACACACTAATGCTTCGTCTGCCTAGCTATGTACTCAACTTTTATGCATGTCCTTAGACTGGATTGGCCAATCAATTTGTAAGACAACTCATACATGGAGTACGTGTTCCGTACGTTGTGTGCCTTTGTTGCTATGTTCAAGCTTTTGTTGTACTCTTTCATTGAGCGGTCACAATGCAAGCTAAAGCTAAGTTCGTGTCAGATAGGCTCATTAAATAACTAACTTACCACTATTGCATGTACAAAAATTCAATCAGCAACGTACTATTCTTCAATTGATCGATTTCCCATCTACTTATTACGAAAATTTAAGTATTTTAATTGAGTTTCCTATATTCCTCCTACTCGCCATAAATGTCCAAAATTTCTTACAGTAATTTGGACTCTTGTACTTTCAAGTCATTTAATTCGTCCGTCTACCTCCACTACCTTTCCTCAATGAAACATCTGTATCGAAATAATTGTTGCCAACTGGTCACGTTCCTCTCATTATTTAGGTCCATGATTTGCTTATCTTCAAATAGTTTTAAGGTGAATTGTACATGTATTTTAAACTATCCTCCATCACGCAATTTATTAAATGATTAAAACTTGCATACATATATGTGTGTGCAGATTAACTTCCATCTCAGGTACGTGTTTCTTGCGAACAAGTACTCATCATGTCGTTGAAAGAAAATAGCCTTCGTATATATATTCAGTGTACCACTCGTCGTATTGCCAATTCGTTTTAGAATGGAATTCTATCGGATTTGTATACTGTTGGACCCAGATTTTCCTCACAAAAGTATCGAGACCCGGTTGAGACTTCTTCAATACTTCTTCAGAGCGCAGCGGGAGGCGGCAAGGACTGAAGTCGGTTAGACAAGATAGAGTTAAAGATATACGATAGATTCTCTTCAAGATATTACGTTAGGATCATGATTTGTTAGAATCTTGTATTTTTCTTATCTTTTCCCATAAGATAGATCGATCCCAAAAAGGCCCTATAAAACCTAATTGTAAGCCCTGGAGCAGGGTTACGCTTCTTACGCATTCAAGCACACTTTGAATACAAACCAAGAGCTTTTACATCATTCGTCTTCTTCGTGATTCACTTCGATCAGGCCCGATCTAGGCCATAATTCCCTAGGGTGAATTTTGGTTCCAACAGTTTGGCGCCCACCGTGGAGCCTTGATCGGAACAATCACGCAAAAGACTCACTGACTCAAACTTCCCGGCGACAATGTCAGGCGACGGAAACGAGTCACCAAAAACACCCCTTGCCGACCACGACAAGGATCCCGTGCTCCCGGAAAACCGGTCGCAGGACGAGGAGATGACTGACCTCAGGGAACGGATGCAACTCCTCCAAAAGGAGCTGAGCGACCAGAAAAACTTCTACGACGCCCATGTGGAACGCCTCACGCGAGAAAACAGCCAGTTGAAGCAACAATACGAGGTTATCGCCACAGGCCGCCGATCCCTCCGTGTCAATCGCCGCACCGACGGCATAGTGAGAAGGCTCGACTTTGGCGCGGGAGAAGGGACCTCTAAAGGGGACGAAACCCTGGATGCGCGTGACAAGACACCAGTATTACCAGAAGATGCCCCAGAGGGTTTCGCTCGGCACCGCCGAGAAGAAGTCCTTCTTGACAAAGACCCGCCAAGAAATCCCCGGTCAGAGGCCAGGAGACGCCGAACACCACCTCGGGACGCTTGGCCAGACAAAGGAGAGACCGATGAAGAAGATTTCGAAAGAGGGAGGCCCAGAGACCTCGACGCGGCCATACGAAGAAAGGTGACGGAGCAAATAGGGGTCATCGCTGATCAACTCCGGATCGGTCGAAAGAATTTCCAACATTTGGAACCAGAAGCTCCTGACGGCTTCGACGAGTCTCCTTTCTCCCGCCGCATTACCAGAGTGGAGATACCAAAGAAATTCGCCGTGCCGAATATGACCCCATACAACGGCACCGCTGACCCCGACGAGCACGTCGCGATCTATAAGCAAAAGATGATGACAAGTGCGGTCCCGTCGTACTCCAAAGAAGCAGTAACGTGCAAGGGTTTTGGCACAACTTTAACGGGTCCGGCGTTGACCTGGTTCATAAAGTTGCCACGCGGTAGCATCGGTTCTTTCGCTGAACTATCGGACTCTTTCCGTACCCAATTTGCCAGCAGCCGCAAATTCGAGAAACAATCCAGCGACCTCTATCGGATCCGTCAGAAGCAACACGAGACTACCAGAGAATTCCTAGAGCGATTTAACCGCGAAAAAGTCTCGATACAATCTTGTGACGTTACTACCGCAGTGGAAGCGTTTAGACAAGGAATCATACCCGACGGCGGCTTGTACAAAGAGCTCACCAAGCATCCCTGTTACACTTTCGAGGAAGTTCAGGCCAGAGCCTTGGCTCACGTTAGGCTGGAGGAAGATAGGACCCTGCGGAAGAGAACTCTAGAAGTGGAGAAGTACGAGAAGAGGGGCCCAACCGATGGCCGTAAGGGCTCGCTCGAGCAAAGAAAAGATCGTCGAGCACACCCGTATTCACGCCCTAGCCACGGGCAGGTGAACACAGCCAGAGCGCGACAAGAGGACGATCAATACCGCGACCCGCCACCACCATCATTGGAATCACTCAAACTCAACATCTCCACGGATAAGCTTCTGCGGAACATGGCGAAACAAGGGGAGTACGTGAGGTGGCCTCGGCGGGACAAAGCCCCAAAAGCAGACAGGGACACCACCAAGTGGTGCGATTACCATGAGTATCACGGCCATTGGACCCGAGATTGTATCATGCTCAGGAAGGAATTGGCTCGCCTTATCTCAGAAGGGAGAATCAAAGATGTAGCACCAGATGCTCAGGTACCCAAAGAAGTAATAGAGAATCTGCAGCCCGAGCCAAGGAGAAGGAGGGACCCCCCAACACCCGACAGAGTTGTCAATGTCATCTCAGGGGGTTCAAGCATCTGCGGCCTCACGTACTCAGCGGTGAAGCGACACACGCGCGAAAGCAGCTTCGATCGCCCGCGACGTACCGGTGGGGGTTCATCCGGATCCGCTATTGTCTTCGACGACAGCGACGCGGATTTCTCCGCCGAACCCCACCACGATGGCTTGGTGATCTCCCTACATATGGGGAACGTACTGATGAAAAGAATCTTAATTGACACCGGGAGCTCCACCAACCTCATGACACTCGATGCTTTGAAAGGGATGGGGTTGTCCGAGAACGACATCCACAAACATCCGGTTCCATTGGTGGGTTTCAGCGGCGAGGTTAAACACACAGTAGGGGACATTGCTCTCACCACTTTTGCTAAAGGGATTAACAAGCAGGTCGATTTCCTCGTGGTGGATTGCCCCTCTTGCTACAACGTCATCCTAGGACGTCCGTGGCTGCACGACATGAAAGCCGTCGCGTCCACCTACCACCAGACTGTGAAATTCCCGACCCCTTGGGGAATAGAGGAAATCCGCGGGGATCAACGGTTGGCTAGGGAGTGCTACAAAGCAGCCCTCAAGCCGACCACACTAAGACCGGAAGCATAGCAATTACAGAGCGTCACCCCTCCACCTGCGTAGATCGAGACCGAAGAGAAAGAGGAGGAGGTGACTCTCGAAGAAGGAAAGGTGGTGAAGATTGGAGAAAAGTTGGAACCAACTATCAAAGAAGAATTAATAGGATTCCTAAAAAGTCACAAAGATTGCTTCGCTTGGAGCCACGAGGATATGACGGGGATCGACCCCTCCATCATCACACACAAGCTCAATGTCAACCCCGAACACCCACCTGTTAAGCAAAAGAGGCGGAGGTTCGCACCAGATCGGGTCCAAGCGATCGAAGAGGAAGTGAAGAAGTTGTTAGGAACAGGGAAGATCAAAGAGGTGAAGTACCCAGATTGGCTAGCCAACGTGGTAGTAGTACCAAAGAAGAATGGAAAGTGGCGGGTGTGTGTCGACTTCACCGACCTCAACAAAGCCTGTCCCAAGGACTCATTCCCGCTGCCGCACATCGACACTATGGTAGACGCCACGGCTGGGTACGAACTACTCACCTTCATGGACGCCTTCAGCGGCTACCGACAGATCCAGATGGAGCCCCAAGACCAAGAGAAGACCTCCTTCATCACAGGACAGGGCACCTACTGCTACCGAGTGATGCCGTTTGGTCTTAGGAACGCCGGCGCGACCTACCAGCGACTGGTCAACCGGATGTTCAAAGACCAAATTGGTAGAACCATGGAAGCGTACATCGACGATATGGTGGTGAAGAGCGCGGAAAGTTCCCTACACAGGGGCCACCTTGAAGAGACCTTCAAAATCCTGGAGAAATACAACATGAAACTGAATCCACAAAAGTGCATCTTCGGGGTACGGTCTGGTACTTTCTTAGGGCATGTGGTGACCAAACGGGGGATTGAGGCCAGCCCAGATCAGGTACGAGCAATCGCCTCCCTGAAATCCCCCCGAAGTGTGAAGGACGTACAAAAGTTAGCCGGAAAAATAGCCGCACTAAACCGATTCATCTCAAAATCGTCGGACAAGTGTCGGCTGTTCTACGAAGTCCTAAAAAAGAACAAGAGTTTCCAGTGGACCGAAAAGCACGAGGCTGCCTTCGAAGAGCTAAAGAAGTATTTCGCCAATCCCTTGCTATTGGCCAAACCGGTCCCTGGAGAAGTTTTGCAGCTCTACATAGCGGTATCAGAGAATGCCCTGAGCGGAGTACTCGTCAAGGATGAAGATGGCCAACAAGCTCCAGTCTATTTCGTGAGCAGAACCATGGTGCCGGCAGAAACGCGCTATTCTCCCACAGAAAAGTTGGTACTAGCGGTGGTAATGTGCTCGAACAAACTGCGGCCGTACTTCGAGTCACACACCATCGTAGTCCTAACAAACTACCCACTCCGGCAAGTCATGCAGAAGCCTGAATTCTCGGGAAGGATGGCGAAATGGGCGGTCCAGCTGAGCGGATACGACGTCAGGTACGAGCCCAGAAGAGCAATTAAGTCACAAGTTCTAGCTGATTTCGTTGCCGACTTCACCCTAACCCCTGAAGAAGGAGTACTCAAAGAAGTCTTAGCTACCTCCCACAACGATCCATACCGAAGAAGAATGGCTGTTACACACCGACGGAGCATCAAATGTAAGAGGAGCAGGACTCGGGGTTGTGCTAAAGTCGACAAAGGGGGATCTAATAGCCCAGGCAGTAAGGTGCAACTTCGAAGCAACAAACAATGAAGCCGAGTACGAGGCACTCATATTCGGCCTAGAGCTAGCTGCCGATTTGGCTATAAAAAGAATCAAGGTACGCGCTGATTCCCTACTCATCATCAACCAGATTTTGGGGGTTTTCGAAGCCAAGGACGACAGGATGATCAGCTACCTCGGGATAGTCAAAACACTATCCGAGAAGTTTGACCAAATTGAGTTCGAACAAATCCCTCGTGAGCAGAACGCTTCGGCCGACGCCCTGGCAGGGCTGGGATCAACCTTGGACCCTCGAGAGTTCAGCAGCGTGCCGCTCGTCCACTTGCTACAATCAGCCATCACTGAGGTATCAACAGCGCAAACCGAGGATTTTCCCCTGAAGACTGAGGCATCAAGGAAGTATCATAATCCGGATGAGGCGAAAGAAGGTACCAACTCAAGCTGGACGAAGCCGTACCTCGATTGGCTTGTTAAAGGGGAAACTCCTAAAGATAAGGACGAGGCCAAGGCCCTTAGGTCAAAAGCAACGCGTTTTGCTATCATCGATGGGATCTTATTTCACAAATCAGCAGCGGGCTTCCTGCAACGATGCATAGAGAAAGAAGACGCCGAGGAAGTCCTGAGAGAAGTCCACAGCGGAGATTGCGGTAACCACGCTGGGGGTCGAAGCTTGGCCAATAAAATCCTCAGACAGGGGTGGTATTGGCCTACCGTGCGGAAAGACGCTTACAGGTACGCTCAATCCTGCGACGCATGCCAGCGCCACGCCCCAGTACCACACCAGCCGCCAGAAGCTCTCCACCCATCAATCACTCCCTGCCCCTTCATGAGATGGGGAATGGATATTGTAGGAAAACTTCCCCCTTCCACGGGGCAAAAAGTATTTTTCCTGGCAATGACGGACTATTTCTCTAAGTGGATTGAAGCCGAAGCTTTCCGGGAGATCAAAGATAAGCAGGTCATCTCATTCATAAAGAGAAACATCTTGAGCAGATTCGGAGTGCCTGTAGAGATCACTTGCGACAACGGCTCCCAGTTCATAAGCAAAAGGATGCGCGACTTTTGCAGGGCTTGGAACATTGACTTGGTCACCTCCACGCCTAGATATCCTCAGGCTAATGGTCAGGCCGAAGCTAGCAACAAAGTCATCATCAACAACTTGAAAAAGCGACTAGCGAAAGCTAAAGGAAATTGGGCAGAGGAGCTACCTTTCGTCCTGTGGGCTGACCGCACTACACCCAAAGGCGCAACCGGCCAAACACCTTTCTCCTTGGTACACGGTTGCGAAGCCGTCATACCAGCCGAGGTTACGGTGCCCACCGCTCGATACGGGCTCACCACACCCGCAGGTAACAAAGAAGAATTGGAGGCCGACCTAGACACGGTCCTAGAGCTCAGAGAAGTAGCACATGCACGCATCTCAAAATATCAGCAGCAAGTCGCAAGAAGCTACAACAAGAATGTCCGCGTCAAGAGTTTCCAAGAGGGAGATTGGGTCTTGCGCAAGGTGTTCCAGAACACCGCTGAAGCCAATGCCGGAAAGTTGGGACCAGCTTGGGAAGGGCCGTATAAAATCACCAGGATAGCAGGAAATGGAGCATACCAGCTGGAATCCAGAAGCGGCGAAGCAATCCCCCGAAGCTGGAACGCAACGCACTTAAAGAAGTATTACTTCTAAACTCAGTGATTTTTAATACAGCATCAGTACCTTCTTTAGTATTAGTTTTGAGACTTCTTTAGGACCTAGCTATTTCCTTTTCACAATAAAACAATCGGGGGTCTCCACCTCTGACGCCTATGCACTATTATTTTTTAATATACGATCTAGCATTTGTCTTTGCTTATGATTTGATATGTTTCGCGAGAACACAACTCTCCCACAACTTAAGATCATCTCGTACAAAACATCTTTACGATCAAAACACGCACACGACCAAAAACGTCTTACTTAAACCGACCACTGTACGCTTGCATGGTTATGCCGTCTAAATAAGACGATGTCGTCACGCATACAACGTGATGAAGTAACCCATAAGTTGGTTACCCCCCATCTAAGTCCAATCAATGTAGTCACATTGGATTAGTACGGGAAGGGGAACGCTATAGCACCGATACCCAAGGCCACATTTGCGGGACGCCGTGAAAACATTACATCCTAAGGACTAAACTTATGGATCCAAAGGATGCCTAACCATAAAACAACTATGCACGGACCTTTGCAGTAAACTAAGCGCAATAACCGAAAGCCTATTTCGCAATAACAACGCGTTGGGGGAAAGTCACATAACGCTTTCCCCGGATGCTGACCTACTAACGCGTCCAAAACCATATGACCTTGCCAATTAAACGCAAGCTAACTAATAAAAAAGCAGACATCACAAGAGCAAATAGTCAAAAGCGCCATTCAAAGGGCGTCAAAACGATTAAGTCTAGTATTTTCCGGCCCGCGGCCAAAAATACTAGAGAAGTACTGGCTCGATAGCCAAAGAAGTATCAAGAAAGTCTTAAAACAACCGGAAAGTTTAGAAACAGGCAGGAAAATATAAAGCATGCTGAGAAAGAAGGCAGGGGTGGTCACTCGTCGTTTGGGCTCGTCTTCCCTTCGGCCGCAGCATCTTCATCTTTGGCATCTGCCGCGCCACCCGCGGTCGCAGCACCATCATAAGTACCAAGGTTCTCGGTAGTGGTACCTGGGGTCCCGGCCTCCTTAGTCTTCTCCGAGTCCTCGTCTTCGGCCACCTGCTCAGCAGTCTCAATGAACTCTTGGCCGGGAGGGGGGTTGCAGGACGGAAAATACTCTTCCAAGGCTTCCTCCTCCGCGGCCAACACCCAGTTTGCTCCTTTCCCCTCTGCCTGGTCTTGAAGGAGTTCCACCCGCGCCTTTATCGTGTAGTACCCGGCCACCTGGGTTACCACCTCCGAGAAATGCTTAGCAGACTTCTTCGCCTCATGCATCCAAGACTCCAGTGAGGCCTTCTCAGCTTGTAGGTCCTCCACTTGAATCGACAAGGAGTCGATGGTTGATTGGAGCTTACGGATCTTTCTCTCGGATGCGGCAGCAGCATCTCTGGCACTCTCAGCATCGGCCTCCAACCTCGACAACTCTTCATGAGTACGGTAGTTGGTCGCCATGAGTTCTTGAAAAGCCTACAACAAGCACGGCTTGATGAGTAAAAGGTATCAAAGAAGTATTGATAAAATATGATGCAAGGGATTAACTTACCAGTCTAAGGGTAGTACCCACGCGGCTAAAGGCCGTATCAAGGGGTAGCGGTTGGAACTCAGCTTTGATGTTCGGGGAAAGCTTGTCGCCGAAAACACTCAGGAGGTCCTTCGGCTCTCTCTTCTTCGCAGCAGGGGATGGGGTTTCGTCGGTCCTTTTACGCTTCGGCGGTTGAGACTTCTTTGAGTCTGTTGAGGGAGTCGGGGATGTCAAAGCCTTGATACCACTGGATCTCAGCCTCTTCACCATCCCAGCGGCGGACATGTCAACCTTAGCGCCTGCCTAGAGCTAGAAGTTAGCAACCCAGATAAAACGAAGGATTCGGAGATACAAGATTTCGAGTAAACGGATTCAGACCTGATTTCTTTCCGGATGAACTCGCCATATCAGAGGATGTTGGAGTTGCGCTTGTTTCGGTCCTGTCCTCAGAATCCAATGTTCCCACCTCCTCTGCAGGTTCTTCGGAATCGGGTTTGATCTTCTTTGGCTTGCGTTTTTCGACCTCGACCTTCAACAATCGCCGGCAAACGCCTGTATCTGTGCTCCTGGAGTTGATTCCCACCGGTACTGCAAAAAAAAAAAGAAAACCCAGTCAGAATCAGTCACAAGTGCAAAAACAGGGGATAACAGCGAAAAAAGGCCCAGAGCCTTACGGGACGTGTTCCAGCCATCTTGAAAGACCGACAATACATCCTCATCTAAGCCCCTTAGGGATTCTAACTCAACAAAGAAGAAGCGAGCTTGCAAGCTCCGGGAAGGCATTTTTGTTTTGGGTTTTATATTAAAGGGTTTTTTACATCCCTAGCGTGAAGAGTAATTCGGCCGGCTCTTTGTGGAACGATTTTGTAAGCAAGAAGGAGTTCCCCCATCGACATCTTAAGCCCGCGTTCCATGGCAAGCTCGTCAATTCGGGCAAGGGTACGCCACGTCGTAGGGAGAATTTGACAAGGGGAGACATTTAGGGTACTAATAAACTCACGAACGAAATCGGAAAAAGGAAACTTCAAACCTAAGGTGAATGGGTAATCCAAGAAACAGACCCAGCCTTTACGAACCCAATCGATCTTCTCGATCGTTGGAGCATGGAATCCGGTTCCCCTGGGAAAACCCCCAAATTTAACCCATTCCGCGATTTCGTCTCGGGTCATGGTGCAAGGAAGAAGGTCTTCCTCGCTGAGAGCTTTAGAGGAGGTGAAGGGAGACCTCGGGGCCATGGAAAACGAGAAAGAGAAAGCAAGAAAGGGTAGGAGTAGTACCTAACGCTCGGAGAAACGAAGAACAGAGGAAGAAGAGAGAAGGACGAACACAGTTGAAGGCGGAAATGGCAAAGGAAGATAGAGAAAGAGGTTTAAGAGATCTGCAGAATCCCGAAAACCGAGGATTGACTGCAACATCAAATCAAATAAATGCACCGTTCGAAATTTGAAAGGGTTCAAAATCCGAACGTTACATTTAGGGGTATTGTTGGGCCCAGATTTTCCTCACAAAAGTATCGAGACCCGGTTGAGACTTCTTCAATACTTCTTCAGAGCGCAGCGGGAGGCGGCAAGGACCGAAGTCGGTTAGACAAGATAGAGTTAAAGATATACGATAGAATCTCTTCAAGATATTACGTTAGGATCATGATTTGTTAGAATCTTGTATTTTTCTTATCTTTTCCCATAAGATAGATCGATCCCAAAAAGACCCTATAAAAGCTAATTGTAAGCCCTGGAGCAGGGTTACGCTTCTTACGCATTCAAGCACACTTTGAATACAAACCAAGAGCTTTTACATCATTCGTTTTCTTCGTGATTCACTTCGATCAGGCCCGATCTAGGCCATAATTCCCTAGGGTGAATTTTGGTTCCAACATATACTACACTTACATATACACGATTCTCCGATCCATTAGCTCGTTGTATACTTGTCTAACGGCTTATCTTGATCCCTGCTTCATGTGCATGGGCTGGTCTGACTAAAAAGGATTGAGATACCCTCAAGCACATGGGAGATTTAGGCTATAAAAGAGATTGAAATATCCACCACCCCGTCCACCCGTTACATTCTCCTAGTGTAAGAATAAGTACTTCACATGTCTAAAGTTGAAAAAAAAAATATATATATGGTCTTTTATATGCTCGTGAACTACTCTATTGTATACTAGACTTACATATATATACACGATTCCCCGATCCATTGGCTCGTACAGGTTTAATATGGTATAAGAGCAACTTGTCTAACGACTTATCTTGATCTCGGGCCCGTTTAATGTGCATGGGTTGGTTTGGCTAAAAAGAGATTGATATGCCCTCAAGCACAATGTAGGTTCCGACTATAAAAGAGATTGAAATGTCCACCACCAGCTACATTTTTCAAGTGTTAACTGGGTTAGGCCACTTGCATTTGCAGGGGTGTGTTGATATATATATACTCATCCATTAAAGAAGTATATGGGTTGAAATAAATGACAAGTAAGAAGTAAACTCATTCACTAGATTTACCTCCTTACCATGTAATAATAGATGGACCAATTTTTTTTAATGGAAACGATATTATTTTTCTTTTCTTAAAAATACCATTAGAACACTTAAGTACGACCGTTCAATTTTATACACTAAAATTTCAAATTAATATACTAAAAGTTCGTTTTATAAATATTATGAGTTAAATTTTCAATATTATATGGGTTCAATTTTTTTACTATTAGGTCAACTTTTTGTTCTCTGAGTTCAATTTTTATATCTTTCGAGTTCATATTTTATATAATTCGATTTTCACATAAATAAAATTTTATTAGTTTAATATTTTATAAATTAAAAAATAATTTTTACTACAAAATAACAACTATAATAAATAAATAAAAACTATAAAAGCTAAAAAGATAAAAGATATCTTTCTTCACAAAAAAATGATTATAACCCTTAAATGTGGTAGTTCAATTTTTATAAACCAAAAGTTCATTTTGATATGTTAAAAGTTCAATTACGTGTACTAGAAGTTCAATTTTGTAATTTGTACGGGTCCATTTTTTGTACAATAAGTTTACTTTTTTCCTATTGTTAGTTCATTTTTCGTTTACGATAAATTCACTTTTTATATTATTCGATTTTACTGAAAATGAAAATAAATCAAAAAATTTAAAAATTTAAAAAATTTAAATAATATGGACCATCTATTATAAGATAAGAAGGTAAATCCAATGAATGAGGTTACTCCTCACCATAAAGGGTTGTCCTTACCCATGGGCTACCCCTCCTATTGTCAATTTCTTTTATGATGAAATCTCATCAAACTTCTATACCGGGGTTACGTATGTACGACCTGTGATCCATTGGCCAGTTGAGGTTTAAACGGTGTTTGTATTTTAAATTCCAAGATCTACTAGAAGTTTTTCAATGTGATTGCCTAAAATATAAATGTGAACAAACATTGTGTCAGGGAGAGTGCATAAATTAATCCCTCCGTTAAATAGTACTTACCGTTTAAGCTTGATGGAGTTGTTAAGAGATACTTGTCATTTTAGATATTTTAACCCTTTTTCTTCAATATTATCCTCACTAACTCAAATGAATTACCTAAATCTATAATTAAAAATTAAAAATTAAAAATCTTTATAAGATTGAGGTATTTAAATCGCATCATTTGACTTCTTAATTTTTAGGACAAACCCTAAAACCACATATGTATTTCTTTAACGGAGGGAGGGAGTATAAATCAATCTTGTTAGTTTAGGCATTGTAATTACAAGAGTCTAGCCAACAAGGCAGCAAACATTCAGCTAAGTTCGTACCTCTAAATGAGTATAGTAAATTAGTAATTGACAACTTGCATGGTAAGGGAAATTTTGGTTTGACAAATGCCTCTGTGCATAATTAATTTGGTTGAATTAGTCGATCTTCGGTTTACGCGGGAATAATGATTAAGACGAAATAAATTGTCATCACTGTTCATCTTGCAATACAACAACAATTAGTTAAACATGTGGGCCACAGATTAATACAGTACTCCGATATATACCACATCAAACTGTATATTATTAAATACTCCTGTAAACAAGCTAGAATAGGGCTAACTTGCATTCAGTCAGCGTCCAAACCACAATAAATACTTGCATGACAAAAACAACATGTGACGTAACACCTTATTAAAAACATACTTTAGATATTAAATAATTGCGATGAACCAGCTAGCAACACACACATACTATAGATCTCCAAGTACGTGCTAGATCTTGTTACTTGCAAGTGAACTTAGAAGGAACATCCTTCTGGCAAGCATTGAGCAACACACTAAGGGCCACCGGGATGTCGAGCTTGATGCCGAGAACGTTCGCCTTAATGGCGGTACAAAGGCACACGGCTGCCTCGAGGTCAGTCAAGCCGTTCAACAAGGCGCAACACTTGCTTTCAGAAGAAGGCGCTCCGAGTCCTCCGACCACTGCATGGACCAGGCCAAGGACATCAGCACAAACTCCGAGCTTGAGCGCATCACGTGGGCAACGCGCTGCTGCTGGTGCCGCTGGCGGAGGTGGGCATGGAGTTGTCGGCTTTGGTGCGGGTGGTGGAGGCGGTGGCTTGTGGGTCGGGGCACAGGTTGGGCATGCGTTGATGCACGGGAGGGCCAAAACTGAGAGGAGGGCCAAAACGAGTAAAAAGGAAGAACTCTTGTTGATAACCTGAGACATTGTGGTCGGGTTTGGAGCGGGTTTGGAAATCGGTTTTGTTTGTAAGAGTTTTTTGAGCTGTGAGCTTGAGAAGTAAGGTGGGTTTTTATAGAGGGAGTGTGTGATGCTAGTTGATTGAGTGGACAGTGGTACAAAAATAACAGTACGTGTTTACTTGTGATTTTTGTAAGCTTCTGAAGAAGTTGGCCAATGAAATTTGATCTCCTCGTATGGTCAACCTTGATTGAAATTGAAATAATTAAAATTAGCTAGATTTCATCGATCTGCCTGTTTTTCATTTAACTTTAAGCAGAATAATGTACATACCACGCGTTTTCTTTGATTTTGATGTTGAAATATGAATTGATATACTATTGATGAATTCGTGCTCATTTGGTTATGGGGAGTGTATTTGGTAGAAAATTAAGTGATTTGAAGTTAAATTTTTGGCAATTTTACTTTATCGGATGTGTGAAAAAATATTAATTCACTTTTTATATTTTGTTTTATTGGATTTGAAAAGTATTGATGATTCGTATAAAGTTACTCTATATCATAATCTTAACGTATGAAATGCAGTCGGTTGATTTACAAGTATAATATACATTTGACAATTAATTAAAGTTAAAAGAAAAAATGACCCAAAAAATGTGGAAATAGATCATATACTTGTTAACTTTTTAAGGGATTATAACGATTAGAGTGTGAATCATGAGCATCATATAAGTTATGTGTAACATATATTGATTGTTTGATACACTTCCTCTATGGCCTAAACTAACATGTGGTGCAAACTATTAGAAAAGTATTCAAATTAGGATTGTATATTCGATGATTTAAGAATGTTGTAAAATGCATCGTAATAGTATCGTTTAGGAATTAATGCACTTTTGATGTTTTACAATGTACTTTCGTTTTACCACATATTCACACATAATTTTTGTTACACATGGCGAAATTAATATGTACTCTCTAAATTTTAAGATATGTTCATTTTTATTTTTATTTTAATAAGGGATGAATTAGGGTAGATCTAGTACATCCTTTTCCTAAGAATTTGCATGCATTAGAGCCGACCGCATAAGATGAGGCATGGCGAAACAATGTAGCGACATAGTCTTTAAACATGTTGGCTTCAAATAACACATGTGAGATACTCCAACTCTGAAAATGGCCTAGAAGAGATCAATAGAATATCAGTTCAAACCGACTCCATTTCCTAAGGACAACTCCAGTCACTCTACACAATTTTAACAAATTGCAAGTTGTCACCTTCGATATGGATGTGGGGAACACCATGCTAGATTCTAGAATGCCTTGTCGAAGCGCCAAAGCCCCGGACATCAAAACAAATCGGCATTCAAAAAATTCACTATTGATCTGAAAAGGTGAGCCTTGATAACCCCAAATATATAACCAAAAGATGCGACACCTTCCAAGAACAATGCACTTTGAAAATTGAGTTTAGTCTAGTTTTACTTGGGTTTAGTCCATTCGGTTTTCATTATTTTATTCCCATGTATTTGGGTCATGCGCCTACATTTTTTTTTTTTGAAGAAGAGACTGTAGTCTTCGTGCTCTTAAGGGACATTTTATTAATTAAGAAAAGATGGGTTAAGTCATACGCAAACAGGGGATAGTCCAACCCCTAACATCATCAAACAACAAAGAATTAACACCCTTAGGAGGTTCAAGCAACACATGGAAACCAATAGGAGAGGAAAAAACAAAAGAAGCTAGAAAGTCTGCTACACTATTAGTTTACCTATAAATATAAAGAAATTGGACATCTCAACTCCTACGAATCAAGCTTTGGCACCTGTGTACCAAGCTAGCTAATGGATGGCTATCATCCACAGATCGCCCTAAAAGGAGAATTACCAGCTGCGAATCCCCTTCTAGAGAAACCTTCTTGTAGCCCTTGCTCCAAGCGAGTTACAAGCCCTAAGCAACACCCCAAAGTTCTTCCATCGAGACCGTACAAATACCCAAATTAAGGACAAAACCTACCTGCCACTTACCCTTATGATCACGAATGACACCAGCTGCAGCAGCTAAAGAACCATCCTTGACCGACCCATCTGTGTTAAGCTTCACCCATCCCTCTTTGGGGCTGAAGCAAGACACTTCAACTTGTTCCACACGCCGTCGGATTGCCGACAAGCATGAAAGATCAAGAGCCGACTTGTACTCTTTAGCATAGGAGAGCACCACAGAGGCCTGATTACCATCAAAATAGCCCTCTTGAAAAACAAACGGGTTATGCCATAAGGCAATAGTGAAAATTTCCGCCCAAGATACCCCACCATGCATAGAAAGCAAAATTGGAGTCGAAAAAGACCTCCATAATAAGAGGAGGGTGAAGATCGCTCCAAAGTGATAAATAACTTTTTCATCCGCCTACTTGATTTCGAATGAAATCACATATATTATTTTTGGATGAAATCACATATAGTATTACTTTTTTGGCTTAGCTCACGTATATTATATATGGGTTTATTTGTGCGTTTATTTAGGCTCAAATAATGTGCATGTGTCATAACTCATAAGACATGCAATACAAAGTAAGTAGGGTTTGGTCATGCCCTGGGTTATGTATGGTGGAGCACTTTCACCACCCGATCCGCGGTTAAAAATAAATCACCTGATTCACCCATTACCTGCGAAATTCTTCACCCATATCCAACCCATGCACCCGTCAACCGAGGGTAAATCAGGTGGCCCATCACCCACGAATTCTAAAATTACAACAAAAAAAATTATAAATTTTCCAAAATTAAAGTAATATCTCAATGTTTCAACCAAAATATAATAATATCCAACATTAAGTACTATATAAGTTTTGAGGTATTAAAGGTAAAAATTAATACAAAGATAAATTAACAAAAAGTTGTTCACATTCCACTACACTTTTTTTTTTGGAATCACATTCCACCACACTCACTCATCGTCAATTAACAAAAAGTCATATGCTAATGTAATTTGTTGGTAGTAAACGGGTGAAACGGGGGGTGGATTATAGATCGAATGAAAACGGGTATAACATTTCACTGATATCTGACTCGTCAACCACTTCACCCATCATCTAAATTTTTGCGGTTGTTTACCCGCATAAATGGTTCGGGCGAACCCGAGGATAATGTCCCACCCTAAAAGTAAGTATAAATATTCGGTGTAATCTTTTCGAGTTTCTCTCTCCCATTTTCTCAAGGAACAAAGTATTCATGTGTAAGATCTCAGGCCATCAAACGGAGTGGTGTAAATTGTGTACTAAGTAATATTTGGGTGCAAAATTAAGGACGTTTTTTCAAGACTTTCCAACTTTCAACTCTCCATGACATGAATAACGACGAATGCCCAAATCAAATGTCGTGTTAATTGATTTACATCGCGCCTCTTATTTAGAATTGTCGTGAGAACTTTGACTATCGTGCATGTGACCAAATTATGAACTCAAATATCGACCAAAACAAAAAAACAAAGTCAAATAAAACCACTAAACATCTGTATACTAAAATAAAAATAATATATAGAACGAGACGTGTCAATTTCACATTATATGATATCAGTAATTTTACTTAAATAATTTCATTGGTTTAAATTTAGTTATAGACCCTAAATATATATAAATTATGAAAAAATATATCATTGATTTTTTTTTCAAATATAACTAATCTTATCTTTTACTATATACTAAAGCCTAAATATTATGCCACCTCACATCCTTATTAAGAAGTTATCTTATTAAACATGTGTTTTATAATAACATATAATCTTAATCACTTAATCTTATACATATTTGTAGGATCTGCGTTAGTACTTCAGAGGTCGTCGACACCTACGATGTCGTCGACCAGAGTTAACAACTAGTGTTATGCAGCGGAATAAAGACACAAGAAAGATTGATACGTTACCACTTTGAACACAAGGAGTTATAGTGGAAAACTCTCTACAAACCAACTAGTTTGTATAGAGAAAAACCACTTGGCCTTTAAGCTTCAACCTAGAGGGACTTGAAGAGCACTTCGCTCGCTTGTATTGCTTTCTCGGATTACAAAGGTGTTCCTACTCCTAGATGTGAATCCCACACACTCTAGCAAGTACTCTTGCCTTATCTCAATCGTCACTCAATACAATCTCGCTCAACGCTCAACCTCCTAAGATCGAATCTCACGATCTCACTTAACACTCGCTCACACTTACAATGTTTGCACTCTCCTCCTTAGTTCTACCAATAAGCTTACGAAACTATATAAAAAGAACTAAGAATATTGCTGCACGATTCAGCCAAATCGGCTAAGACATGAATCGTACACAATCTCTACAAGATCTTTCCTAAAATATATTCCTAAGCCATGATAAAATCATCTTCAATATCTTCCTTGATCTCTTGATGATTTTCCATCTTTATGATCTTGTCCTTGCCTTAAACGAACTGCTGAATATGCTGGACGTGATTTCCATACAAGAAAAACACGCTATTTCCTTTTCTGAATTTCCGCACGCGCTTCGCTTCTGGAAACTGAGGTCGGCGACCTCTCGGCAACCTCTTCGGTTTGGAACCATCAAAACACGAACTCGGTTTTCTAACAAATTCCCCCTTTTTGATGGTGACAAATACTCATCTTCTCTGATCTGGATCTGGGGTCTTCATTAACCTGTTCAGCATCTCAAACAAACAAACTACAAAGGCAAGCAAAAATATTCCCCCTTAACTTTTCAAAAGTTCCCCCTAAGCTCAAGCATCTCATTACATTCAGTATATCCCCTTAATTAGACCTGCAATCCCAGCTATTTTCCCCCTTTTGGCATCATCAAAAAGATTGAAAATCATAGAGAAATCAGCTAGGCAAATATAATAGCAAATAAAAGCATGCAGCATCAATCAAAAGTTGTCAACCATGCAAGCATGGCAATGTCAAGCAAAACAACCAAACATAGAGTATTTAGGTTTACAACCCAATCGAACTTAGAAAAAGTTTTTGAAATAGGGAATAATATGGTAGGGGTAGAAAGTAGATGGTGGCAAAAGTCATAAGGCAGCAGAGGTTGGCGACCTAGCAAATTCCTTCCTTGATGTGGCTCACATCTTCAGCAATGGATTCAGCCAGCTTGGTCAAAGCATCCAACTTCTCAGATTAAATCTGCAGCTCCTTCTTCATAAGTGCAATTTCAGCTCTTAGGAGTTCCTCGGTTGGCGACTCCTCAGCCTGTACTGCATCAGATTCAGCTTCCTTATTCTGCCACTCTCCATCAATCAAATTCCATCCCATCTTCCTCAAAGTATCCCTGTTGAGAACGCGATGTCCAGGCGTCACTTCATCTTCAGAACACTCATCATCCTAATTCTCATGGTTGATGAATATGTCGGTGACCAGCCTGCCGTAAGGCAAAGCATGATTGGGACTCTCCAAGACATTCTTCATGTGCAGCATAATCAACCTGGGCAAGCACACCTTCTCTCCCTTAAAGATCTTGTCAAGGACAAGGATCTCCTGAATAGAAGCACAATGCCTCTTCTGCTCTCGGGGTAGGAGGTTGCTAATGAGGTAGGAGAACATCACTTTCTTGTCAACAGCCATGGAGTTCACAAGGTAAGGACCAGTGCCAGTACCTTCATCATCAAGTACATTCTTCAAAGCACTACTGGCGTCCACATTCTCTGGCCACGCACCCTTGAAATACTCCGCAAAGCCTTCATGAGGGATCTCTAGAAGGTCAGCGACCTCCTGGCTGGTGAACACATACTCCTTACCTTCCCAGACATACTTCCCAACAGTTTTGTTACCATAATCCTCTATGGTCAACGTCTCATAAATCTTCTTCACAAAATCAGCTATGAACTTCTCTTCTTCACACAACAAATCCTTCCAACCTTGGACTTCCATCCACTTCTCAACCTTAGAGAGCTTAAACTCATTCAGAAAATTCCTCTCCCACAGCAACACTTTAGTAAAATCCCTAGACTGGATTTTCCTATTTTCTGGCTTCTTCTTTTTCTTGCTAGCAGAGGCCTTAGGTTTAATCAAGGTCGGCGACCTGGGTCACTTAGCCCTAGACTTCCTAAGTTTCCCTTCAGATTCACTCTCATCAGGTAGAGGGATATTAGGCACATCTTCTCAAAATGATAAACAATCAAGTTTCAACCAGTCATAAGAGGATAGCATACATGATTTAGCAAGTCAATCAAGTGAGATCATACCTAGCTCCATGCGAAGTCGTTCAAAGGGTTCACGATTTAGAGCCTTGGTGAAAATTTCCGCCCTTTGTTCATCCGTCCTGCAAAACTTCATGGACACCATGCCTTTATCCACGCAATCTCTAAGAAAATGATGCCTGATTTCAATATGCTTTGTCTTGGAATGTTGCACCGGATTCTTTGAGATATCGATGGCACTCGTGTTGTCACAAAGTATGGGTACGGACCCACTCTCAACACCATAATCTTTGAGTTGTTGTTTCATCCACAAGAGTTGTGAACAACATACTGCGGCGGCGACATATTCGGCTTCGGCGGTAGATAGAGCAACTGAATTCTGCTTTTTGGATCCCCAAGAAACTAAGCACGAGCCAATAAACTGGGTGTTGGATCGTAAGTTTGTTAGTGAAGGCGTCCTTAACTGGGTTAAGGGCGTCCTTAAGTGCAGCGGAAATTAGACTTAACAGGAAACCCAATGAGATAATGGACACGAGTATTTATAGAGGAACCCCACTAAGACCAACTAGTCTTATGGGTAAACCTCTACCTCCGCTTGGAGGATTTTCAATAGCCGTCCTTATCTTATTAAGAGAGAGTCCTTACAACTTAGGCGAGTCGTTACAATTCTCTGAGCTAAGCGTCCGTCCTTAGCCTCACTAGTAACACTCCTTCCACCTAACAAAGTAACCTAACTCTCTTAGCTATAAGGAAGCTATCACACACGTCTTTCACGGTTCGTTGTGAAAGACAAACTACAACTCTAACTATTTTGTGGTTTGTTTTGGATTTGATGTGGTTGGACTTTTTTTCTCTTGCTTCAAGTTCACTTGATCTTCGTTCGTGTTCTTGAATGCTTCGGGAGAGCTTGAGAGAAAGTCTTCAAAGTCCACACCGCTATGCATACCCCTTGGGGGGTATTTATAGCGGAAGTGGTTCTTGTCCTCTAGCGTCCTCTGATGCTTGGCAGAATCCTTGATCTTCCATCAACGGTGCGATAAGCATCTTGAGGAAGTCAACTCTATTGACGCTTGGGAAGACTCCGCGTGGATAGGGGACCATCGCTGGGAAAGAGATATCTTTGGAGTTGTCTACACGTGCCCAGACAAGGGAAGCTTCCTTCTGAGGACTACGGCCGAACGTGATGTAATCATGTTGGGGCAGCCTTGATTTGAATTTGAACTTCGTCCGTATTTTGGCGCGCGTCCCTTCTTGATGAGGACGCCGTCCTATCTGCGCAGGAACTTGGCCAATTACGTTTAGCTTTGGAAGTTCTGATGACGTGCGTCCCTACAGCTTACAGACTGCCGTTCACTTGTTGTCCTTTTCGCTCATGTGCGTTCACTGAACCTTACCTGAGATCAACACTTGGACAACTTGTTAAATACACTTGAGTTTGTCATTATCAAAACAAGGGATGATCATTATTGGTTTAGATATTAATGACTGACGTCCTTAATATTGTCCCCCAACACTGGGCCATCCCTGATGTACTCTTTCTATCAACACGATTCCCTGCAAAATCTGCATCGGTGTAGCCGACTAGGTCGAAGTCGCTGACCCGTGGATACCATAGACACAGGTTGTCACTACCCTTGAGATAGCGAATGATCCTCTTCACAGCTTTTAGATGACATTCTCTTGGATCGGCCTGAAATCTTGCACAAAGGCACACGGCGAAGACAATATCTAGCCAACTAGCTGTAAGATACAAGAGAGATCCACTCATACCTCGATACACAGTAGCATTGACCTTTGGGTCCTTTTCATCTTTTCTAAGTGAAGTGGTCGTCGACATGAGAGTATCAAAAGAGCGAGAACTCTCAAGACCAAATTTCTTCACGCACTCCCTGAGGTACTTTTGTTGATGAATTTTGGTAGCTTCTTCATTTTGCACGACCTGAAGTCCTAAAAAGAACTTGAGTTGCCCCACCATGCTCATTTCAAATTCACTCGACATAAGGTTGGCGAACTCCTTCACTAATTCTGGATCTGTTGAGCCAAAGATGATGTCGTCGACATAGACCTGAACCACCAGAGTGTGACTCCCTTTCCTCAACAAGAATAAAGTCTTGTCAATCTCTCCTCGAACATATCCATGCTAGATTAAGAACTGCGAAAGCCTATCATACCACGCACGAGGAGACTGTTTCAACCCATATAAAGCCTTATCAAGCTTATAGACATGATCCGGGTTGGCGACATCTTCAAAACCTGGGGTTTGCTCAACATAGACTTCTTCCTTCAAGTACCCATTAAGAAATGCGGTCTTGACATCCATTTGCTGCAATTTCAATCCATGAAAGTTAGAATAAGCAATCAACAACCTTATAGCCTCGAGACGAGCAACCGGGGCAACGGTTTCATCATAGTCAATTCCTTCTTGTTGATTGTATCCTTTCACCACAAGCCGGGCCTTGTTTCTCACAACATTTCCATTATCATCCAGCTTGTTCCTGAACACCCATCGTGTTCCAATCACTGTTCTTCCCTTCGGCCTTGGGACCAAATGCCACACCTTGTTGCGCTCAAACTGATGAAGTTCCTCTTGCATGGCAATGACCCAATCCGAGTCTTTCAAAGCTTGCTCGATATTCTTCGGCTCCAACATAGAAATGAAGGCGTTAAATGCGAAGAGATTACGTGATGATCTCATTTGCACACCCTTCGAATAGTCAGAAATGATGTTGGTGACCGGATGAGCATCCTTTTGCTGATAATTCCTGATAGGTAGCTGAGTCAAGTCGTCGACCACTAGAGTCTGCGACGAACTACCTGGAATAGAACTTTGAACTGCTTGATCAAACTCTTGAACTTCTTGACCTGATCCACTAGCCTCTGATACGTCCTGATTCTGCACAGCATCTGCAACCTGATCCTGAACCTGATTCTGACCTGTCCCTGCATTCTGATTGGGGTCGGCGACACTGTCACTGTTGGCGACCTCAGACAAGCCTTCAGCGTTGTCCTTGTCAGAGACACCTTCAAGGCCTAAGAAATAGCCTTGATCACCATCATCACGATCCTGAATCAGAGAACCTGCCATGGTGTTTTCATTGAACACCATATGAACACTTTCTTCGATCTTCTTGTTCCTCTTGTTGTACACCTTGTAAGCTTTGCTTGTTGGAGAGTAGCCAACAAAGGTGCCAACATCACTCCTTGGATCAAACTTGCCCAGACTTTCCTTCCCATTGTTATGAACATAACATTTACACCCGAAGATGCGGAGGTGGGCGACACTAGGCTTGACTCCTCTCAAAAGCTCATAAGGAGTCTTTCCAAGTAGTGGACGCAACATGGCTCTATTCATCACATAGCAAGCTGCATGAATAGTTTCTCCCCATAAATTCCTTGGGAGACCACTAGAGATGAGTAAGGTCCGCGACATCTCCTCCAAAGCTCGATTCTTCCTCTCGACCACGCCATTCTGTTGAGGGGTTCTAGGCGCCGAGAAATTGTGGCTGACTCCATTCTTCCTGCAATACTCTAGAAATTCAGAGTTCTCAAACTCTGTGCCATGATCGGATCTGATAGCCACTATAGAATTTCCAAGCTTCTTTTCAACAACCTTTGCCCATGTCTCGAACTCTTCAAAAACCTGATCTTTAGAAGCAAGGAAGATAGTCCAAGTATAGCATGAATAATCATCAACAATCACAAAGACATATCTATTTCCTCCTCTACTTTGTACGCGCATCGGTCCACACAAGTCCATATGAATCAACTCAAGGGGCTTGGAGGTGCTCACCCCCTTCTTGGACTTAAAAGAAGACCTTACTTGCTTACCCTTCACACAAGCATCACATACACCAGATTTTGAGACATCAAACTTGGGCAATCCACGAACTAGCTCCTCTCTGTGCAATTTGACCAATAACTGCGGGCTAGCATGACAGAATCTACTATGCCAGAGGTCGGCAACCTCTACACCAGACTTCAAGCACAAACTCTCTTCAGGTTGGAAGCAGGGATCCACTTTGTAAACATTGTTTTTGCACAATCCCTTCAGAAGCGTCCTACCTGTACTTATTTCAATTACCTGGCATTGCTTATGATCAAAGACAACTTGATTTTTCCCGTTAGCACACAGTTGAGCAACGCTCAATAAGTTAAAACCAAGGTTGTCAACCAGACTAACATCAGAAACTGAAACCTTACTTGAGATCTTCACTTTACCCATTCCAGAAACCACACCTTTGCTATTGTTTCTGAAGGTAATATTACCTCCGTCGTGTTGTTGAAGTGAGACAAAATCTTCAGATTTTCCAATCATATGAGCAGAGCACGCACTGTCGATAAACCAGGGGTTGTCGACACTCACTTCAACCTCACTTGAGGAGTCATCACCCAAGGCCATGAGGCAGACTTCTTTGGTCGGCGACTCGTCTTCCTCCTCGTCAGACATGTCCCAAGTCGCCATCATGCTCTTTCCAGCCTCCCTTTTTCGACATTGTTTAGCAAAATGCCCTTTATCATGGCAATGATAGCATATCACTCCCTTTAGATCTTTTGCAGCTTCAGGGGCTTTGGTAGGAGCTTTGTTGCGACTCCACAGTCTTTTCATCGCCTTAGAAATAAGAGCAACGTCGTCGTCGACGACCTCTTCATCATCTTGTCCTTGAGCAATGTCAAAAGCCTTCTCGACTTTTAGAGCAATAGTCTTGACCTTTTCAGAGTCAAATCTATCCTCTCTTCTCTGTTGGATACCTCCGAGCATGGTCAGTTGACCAACTACATCCTCCACGGTCATCGACTTCGTGTCCTTTTGGGACAAGAGAGAAGTCGCCATTCCGTCACACTTCTTGTTGAGACCCGAAATCAACTTGTTGGTTTGCTTCCATTGAGGAAGCTTTTCTCCAAGGAACTCTAGCTGATTGACCACCGACTGGAATCTTGAGTGGTAGTCGTGGAGGGACTCATTCTTCACTTGGAATAGATTCTCGTATTCTCTCTCAAGGGTTATGATTCTGTCCTTTTTGACATCATCATTTCCTTGATGGAGACGTTTGAGAGCATCCCAAATCTCCTTAGCAGTGTCATAGCCTATGACTTTCTTGATCTCACTGCTAGTCAAAGCGTGATGGAGGACCTTCTTAGCACGCTCATTCTTCTCAACATTTTTGAAGTCAGCGTCGTCATACTCCGTGACTTCTTTTTCCTTTCCATCAGCTTTAAGGAACTTCTCAGGACCAATGGAAATCACTTTCCAAAGTTGTCCATCCAGAGAGCAAATGTGGGTTTGCATTTGTTTCACCCACCAATCGTACTCTCCGGGCTTGAGTATTGGAGGTTTCCAGAAGGAGTCATTGATAGCGGTGTTGGTGGTAGACATCTTTCTAGCAAAGTACTAGAAAAATCTAGAGCCAAAGCTCTGATACCAATTGTAGGATCTGCGTTAGTACTTCAGAGGTCGTCGACCAGAGTTAACAACTAGTGTTATGCAGCGGAATAAAGACACAAGAAAGATTGATACGTTACCACTTTGAACACAAGGAGTTATAGTGGAAAACTCTCTACAAACCAACATAGAGAAAACCCACTTGCCCCTTAAGCTTCAACCTAGAGGGACTTGAAGAGCACTTCGCTCGCTTGTATTGCTTTCTCGGATTACAAAGGTGTTCCTACTCCTAGATGTGAATCCCACACACTCTAGCAAGTACTCTTGCCTTATCTCAATCCTCACTCAATACAATCTCGCTCAACGCTCAACCTCCTAAGATCGAATCTCACGATCTCACTTAACACTCGCTCACACTTACAATGTTTGCACTCGCCTCCTTAGTTCTACCAATAAGCTCACGAAACTATATAAAAAGAACTAAGAATATTGCTGCACGATTCAGCCAAATCGGCTAAGACATGAATCGTACGCAATCTCTACAAGATCTTTCCTAAAATATATTCCTAAGCCATGATAAAATCATCTTCAATATCTTCCTTGATCTCTTGATGATTTTCCATCTTTATGATCTTGTCCTTGCCTTAAACGAACTGCTGAATATGCTGGACGTGATTTCCATACAAGAAAAACACGCTATTTTCTTTTCTGAATTTCCGTACGCGCTTCGCTTCTGGAAACTGAGGTCGGCGACCTCTCGGCAACCTCTTTGGTTTGGAACCATCAAAACACGAACTCGGTTTTCTAACAATATTTAATTAAAATATTAGATCCATCTTATATTTTGAGTTATTTAATTAAGAATTATATCCTAAATGTTTTACTTAAAAAAAATATTTGTATTTGTATAATTCACAATGCATAGATCATCATCATATTATTTTTACCAATTTAATTATATATTAATTAATTATAGGTTATTTTCTGTAATCTTATTATAAGAGTTTTCAAAAATTATTAATAGTAGAAAATTCTATCCCTGTACTTACGCCACATCTTCCTTTATTAAAAAATATTAAATATATTTTTTGCTATCCTATCATATTGAAATCCCAATAAAAATGCTTTTATGATATATTTATCCTAAATATATTTATAGCATTACATAGTAATTACGTATTCTTGTTAATTTAGATGATGATTTGTTAAAAAAATTATTTAATAACTATATATTTCTTATTTAATTAATTTTTCACAATAAAATAACATATATACATAGGTATTATGGTTTATATTCTCTATTTTTATATAATACAATATGACTCCATTTTTTAATAAAGTTTCATTATGCATTTTATGCTATTCTTTATCAATCATTAAAATTATGTTTATGTATATATAGAATTGTACAAACCTGACCCGACCTAAAAAATCGACCCGAACCGACCGAAAATTTTTGGGTTGAAACCCGCCCAAATACTAGCGAGTAAAGAAAAAAACCAAACCCGATTAACCTGAACCCGATTGGGTTGAAACCCGAGACCGCTCCGACCGACCTGATATATTATATATATCTAGAATAAATATATTATATTGTAAATATTATAATATATTGTATCATAAAACCTATTATAAATAAAATGTTATTATAAAAACCTATTAAAAATATGTTTAATTATTAAAAATTATTATTTTATCATAATATTATTTTAATAATCACAAAAAATACAAATTCTTGACCTGTTAGGTCGAATCGAACCCGCACGATAACCTGTCAAGACCCGACCCGAGTTGACCTGTAACCCGACTGACCCGAACCCGCACTCAACCCGAACCCGAAAAGACCGAACCCGAATCCACCCGACCCGACCTGCCTAACACCTCTATGTATATATAAAAAGTTACTATATAAAAAAGATATATTTATATATAAATATCTGATAATATACGAGAATTATGCTCTTTTATAATCAAAAGATACATGTCACATTAAAGCAAAATAGACATGATAGAAAAATGTAATCATTAGAGTAAACTCATATACAAAGTAATAAATAATTAAACGGAAACTTCGCGTGGTAACCCCGAGGTTTACCCTTATTCATAAGGTGTACTAAAGTTTGTCATATTTCATACGATAACCTTGAGGTTTATGTAAAATTCGCGTAATAACCCTATGTTATGTACAAAATTTATCACATGTCCAAAAAAGTCAATATTAATTTTAACTATTAAAGTTGTTAAAAAAATTTAAAAATAAAAAAATTCTTAAGATTCTACACATGTAATATTAAATAACCTATCTGAGCTATTATTTAAAATAAAACTTCATTGATCAAAATAATGTAATATCTTTATTTACTAAAGAATGATCAGATAATTTAAAATTTGATTGAAAAATTTGATAATATAAGTAATTCAAAAATCAAAGTTTCTATTGTTTTACTTTAGGAAAGTTTTGTACAATTAACTTAAAATGTAAATATTTTAGCATTTTGATATTTTACATTATTTCCTTTATGAGGTAAATTATTTTTTGTAATGTAAATAATTTAAAATTTTCATTGGTCAATGTCATCAATGGAAAGTCAAGAAATAATGTAATGCATTTATTTAATTTAATCAATAGTTTTGTTTTAAAATATATTTAATTTCATTGTTTATAAAAAGAAGTTTAAAAGGGTATAAGATTTTTATAATGTAGTCATATCTATTGCCTTAAAATTATATACTACAATTAAATAAATATATTTAATTTTATCACTTATAGTTATACTTATAATTTAAAATATTTTATTAATTTATTAAAAATTAATCGGAAATATAATTCATCTATTTGAGTCGATAACTAATTTAAATTTTGCATTCATGACCACTTGACAATTGAACATT